>BSBN01000465.1:0-600000 GCA_027924645.1 Cunninghamia lanceolata
CTTCCACAAAATCTGTTCTAAAACTATTTTAGCACAAAAATGGTTACATTTTATGATGGAAATGGCCCCTTATAGGTTCAAAATCACCTGATCTCCATATCTTTCTGACTGATTAATATAGTTGCATGAGGTTGGTTGAGTGACTCCAAAACTAGTGGTAAAATGTTAATTTCAATTCACTGGTTAAAGAATAAATGTTGTTACAACTTTTGATGTGATGCCCCTCCATCATTAGATAGCTCTAGTGCTTGTAAATTATTGTTAAGATAGTTAGATATATCCTTAAGTAACTGTAATGTGTACTTTGTATGCACATACAACCATACAAAATGAATCAACCTTCTCTTAACACCTATAAAGAAAGGTTCATCTTTAAGATCCTTTCCCCAACTAATATATCTAAACCTAAATGTTGGAAATTTGGGTAAAAATGCAATAAAACTCTTATTCCTTAGTTCTCACTAGTTCATTTAACAATAATAGAACACATATGAAAATAAAAATAAAAACTAAAGCAATCAAACATGCAATACCACAAGAACATTGATATATGTGGGGAAAACCCTTTTAAGTAAAAAAATTCCACCACTAAAGAGAGTACATGATTGTATTAATCTCAAATATAAAGTACATCAACATATCTTCCCCCTTGAATCTAGCAACATTCTAGCAACATAACAACACAACCTACAAAACTTATAATCCACTATCTTAAGGCCTCAATTATAGATAAAAAACAATAAAAAATATCATAAATGTTATTGTAAACCAAGTGCTAAAACCATGAACCCATTTTTAGGTGCCCAAAATTCCCAATCAAGTCCAAACATAGATCATAGATGTGAGGGCATAAATTCCAACATCCCCCACACATATAGAATCTCTTGGAAGAGTATGTAACTCCCATCTTGTAAGGAAATTGTCATAACTTGTCATTGCCATCACATTAGTGAAAAGATGCTCTTACACATTGTCATAATTATTCTTACATACTATCATAGGAATTTGTCATAGATGTTCTTTCACTAAAAATAAGTAGAATAAGACAAATCACATGCCCCTCGTTCAATGCCATCTTACAACACATTTTTTAGCCATCAAGAGAATAATAATTAAATATTTATCTATCTTCCTTATGTGGGGTGTCCAAGTGACCTCGATGATTCTTGGAGATAAACATTAAATTTTATGACTAATTAAATAATCTTAGAATTGCAAGTGAATATCACCTAGTCCTAACACAAGGAAGTCTACAATCTTCCTTCTAGCCAAACTAGAAACCCTCATGTGTTTTTCAATGTAGTTATTTGTCTAGTAACAAGTACAAAAGGTAGAGTTTATCACAAAAAGCTATGTCAACAACAAATAGATCCATGGAAAAAGGACTAGATTTCATAGCCGGGCTTAATCCTATCACATGCTCTAGATCTCATATTCATATCCAAATTTTCAATTTTAATAACCTAAAGTAGAAGAGTGCATCATCATACATCTATCACATCAAATTGACAAAAGCTAAGCACATTCTAGTCCCTTCTATTTATCAAATTAGGCTCATCTTTAATTTAAATCTAACTGTGATTAATAGTTTGATCTTTCACTTAAACCTAAAGTAAATTTTCTTACACATACAAATCAATCTAATTTAAGGAGTGATAGGAAGCAACAATCATAATTTTTTTTAAATGACCCCATAATGATAAGAAGCTATAAATAAAGTTGCAGGAGAAGAACATATAATTCTATTCAAGGAAAATCGTTTTAAACTTTCCCTTCTGGTTTTGACTCTCACTTCAATGTCTCTAAAAAGTTTGTGAAAATGCATAGGAGGAGAAAATTAGAGATAAAATCAGGCTTAAGAACAAGATGGGTGAACGTTTTTAGCAAATTATTGTTTCATCAACCACTCTGTCTCAATAACAATAAAAAATTGCTGCAAAAGCAATTAAGTCTTTTCATGTAAATTTTCATATTTCATTTTTAATCATATAAAGCACACCCATTCCATTTAATTCTCAGGTGCAGTCATATCCATAGCAAAATTTTCAACAAGTAGTAGAACTCGTATTCTCAGTTTTTTTTATTCACTTGGCGATTGCAGATTAGCATACTCTTGGTACGGAGGGGAGCTCAAGGGGAACAAAGGAAGATTTTGATCCATTGCCCATATATATAATATAGCTCTCAGTGGGGTAATCTTGTTTTGATTGAAACAATTATGAATCAATTCCTTGCATGACCATGTATGCTATCAATGAGATTTTTGGCTGAGGCTATGGTTCCAGATATACCCAGAACTAGTCCTATCAGTATCAAAAAAATGTTGAACAATATCATCCGAACCGAAATAGTTTTACGTTTGATTTTGATGTAGAAAACACAGGAAGAATGATGGACATTGTAATGCTAAGAAAGGACCCAGTGAGAGAGAGCACATAGCCAAAATAAGGCAGAGCAAGAGCCATGGCCAGTATGCTGAGCAAAAGAAACGATACTATGCATGCCCTTGTCACCATTCTTCCTTTAGGCTTCCAAGAAGATGCCACTATGTTTTCTAGCTCTCTAGCCACTGGTGACAGCTGCAATGCATATTTACTCATGGGTGTGATTACTGTAGCCCACAGAGCCAATTTCGTTACCAGCAAATGCTTGGGCATGTTAGAGTTATCTGAGATCTAACTAAGCTCCCAAACATGGTGGCACCCAGGCAAGCAAAGCCACTGTATACTGCAGTGACTATCACAAAGCTTATCAAAATAACCTGAGAGAAAAATAAAAGATATGTGTTAATATGTAAATAATAAAAATGAATATTAATGAAATGAGATAGCCCACAAATTTATTGACTGTTTTGAATTTCAGAGTTATTTAGAAATAAATGGGTAGTGTGGAAAAGAGCTTCAGGTTCTCCATCGGTTGAGAGCCCCTTAATTACTTTCCTAATGGTTCAACCTCTCCTACTTACTAGAAGAATGTAGCAAAGAGCTTCTTATCAAATTACATAGAGAAATAACTATTCAGATTGACTTATATAAATTGAAGTTTAATGTTACTACATAATCTTTCTAAATATAAATCTCAACAATTCATAGAAATATTTTTCTAATAGTTATAAATTGTGGAAACCTGAAGTCTCAAATTCCACATATAATCAAATCAAAATACTTTTTAAATAGAAACTCCCTGGAACAAGCTTGAATTGATATTTGATTGAAGGACACTCACCCTGCCAAATTTAGAGGGATCTTTCATTGATCTGTAAATTGTAGGAAACACAACGTGGCCTGCATAGCAGAAGGCATAAAGCCCCGTGGAGACTGGCATTCTGTGCATATTAATCAAAGGAACTTCTTGTCTGAAACCCACTCCACCAAAAATACCAGCCCATGTTAATGCAAGCATTAGCAGAAGAGAAGTGATGACTCCGCCAAATGAAAGAAATGAAATTGATCTGAGATCTCTAACCCACAGGGTTGGCAGAACAAATAAAATCGCTATAATTGTCAGAAATCTAGGCGTAGTTAAATGTAACAAGGATGAAACATTCAACTGTGTGTCCACGAAAATGGCAGCTATATTGTCCCCCAGAGATATTGTGTACCCAATTGCAATGAATATTATCTCGACATATAAGAACGTAGAGACGACCAATCGTCCCTTTATTCCAAAGCTGGTTTCCTATGTCCTGATAATTTAATACCTTTGGATCACAATCTAGGCATCCAGCTAAAGCAAATGCTGTGTAACTGCAAATTAGTGCCAATGCAAACAATACTCCCAGGCTCATCCATCCTCCTTCTTCTAGAGCATATGGGGTTGAAAGCAATCCAAGACCTGAAATCAATTTCAAATAACTAACAACATTATAAAACATAATCAGAATATTGTTATATACATACTTATGTTCTCATAATCCTACCTGTATTAAAAAATTAATAAAAAATTCTAAGGTGGGCAAGTTTGCCATTAAATATTAGATAAAGTTGAAGCTAAAGCAGTTATTCTACATGGATTAGGCGTGATGGTAATGGCAACAAACTTCGGTCCAGCTCTGGAATGAATCTGATTGCTCATTGTGGGGCAATTGGTTGTCTACAGAGTTTTCTGCAATGTTATTTTCCATAACAGTGTGACCTGATTTCAGAACTCTCACTGCCTGTAATGATAATGGGAGCATTATTTTAATGGGTGCTCATAATTCCAACCTGAAACCTTAAAGTCACAGGGTACTTTTAACTCGAACTTTAAATGCCTATGAGCACGTGCTGTAATGGTCTCAGGTCAATTTGGTCAATAAAAATAAGACAAATATTTACCACTTTTTGTTGTAAATGAGGTTGTAAAATCGCTATTGACTGTTTGACCATTGAAGTGGATGATATTTAAGTAGAATGGCATTTCCAGTATGGTGGCGAGTTATAGTTAATATATAAGATTTTATTGTTGGACTAACCACCACACTTCTGGGAATTGATCTTGTAGATTAATCATCTCTCTGGGTCTAGGTGAAGATGTTGGTTTGGAAAGTTCACTAACACTTTCAAGTTTTGATGTAACCACAAACCTACATATACTAAAAGAAGTTGCAACCTCTTCCAAAACAAACTCAGGATGTTTCTTCTTAGGAAAGAGATGTATACATTTGACGGTGATCTATCTTATAGCCATCTCTCCAAAAATTCTTGTATATAATTTCTGTTTTAGTATTAAAAAACACCCTAGAAGCTCTTCTTATGGAGAAATGGAATCGAAGAAATGTTACCCAATGCAGTCCAACCTGCTTCAAATAAGAAAAATTATAATTCCACCCACATAATGAAGTTATATTTGTTGGCAGCTAAACAAACCAGAGAAAGTAAAACTTGTGCCAGCAGTAGTGTATTAGCAGTTAAACACACGACAGAAATTAAACTTAGTGCCAGCAATAGAGTATGGTACCTAACATGATGCCCAATAAATTGATGGTAGTGCGAAAAACGGAGCTGGTACCCAGTGGCATCTGCAGTATTTCCTTTGAATCGTCATCGGCCAACTTAATCTGCATGGAGATGTGATTACTAGTACTGAAGGATTCTACTCCATCTAGTTTTGCAGATTGAAAAATATCAGATACTTTACTGCAATTATGCTCATCTCTGCCATTATTCTCATTACTAGTCTCATTTGGTGAGGCTCTGCATATTGAAAAGGGCCAAGAATCACATAATCTGGCCAGACGACGGCCCATATCATTCTTTGCAATGCTCATTTCATGAACCTTATTATTAAGCATTTCTAAAGAATGTGTATAACCAGAGAAGATTTTAAAGAATAGTTTTTCTTTCTTCTTCCTTCTTCTTCTGGGTACTATTATTATAATACTGCATTCATGACTACACTATGCAACGCCACCTGTTGCCGCTGTTTTATATACACTAATAAAAACACTAGACTGTTGATTATTTGCTACTTAATTATTGAACGATGTTGTAGACGTCAGGAATTATATGCCATGAAATGAGGGGAAGGCTTTTTTAGAAAGGAAGAGCACAGAAATGGCGTGTGAAAGTTTTGCTTTACATGATTTAATGCAAAATTCTCGCAAAACAGTTGGAGAAGTAGAAGAGAAGATAATAGTGTTGGGCAGTGCGTGTATGTGATGATTTCTAATTATTTCTTTCTTGCTTGAAAATGGGCAATGGGATTACGTACTCAATTACTCCATAGCGCTAAAAAAACGGAGGACACAACACGCCTTGTTTCACTTTGAAAAAATTGAGAGCGATACGCACAAAATTCCTTTTTCTTTTTTCCTTTGTTTTGGTTTATAACGATATGAAGAGAAAGAAAGCCGCTGCACTCTAGACATACATTGCTTTCCTGAAATCAATGAAAAATGTGATTGGAATTCATGACTTCTATTAAAGGGATAAGAATTGGAATGCAGTTGCACGCGTGCCCTGAGCTAATGAAAAGTATCTCCTTCCTGCTCATCATTAAAATCAAAAATACAAAAGGCAATGAAGAAACTAATCCATACTAAAATTAGTGGGTCTGTACATGTATGGGTATCATCCCTTTCACGTTCAGGAACCCTGGTTTCCAATAATGAAGGGATCAATTGGACAAGTATGTAATGTTTTTCCATTATTCACAAACTGAGAATGCACGAGCATCACCTGCCTAAGGGTGACGCTTTTTAAAGTTTGAGAATGTGGTTTATATCCTATGGGTAACAAGTAATACATTGTTACTAATTAACATTATGTTAATGTTTAAGTTTATAATTAAAAAGTATATATATATAATATTGTTAAGTATATTGTGAAAGGGGTTGTGCTTAAATGGAAAGGTATAAGGTTCTAAGAAGGAAATTTAACTTTGAATCCCAAGTAACATCTATAGTTGGAACTCTAAGTTGTGGCTCCTTGACCAGCGTAAAAATATCCTCACAATATATATATATATATATATAAGTTGTGGCTGGTCATAAGTTGTGGCTTCTTGACCAGCGTAAAAATATCCCTCACAATATATATATATATATATATATATATATATATATATATATATATATATATATATATATATTAAAAAAATTATATGTTTTTATTATTGATTATATTTAAATCCAACCAATTTCAAACAATTTAAATTTTTTATTAAAGTGGGAAGCATCTTGTAAAAGAAAAACATTATAGCTTTGGCCTCGAAGTGAAAGGTTCATATGACTATTGTGCAAGATATAGAAGGAAGGAAAACATTACTCTATACTGAAATCATGTACATTTGCTACATTAAGTTGATAAAATTATAAGTTAGAGGGTGTGTACAAATTAATTAGATTAGAATTATGTAAATATTTTGGAGTGTAATAAATAAATATGAATTTTTATAAATTAATTTAATTTTGATTAATAAAATTAAGAAATAATTTAAATTAGATTTAAATTAATAAAGTCGAGATTGAAATGTAATGATAATTTTAAAAGAGATTTAAAAGGTTTAGTTTTTGTTGATTTGATGTTGTTGATGTATACTAATTTTATTATTTTGTTGTGAAATATGATTAAAACTAACATTCTCAATATGATCTACAATCTAGTGTTCATGATAAATCTTGACTATGATATAACTGATGTCAAACTAGGTTAGTGTCACATGACCATGGTCTAGGACATCTTTTATGTTATGTGATGTAGTCCTCTATCATGGATCTATATGTTCTTGATGTGGCCTATAGCATTATGCTCCTACCTTCAATACATGTTGAAATAGAGGGTTGTGATGAAAAGCACATTAGGCCTAATGTATGCATCGAGAAGACTAGAAACTTTCATGATAGTAATTAATTCCATTTGTTGATGTATGATATATGTAGACATACCAAATAATCAATACAATGCCTAAGATGTAATGTTGATGTAAATGTTAATGTAATCCTTTAGTTCTCTATTGCAAATGCTTACATGTAATGACATGTTCCAAATTAGTGATGAGAACTAATGACATAGAAATCTCTATAAATACGAGATCTCATTTGTTCAACTTAGGATATTTGGCATGCAAGTTGATGGGGTAACAGTCAAAATCTAGGAAAGTTGACCTCAGGACCGAGAGATTGGAGTTTTAAATTTGGATGAATATGTTGTGGCATGGCCTAGTCCAAGTGATAGGACCACTTAAGAAACCTATCATATGAAGTAAAAAGCCCTATGGGATCCTACCCATCCTGACTAAGGCAATAGATAAGTCAATTTCTAATGATAGATTTGTGATCAGGGTAAATTTGTGCACCAAAATGTAATTATGAAACTATCAAAAGTTGTGTAAACTAAAGGTGTAAAAATGTTGGGTATAAACTTTTATCCCTTACATTTTGGCTCAATTTGGTGTGCATGTGAAACTACATGAATCATGCATGACAAAGTAAGATATGCAATAAAATGAAATAGCAAGTAGATCCAAGATTCGATTATGGATGATGCCTTGCATTTCTTCACGTTTCTTGTAGAGAGATAACCTTTATTACACATGCAAGTCATTATTTTTACTTTCAAAAAAATGCTAGTTGCTCAAAAATATATAATCATTAAACACCTACATTTGACCACATGTTACCATCACCTAATTCATCCCACATATTTCTTCCTATAACATTAATTAAACAAATTACTTATTTAATTAATCCATCCGATTATCATCCTAACATTAATTAAATAAATTATAATCATTTCTTTAATTAATCAAATCATTTCAGCATCCTTTTCTAATGTTCAAAGTTCATCATTCTCATTCCATCATTCCCAAAAATTAAATAAATACAAACTATTTATTTAATTTATCTTATTTTCCCCCTCAACCAATTAGTTGATCAAATCCGACTCAATTAACTAATTACCCACTTACACATTCTAAATCCTAATTATCTAAGTCAACCTTGTATTTAGCTTAAGGTTGAACAAGGCTCCATGTGTGCACATGGCTCCAAATAAAGACTTTTTATCTTCACCCTCTATTTTAAATTTACTAAATCTTAACCATCCATATCTCCTCAATCTAAACCCTCATCATGTGCATCAATCACCAAATGCCACTTGGTGGTTTCTCATGCACCCTAATCTCTCAAACATCCTAAACCATTAATCTTTCAAACCAATCTCATCCATTGATCCTCCTCATCTAAAATATATAAATCAACCCTCTCCCAAGCTATTTTAAGTCTTCTTGGAATATAATGTCATGTTGTCCAAGTGAGTAATTGACATTAAATCTCAACAACAAAAATCATTTAAGCACAACTACCATTTCATGCAACAAGGGTTGGTGTTGGTGAGAGATTTCTTATTTTTATTTATTTTGCTAACCCTTTACTTTATCTTGAGGTTGTATTTAGGTGTGAAATAGGGTTGAGATCTTATTGTTTGAATCTTTTGTTTGCATTTCACATTTCAGTACATTCATTTTGGCATGCTCAATGGGAAGTCAAAGATGTTGGTAATAACTTTTCCAATCATAAGGAAGCTTCTTCCAACATCAAAATAGGTTCTTCCCATCACTCCTACAATAATTTTTCTACCACCACTCCTCTCATCGACACCCCTATCCCTATCACCAACCTTGACCATCAGTCACCTAAAATTATCAATCAGGATCAATGAATGCACACATCATTGGACTTATCCCAACATGATGAAGCTATCAAAAACCTCATGGACCTCCAAGATAATATCTCTCCATGGGAACATAACATTGTCTTTGGAAGTGATTTGGATGCACCACCATATGAAGAAAAAATCCTATAAGAATCCAAGGATCACCATGTCGTAAAGCATCGACATACAAAATTAAATTAAAATCAGGTCCAAAATCAAAATAGATCCAAAAGACCACATAGGCCCACAAGTCAAAAAGAAAATATAAAAACAATGTGGGTCCCAAAACACAAAGAAGCATTAAATCTAAGTGGCTCGCATCCAAATCTACATCTCCAAATGTTCATCCCTATCCCCCATCCCAATCCTAAAGCCCTAAATCTTGATCCAAACATCCCCATCCTAAGTCCATTTGGGTCCCTAAATCCCAAAATTGACAATCCAACAATCCCCCATTTGAATCCCAAAATCTAAAATCAAGCATCTCCCCCAATCTGGAATCCCATATACCCAAAATCTAAAATCCAAATCAACTAAATCAACATCCATCATGTGTGTGCAATTGTTTTGGTCCTGGTTCCCCTTGGTCCCATGACATTTCCTCATGCCTCCATAATCCTATCCTTTCATAACCAAATCCACTACCCAATACACATCCATAATCACACTCCTTTTGTTGTGATCCTAGTATGTTATATTCCTAATTATAATAAGGATAAGCACTTGTAACATTCTTAACCTTAATAGTTTCATTTATTAGTTTTATTTATTCCTTAAGATGACTTAGTTATGATAAAGGGGTGTGTCCCTACATATTTATGCATATAAATAAGGAAGAGAGAGACTCTACCAAATCATGATATGTTCTAAAATTGAATTTACATATTATTTTCTAATTATTGGAGGTAAACTCTTCAAAGAGGTCTTCTATTTTACTAATTTTTACATTTATTTCCAAGAAATATCATAACAAGTTGATCAGAGCTACAATTTGGGCCAAGATTTTTGTTTCCACCATAAATTTCAAACCACTGTGAATTTGGACCTGATTTTTTCTAAGTTTTGAGGTATGTAATAAATAAAGGCTCAAGTAAAAAATTAGATTTCTATCATAATTTTTGTGCAAGTTATTTTAATTTTATGTTTTTCCATTAGTTTGGCTCTACAAACCACAAATTTTAGAATTTTTCAAATATTTTTACATTTTGGGAAAGATTATGAAAATTTAGGCTAGGTAAATTATTTTTAATTTATTATTAGATACAAAATGCATTCCTTAATTTAGTGGTCAAAGTTAGGACAAAATATTTAATTATTCTACTCTACGGTCCGCAATTTTACAGAATTTTTTTTAAAAGTACACTTTTGGAAAGATAATGAAAACCTAAAGTTTAAAATGCATACACATTAGAAGTCATGTCATCTTTACGATTCAAAAACTTATCAACAAAAATTGAATCCAATGACCTTTATTCTACACCACCTAAAATTGAGAGTAAAATTCCTCACAGATGTAAAATAGTGATACATTTTATTAAGGGTAATTTGTTTGACCCATTTGCATCATCTTTAAATAAAGTTTTAGATAGGTTTAAAAAAGAACTATTATATAAATTGAAGCCCCAAAAAAAAACCACCTAGGAAGGTACAACCCTAACACACAAAATCAAGGGATAAAACAACCCTTTCAAGGTCCAAAATTGAACCTACCCAGAATAAAAATCCCTAAATTTGATGTTAATAATGTAACTTCATGGATAAGTCTCATGGAATAAAACTTTAAGATTCATAATATACCAGAAAATGCAATGGTTGACACAGCCTCACAACATTTAGAATCAAAACCTTATCAATGGTACCAATGGAGGATGAGTGACAAGAAAGGGTGAATGCTTAGTTGGAAAGAGTTTAGTAATGACTTATTAACCCTTTATGAGCAACCAGGGAATGGAAGTTGTGTTACCCAACTAAAACATTAAAAACAATTAAGGTCTGTAGACAAATATAATGCAAAGCATATGATATTAGCAATTTGAGCTCACGAGGTAACACCTTATCAAAGGCTACAACTATACATCAATGGAATTAATGACCAAATTAAGAATGATGTTCATTTGTTGGAACCTTGCATAGTTAGAAAAGCTATGGAATAAGCATTACAGACTGAGAAATGCAACTCCACCACTAGAAGTTCCACACAAGGTCAAACTATAGGATTGAAGACAAAATTGTGACTAATCCTATTGATATAAATGAGGAAAAGTTCTTTAACCTAAGAAAAATTAGTGAGCACTCTCCTCAACAAGAGAAAAATAAAAGAGAAAAAGACCTGCTGGAATAGTGACCTAGAAAATGGTCTAGGGGTCATAAGTGTGCTAATAGTGATAAAATACTAATGGTTATTAAGAATAAGGTTGAAGAAGACTCAGGAGAAGTAGCTACAAAAGAATCAAATGTGGAACTTGAGAATGAGAATTCCAAGGAAGAAGAAAGAACTACTATCTCCTTGCATGCAATGGTTGGCACAAGTGCACCATAAACACTCAAACTAATTGGTTATATCAAAAAGTGAAAGGTGAGTGTAGGTTGATACAGTTAGTACACAACTTTATTGATAGAATATTAGCTAATGAGCTCCATTGTTTTGTGTATCCAATATCTAATTTCCAAGTCATGATACTCTTGTGGTGGTAAATTCCATCATATAAAACTCTCAATGTGAAATTATTAAATAGATTCATAAATGTACTCTATCCCAATCGGGGGAGCAGATGTAGTTTTGGGCGTACAATGGCTTAAATAGTTAGGAATAGTGACTTTTTATTTTCAAGACTTATCTGCATAGATTTTAGTACACATGAGAAAAAGCACAAACTTATAGGGATACGATCACCACCAAGTCAAATTATTATCTCCCATAGGATGGAGAAATTACTTAAGAAAGGTTCTTATAGCATAGGGGCACAACTACATTTTGTCGAAGCACAAGATGTGAAAACTCAAGATCAACCAAAGATTCAAGAGATCATTCAACACCATCAACATGTATTTCAAGAACCCAAGTGTCTACCCACAGTCAAATACCATGATCGTGCCACTGAATTAATACCAAGAAGTATTGTACATCCCAACAAAAGTGTCTATTCATCCCCAATGATTATGGTTAACAAGAAGGATAGATCAAGGAGAATGTGCCCACATTATAGGGAGCTCAACAAGCTCACTCTTAAAGATAAGTTTCATATTCCTAGTATTGATGAATTGGTAGATGAATCTAATAATTTGTATTTTTCTTTACTAAGTTATATTTACATTTAGATTATCATCAAATTCAAGTAAAGGAAGAGGATATAAATAAGACTATATTTAGAACATATGAGGGTCATTATGAATTATTGTTTATGTGGGTTCTCCAAAATGTACCCCACTGATCTTTATGTATTAACTTCTCAAATTAAGAATAGACCAATGGGAAATGGGCCAACGAATAGGAAAAACTATCTACCTAACAGTTTTCCTTTGCACTTCAGGCTCTACAAAGCCTAGGTAGGTCCCCCTATGATAGACACTTAAATAGAATCTCAGATTCATGAATAATCCAAATGTTTATAAATAACATATCTAGTTTTATTACTTGACCTAAGGAATGACAAATGACTGATCCTATTCTTGTTAAGGCATGTTTTGCAAGCCTAGAATCTCAAAATGAAAGTACCTAAATAGCAAAGAATAATTTAAACAATGAAATAAGCATTAAATTTTTCTAATAGATTTATGATTGGGAAATAGGCACTATGAATATTGGTACTTATCATTGGCCAAAGAAAGTCATTTACTTATGTCTTTATCAATGTAGCTTTTGATCCGAGTGATTTTTCTAAACAACCAATATCTTAATATCAGTGTCAACCACACAAAATCTTTCCTATGTAAACCTCATACTTAGTAATCCTGCTATATCATGACAAATATCATTCAATTATTGAAAAGGTTTATCCTATTACTTGAACATATACTAATGCAAGAAGTAAATGTACTACAACAAAATTCTAATCTAGGATAAAACATCCATTAGTTGTTTTATTCAAATATTTGTTGTGATATACACTAGAGACAAAGATTACACAAAACACAATCCTATTGGTATTAATCAAACCAGAGGATACATATTCTTGATAAAAATAACACAAGGATGCTTGGTCCTATTGGATCTAGGGCATACAACTGAGAGGGGGGGGGTGAATCAGTTGTATAGAACTTGTTCTCTTTCAAACACTTAATTCTCTGTTGTTAGTTAGTAGCATATCAAATAATCATTCATGGAAGCACAATATATAAACACAAGAGCAGATAAGCATCAACATATTGAACACCAAGATTTTGACGTGGAAAACCCGGTTAAGGGAAAAACCACGGGGTGATTAACCCAAGAATTATTCTCTGTTAGAAGAATAAGGAAAAATGAATGGCACATGCCAATAAGGGCTCACTGCCCGAGCACACTGCTCACAAAGAGGCCCACTGCCTACAAGGAGACACACTGTCTACAAAGTGATAAAAATCACAGTCTTGAACTGGAGAATGACATCTCTACTATGTCCGGATCAGTTCCAATTAAGCCCAACAATCTCTGCTCTGCCTTTCGCACCTTTCTTCGCTATATCCTGCTCATCCACATGCCACACACTGAAATGAATTCACAAATCATTATTTATACAAGACATCGACTTAGGAACAAGCATCTAAGTCGGCAAACAACCATAGGAGTATCCGCAAGATGAATAACACATCCGGTCGGCTATCACAAGAACATTCGCAGGATGAACAACTCATCCGGTCGGCTAAACAGAGCAATAACTTCATCCGGAAGAATAACTTCAATTCCGGGCTCTACCATCAATGCGGACCAACAACACAACCTAAACATGATTCAAGAACCTTCACAAGTCTGTCTGAACGTCCGGATACATCCGCACTTCCTCTGCTTACTGGAATCTCTTGTCTTCCTCATCCGGAACTTCAAGAACACAGTCTGTCGCCACTGTCATAATGCAGGAGGTACTTCCGGACCTCCAAATCACACACAAATCAGGATGACACATCACAAGGACATCTCAAACACTCCTTCCAATCCGCAGATTATGATAATACAATTCCGGACCTCACCGGACCTTTTTGTGATCCTCTGTCACCTCCGGATACTTGCCGGACCCGGTTCTATACCGGCAGCCATAACTCCTTCAGATCTTCATGCGGACCTCTGAAATCTTAACTGTAGCATCTCAAGATTCATATCTACTAACCCTTTAATCCGCATCCTCCGGTTCTCATCCTATACAGTATATTTACCTTCTTCTCATCACTGTTCTTCACTGTTCCTGACTGAGGCTAATTTTCTCAATATCCTCAGCACAAAGCTCATCAAATCCTTCTTGTCAGTGCAGTATGAGTATGTTGACATCAATGACAACACTGGCTCACCTCATACTTGCCAACAATCTCCCCCTTTGTCATTGATGGCAACATATGATGTGAAAAACCATTAAGACAAGAACTTCTCTTTTCTGTTACAGCTCCCCCTATCAACAACAACTCTTCACATGTCTTCCTTTGCTGCTCCCCCTTTGATCATCAACCATTTGTTTTTCACATGTCTTCTCTCCCCCTTTGACATCAATGGCAAAGGGCTCATACTTGCAACTCTCATGCATCAGAATAATACCAGCTGCTCCCCCTTAGTTGCAGCTCCCCATTAGTCCGGATCACAAGATATGACTGTGATAGCCACCGGACTGATGCACATCAGTGCATCTTAGTTCATCACCGGAGGGGTCATGACCCCTAACTTCTCCCGGAGATATTCAAAAGAGTCCTTGGGAAGAGGTTTTGTAAAGATATCTGCAATCTGATCCTTGGAGGGAACATACTCCAATCTGACTTCTTCCTTGTTTACTTGTTCTCTCAAAAAGTGAAATTTGATAGATATGTGCTTAGTCTTAGAATGCAATACCGGATTCTTGGAAATATTAATTGCACTTGAATTATCACAGAAAATTATAATAGGCTCCTCATATTCAACTTTGATGTCTCTTAGCATCTGCTTCATCCACAAGATTTGAGTGCAACTACCTGCTGCTGCAATGTATTCTGCTTCAGTTGTAGACAGAGATATTGCATCTTGTTTCTTGCTTAGCCAAGAAACCAATCTCTTCCCCAAAAAGAATGCTCCACCACTAGTACTCTTCCGGTCATCCACATCTCCTGCCCAATCTGCATCTGTGTAAGCATGAAGAGAGAAATCCGGATCTCTAGGATACCATAGACCATACTCAACTGTCCCTTTCAAGTATCTAAAAATTCTTTTGATTGCCATAACATGAGATTCTCTAGGATCAGCCTGGAATCTTGCCACAAGACCAACAGCTTGCATTATATCTGGTCTAGTTTGAGTGAGATACAACAATCCACCAATCATTGATCTATACTTTGTCTGATCTGCCTTTGGAGAATCATCATCTTTGCTTAACTTACATCCGGTTGCCATAGGAGTGTTCATAGGCTTTGAGTCTTCCATACCAAATTTTTTTAACAATTCTTTCACATATTTGGTCTGAGAGATGAAGATCCCTTCTTTTGTTTGAGTAATTTGCAGACCCAAGAAGAAATTCATTTCACCAAGCATAGACATTTCAAACTCACTTTTCATCTGATTTGCAAAAGTTTTACACATACTATCTCTTCCTCCAAAAATGATATCATCCACAAACACTTCAACAATCAGAATGTTTTCATGATCAATTTTGAAATATAAGTTGCTGTCAGCAGTACCTTTGTTGAATCCAATCTGCACAAGATGCTTATCCAACCTTTCATACCATGCTCTTGGGGCTTGCTTCAATCCATACAAAGCTTTCTTCAACTTGCAGACCATATCATTATTATCAGACAATTGAAATCCATCCGGTTGTTCAATGTAGACTTCTTCTTCCAGATCACCATTTAGGAAGGCAGACTTGACATCCATCTGATATACCTTGAAATCTTTGAAGGCAGCAAATGCAAGAAGTAATCTGACTGCTTCAATTCTTGCTACCGGAGCAAAAGTCTCTTCAAAGTCAATTCCTTCTATTTGAGAGTAGCCTTTGCAGACCAATCTAGCTTTGTTTCTGATTACTTCACCAGCTTCATTT
Organism: Cunninghamia lanceolata; assembly: GCA_027924645.1. Taxonomy (NCBI): domain Eukaryota; kingdom Viridiplantae; phylum Streptophyta; class Pinopsida; order Cupressales; family Cupressaceae; genus Cunninghamia; species Cunninghamia lanceolata. The sequence goes on from BSBN01000465.1 coordinate 16,325, forward strand.
AGTTTGTTCCGGAAGACCCACTTGGTTCCAATTACATTCCTGTCTCTAGGTCTGGGAACAAGATCCCAAGTATGATTTTTCTCAATTTGCATCAGTTCATCTTCCATTGCTTTGGTCCAATTTTCATCATTGCAGGCTTCATTTATTGTTTTAGGTTCAATCTTTGAAATCAGACAACATTCATTCTGATCTTGAGCAATATTCCTTCTAGTTTGTACACCTTTGCTTTTGTCACCTATGATCTGATCTTCAGAGTGATTCAGTTTTACATACCTTGGAATTTTGGGAGTATCCAGTACTGCTGTTTCTTGATCAGGCTCATTCAAACCTAACTCTTCTTCCTGATTTACCGGATCAGGCTGACTCTGTTTCACCGGAGAGGATTGAGTTCCTTGAACACTATCTTGGTCATCTTCATCAAATTCATAAAATCTTGAAGGCTTCTCAATTCCTTCATCAACCTTTACATTGGTACTTTCTATCATCTTCCTCAATCTCTTATTGTAACACCGGTATGCTTTGCTTTGAGTGGAGTAGCCCAAGAAAATTCCTTCATCGCTTCTAGCATCAAACTTTCCTAGATCTTCATCTCTTTTAATATAACACTTGCTACCAAATACCCTGAAATATTTCACAGTAGGAGTGATGCCAAACCAAAGTTCATAGGGGGTCTTACCGGTGTTGTTTCTGATTTGAACTCGATTGAGAGTGTAGACTGCAGTGCTGATAGCTTCTTTCCAAAACATTTGAGGAACATTTGCTTCCAACATCATTGTCCTAGCAGCTTCCTGGATGGTCCGGTTCTTTCTCTCAACTACTCCATTCTGCTGTGGAGTCTTAGGAGCAGACAACTGTCTCCTTATACCCTGTTTCTCACAAAAGTCAATGAATTCACCAGATGTAAATTCACCACCTCTATCAGACCTTAGACACTTTAGTTTCAATCCGGTTTGATTCTCCACCATAGCTTTGAAGATTTTGAACTTCTCAAAAGCTTCTGATTTTTCTTTTAGAAAGGTAACCCACATCATCCGGGAATGATCATCAATTAACAACATGAAATATCTATCACCTTGCAGACTCTTGATTCTTGTCGGACCACATAGATCAGTATGTACTAATTCCAACAATCCGGTAGAAGACTGATCTTTGCTTTTAAAAGAGACTCTTCTTTGTTTGCCTAACTGACATTCTTTACACACACTGTTTGTAGGTTTTATCAACTTTGGAAGATCTCTCACAGCCTGAGTATTGCTTATTTTGATGATGTTATCAAAATTTACATGACACATTCTTCTATGCCATAACCAACTCTGATCAATTTGAACAAACAAACAACTTTTATTTGAACCAACCAGATGAAAGATGTTACCTCTTGTCTGAGTACCGGATGCAATTTCAATTCCGGAGCTTGTAAAGATTCTGCATTTTCCATTCTTGAACCGGAGATCATAGCCTTTGTCCACTAACTGACCAACACTGAGAAGATTGTGCTTCAATCCTTCAACATATAGTACATTACCTGTTTTGCTCTTACCATCAAAGGAAATAGTTCCCCTACCTCTGATTCTGCCAGCAGAATTGTCACCAAACTTTACCATTCCTCCTTCATATCTTTCCAAGTCTAAGAACTTATTCTTGTCACCAGTCATATGGTGAGAGCATCCACTGTCAATAACCCAATCATCCTTTTCTTCCACTTGAGCAGCCAAGGCTTTTTCAACAACTTTGTGATTGACAGATTCAGAGAGCAAGGAATCTTCTTCCTTGATGGCTATAAACACCCACTCATTTCCGGATTTGCTTCCTGGATCTGATTCATCATCTGTTAATCCTTCATTGTCATCTTCTTCATGAACATAATAGCAATTCTTTTGAAACCTTTGTCTGTGAGTATTAGATCTTGCAGATCTCTCCGGACATCTTGAGGCAAAATGACCAATCTTATTGCAGTTAAAACACTTAAAGGGTAGTTTTCCTTCATACTTACCGGATCCTCTTGGCAGTCTCTTTGCAATGAGGGCTTCAAGTTGAGCTGTTTCTGCTTCTTCTTCTTCCATGTCTCTTCTTGCTTGATCATACCATGACATTTTCCTTGATGAGTTTTCACCCGGATCAAATCTCTGTTTGCCTTTCACATAGGCACTGGCTTTGAAAGCAGATTCAGTCTTGGGAGGATCATCTCCAAACTCGGTCATTTCAAATGCAGCTAGTTTGCCAGCCAGTTGTTCTCTTGTGACTGTTGTGTGGGCTCTGAATTCATCAATGGCAGCAACTTTGATTTTGTAGGCAGCAGGAAGGGATCTTAGGATTTTGCAGACAATCTCATTTTCATCTAGAGTTCCACCAGCATTTCTGATTCCACATACCAACTCATTTACTCTTGGCATAAAGGTAGTAATGTTTTCATCATCTCTCATTTTCAATCTTTCAAATTTCCCTTTCAGACTTTGCAACCTTGCACTTTTGACAAACTCATCTCCTTCATACAGAAGTTCCAGTTTAGTTAGGATCTCATATGCAGTTGGTAGGTCAATGACATTCGAGAGATCTGAGTCATTCAATGCGCTTAGAAGAGCTTCCTTGGTCCGCAGATTGTTTTCAGCTTCTGTGGTTTCATCTGGAGTTGTCGGACCACCTTGTGGGGGTATATATGGTTTTGAAATCATAGCCAAGTATGCTTTTCCCATACATTCCAAATGACACTTCATGCGACCTTTCCAGAGAGTGAAGTTGGTTCCATCGAACTTCGGACTATCCTTCTTGTATGACGACATCCTGGATCACCTCAAGCGGTTAAGCTCCTATCAGAGGAACTTAGCTCTGATACCAATTGTTGGATCTAGGGCATACAACTGAGAGGGGGGGGGTGAATCAGTTGTATAGAACTTGTTCTCTTTCAAACACTTAATTCTCTGTTGTTAGTTAGCAGCATATCAAATAATCATTCATGGAAGCACAATATATAAACACAAGAGCAGATAAGCATCAACATATTGAACACCAAGATTTTGACGTGGAAAACCCGGTTAAGGGAAAAACCACGGGGTGATTAACCCAAGAATTATTCTCTGTTAGAAGAATAAGGAAAAATGAATGGCACATGCCAATAAGGGCTCACTGCCCGAGCACACTGCTCACAAAGAGGCCCACTGCCTACAAGGAGACACACTGTCTACAAAGTGATAAAAATCACAGTCTTGAACTGGAGAATGACATCTCTACTATGTCCGGATCAGTTCCAATTAAGCCCAACAATCTCTGCTCTGCCTTTCGCACCTTTCTTCGCTATATCCTGCTCATCCACATGCCACACACTGAAATGAATTCACAAATCATTATTTATACAAGACATCGACTTAGGAACAAGCATCTAAGTCGGCAAACAACCATAGGAGTATCCGCAAGATGAATAACACATCCGGTCGGCTATCACAAGAACATTCGCAGGATGAACAACTCATCCGGTCGGCTAAACAGAGCAATAACTTCATCCGGAAGAATAACTTCAATTCCGGGCTCTACCATCAATGCGGACCAACAACACAACCTAAACATGATTCAAGAACCTTCACAAGTCTGTCTGAACGTCCGGATACATCCGCACTTCCTCTGCTTACTGGAATCTCTTGTCTTCCTCATCCGGAACTTCAAGAACACAGTCTGTCGCCACTGTCATAATGCAGGAGGTACTTCCGGACCTCCAAATCACACACAAATCAGGATGACACATCACAAGGACATCTCAAACACTCCTTCCAATCCGCAGATTATGATAATACAATTCCGGACCTCACCGGACCTTTTTGTGATCCTCTGTCACCTCCGGATACTTGCCGGACCCGGTTCTATACCGGCAGCCATAACTCCTTCAGATCTTCATGCGGACCTCTGAAATCTTAACTGTAGCATCTCAAGATTCATATCTACTAACCCTTTAATCCGCATCCTCCGGTTCTCATCCTATACAGTATATTTACCTTCTTCTCATCACTGTTCTTCACTGTTCCTGACTGAGGCTAATTTTCTCAATATCCTCAGCACAAAGCTCATCAAATCCTTCTTGTCAGTGCAGTATGAGTATGTTGACATCAATGACAACACTGGCTCACCTCATACTTGCCAACAATCTCCCCCTTTGTCATTGATGGCAACATATGATGTGAAAAACCATTAAGACAAGAACTTCTCTTTTCTGTTACAGCTCCCCCTATCAACAACAACTCTTCACATGTCTTCCTTTGCTGCTCCCCCTTTGATCATCAACCATTTGTTTTTCACATGTCTTCTCTCCCCCTTTGACATCAATGGCAAAGGGCTCATACTTGCAACTCTCATGCATCAGAATAATACCAGCTGCTCCCCCTTAGTTGCAGCTCCCCATTAGTCCGGATCACAAGATATGACTGTGATAGCCACCGGACTGATGCACATCAGTGCATCTTAGTTCATCACCGGAGGGGTCATGACCCCTAACTTCTCCCGGAGATATTCAAAAGAGTCCTTGGGAAGAGGTTTTGTAAAGATATCTGCAATCTGATCCTTGGAGGGAACATACTCCAATCTGACTTCTTCCTTGTTTACTTGTTCTCTCAAAAAGTGAAATTTGATAGATATGTGCTTAGTCTTAGAATGCAATACCGGATTCTTGGAAATATTAATTGCACTTGAATTATCACAGAAAATTATAATAGGCTCCTCATATTCAACTTTGATGTCTCTTAGCATCTGCTTCATCCACAAGATTTGAGTGCAACTACCTGCTGCTGCAATGTATTCTGCTTCAGTTGTAGACAGAGATATTGCATCTTGTTTCTTGCTTAGCCAAGAAACCAATCTCTTCCCCAAAAAGAATGCTCCACCACTAGTACTCTTCCGGTCATCCACATCTCCTGCCCAATCTGCATCTGTGTAAGCATGAAGAGAGAAATCCGGATCTCTAGGATACCATAGACCATACTCAACTGTCCCTTTCAAGTATCTAAAAATTCTTTTGATTGCCATAACATGAGATTCTCTAGGATCAGCCTGGAATCTTGCCACAAGACCAACAGCTTGCATTATATCTGGTCTAGTTTGAGTGAGATACAACAATCCACCAATCATTGATCTATACTTTGTCTGATCTGCCTTTGGAGAATCATCATCTTTGCTTAACTTACATCCGGTTGCCATAGGAGTGTTCATAGGCTTTGAGTCTTCCATACCAAATTTTTGTAACAATTCTTTCACATATTTGGTCTGAGAGATGAAGATCCCTTCTTTTGTTTGAGTAATTTGCAGACCCAAGAAGAAATTCATTTCACCAAGCATAGACATTTCAAACTCACTTTTCATCTGATTTGCAAAAGTTTTACACATACTATCTCTTCCTCCAAAAATGATATCATCCACAAACACTTCAACAATCAGAATGTTTTCATGATCAATTTTGAAATATAAGTTGCTGTCAGCAGTACCTTTGTTGAATCCAATCTGCACAAGATGCTTATCCAACCTTTCATACCATGCTCTTGGGGCTTGCTTCAATCCATACAAAGCTTTCTTCAACTTGCAGACCATATCATTATTATCAGACAATTGAAATCCATCCGGTTGTTCAATGTAGACTTCTTCTTCCAGATCACCATTTAGGAAGGCAGACTTGACATCCATCTGATATACCTTGAAATCTTTGAAGGCAGCAAATGCAAGAAGTAATCTGACTGCTTCAATTCTTGCTACCGGAGCAAAAGTCTCTTCAAAGTCAATTCCTTCTATTTGAGAGTAGCCTTTGCAGACCAATCTAGCTTTGTTTCTGATTACTTCACCAGCTTCATTTAGTTTGTTCCGGAAGACCCACTTGGTTCCAATTACATTCCTGTCTCTAGGTCTGGGAACAAGATCCCAAGTATGATTTTTCTCAATTTGCATCAGTTCATCTTCCATTGCTTTGGTCCAATTTTCATCATTGCAGGCTTCATTTATTGTTTTAGGTTCAATCTTTGAAATCAGACAACATTCATTCTGATCTTGAGCAATATTCCTTCTAGTTTGTACACCTTTGCTTTTGTCACCTATGATCTGATCTTCAGAGTGATTCAGTTTTACATACCTTGGAATTTTGGGAGTATCCAGTACTGCTGTTTCTTGATCAGGCTCATTCAAACCTAACTCTTCTTCCTGATTTACCGGATCAGGCTGACTCTGTTTCACCGGAGAGGATTGAGTTCCTTGAACACTATCTTGGTCATCTTCATCAAATTCATAAAATCTTGAAGGCTTCTCAATTCCTTCATCAACCTTTACATTGGTACTTTCTATCATCTTCCTCAATCTCTTATTGTAACACCGGTATGCTTTGCTTTGAGTGGAGTAGCCCAAGAAAATTCCTTCATCGCTTCTAGCATCAAACTTTCCTAGATCTTCATCTCTTTTAATATAACACTTGCTACCAAATACCCTGAAATATTTCACAGTAGGAGTGATGCCAAACCAAAGTTCATAGGGGGTCTTACCGGTGTTGTTTCTGATTTGAACTCGATTGAGAGTGTAGACTGCAGTGCTGATAGCTTCTTTCCAAAACATTTGAGGAACATTTGCTTCCAACATCATTGTCCTAGCAGCTTCCTGGATGGTCCGGTTCTTTCTCTCAACTACTCCATTCTGCTGTGGAGTCTTAGGAGCAGACAACTGTCTCCTTATACCCTGTTTCTCACAAAAGTCAATGAATTCACCAGATGTAAATTCACCACCTCTATCAGACCTTAGACACTTTAGTTTCAATCCGGTTTGATTCTCCACCATAGCTTTGAAGATTTTGAACTTCTCAAAAGCTTCTGATTTTTCTTTTAGAAAGGTAACCCACATCATCCGGGAATGATCATCAATTAACAACATGAAATATCTATCACCTTGCAGACTCTTGATTCTTGTCGGACCACATAGATCAGTATGTACTAATTCCAACAATCCGGTAGAAGACTGATCTTTGCTTTTAAAAGAGACTCTGCTTTGTTTGCCTAACTGACATTCTTTACACACACTGTTTGTAGGTTTTATCAACTTTGGAAGATCTCTCACAGCCTGAGTATTGCTTATTTTGATGATGTTATCAAAATTTACATGACACATTCTTCTATGCCATAACCAACTCTGATCAATTTGAACAAACAAACAACTTTTATTTGAACCAACCAGATGAAAGATGTTACCTCTTGTCTGAGTACCGGATGCAATTTCAATTCCGGAGCTTGTAAAGATTCTGCATTTTCCATTCTTGAACCGGAGATCATAGCCTTTGTCCACTAACTGACCAACACTGAGAAGATTGTGCTTCAATCCTTCAACATATAGTACATTACCTGTTTTGCTCTTACCATCAAAGGAAATAGTTCCCCTACCTCTGATTCTGCCAGCAGAATTGTCACCAAACTTTACCATTCCTCCTTCATATCTTTCCAAGTCTAAGAACTTATTCTTGTCACCAGTCATATGGTGAGAGCATCCACTGTCAATAACCCAATCATCCTTTTCTTCCACTTGAGCAGCCAAGGCTTTTTCAACAACTTTGTGATTGACAGATTCAGAGAGCAAGGAATCTTCTTCCTTGATGGCTATAAACACCCACTCATTTCCGGATTTGCTTCCTGGATCTGATTCATCATCTGTTAATCCTTCATTGTCATCTTCTTCATGAACATAATAGCAATTCTTTTGAAACCTTTGTCTGTGAGTATTAGATCTTGCAGATCTCTCCGGACATCTTGAGGCAAAATGACCAATCTTATTGCAGTTAAAACACTTAAAGGGTAGTTTTCCTTCATACTTACCGGATCCTCTTGGCAGTCTCTTTGCAATGAGGGCTTCAAGTTGAGCTGTTTCTGCTTCTTCTTCTTCCATGTCTCTTCTTGCTTGATCATACCATGACATTTTCCTTGATGAGTTTTCACCCGGATCAAATCTCTGTTTGCCTTTCACATAGGCACTGGCTTTGAAAGCAGATTCAGTCTTGGGAGGATCATCTCCAAACTCGGTCATTTCAAATGCAGCTAGTTTGCCAGCCAGTTGTTCTCTTGTGACTGTTGTGTGGGCTCTGAATTCATCAATGGCAGCAACTTTGATTTTGTAGGCAGCAGGAAGGGATCTTAGGATTTTGCAGACAATCTCATTTTCATCTAGAGTTCCACCAGCATTTCTGATTCCACATACCAACTCATTTACTCTTGGCATAAAGGTAGTAATGTTTTCATCATCTCTCATTTTCAATCTTTCAAATTTCCCTTTCAGACTTTGCAACCTTGCACTTTTGACAAACTCATCTCCTTCATACAGAAGTTCCAGTTTAGTTAGGATCTCATATGCAGTTGGTAGGTCAATGACATTCGAGAGATCTGAGTCATTCAATGCGCTTAGAAGAGCTTCCTTGGTCCGCAGATTGTTTTCAGCTTCTGTGGTTTCATCTGGAGTTGTCGGACCACCTTGTGGGGGTATATATGGTTTTGAAATCATAGCCAAGTATGCTTTTCCCATACATTCCAAATGACACTTCATGCGACCTTTCCAGAGAGTGAAGTTGGTTCCATCGAACTTCGGACTATCCTTCTTGTATGACGACATCCTGGATCACCTCAAGCGGTTAAGCTCCTATCAGAGGAACTTAGCTCTGATACCAATTGTTGGATCTAGGGCATACAACTGAGAGGGGGGGGGTGAATCAGTTGTATAGAACTTGTTCTCTTTCAAACACTTAATTCTCTGTTGTTAGTTAGCAGCATATCAAATAATCATTCATGGAAGCACAATATATAAACACAAGAGCAGATAAGCATCAACATATTGAACACCAAGATTTTGACGTGGAAAACCCGGTTAAGGGAAAAACCACGGGGTGATTAACCCAAGAATTATTCTCTGTTAGAAGAATAAGGAAAAATGAATGGCACATGCCAATAAGGGCTCACTGCCCGAGCACACTGCTCACAAAGAGGCCCACTGCCTACAAGGAGACACACTGTCTACAAAGTGATAAAAATCACAGTCTTGAACTGGAGAATGACATCTCTACTATGTCCGGATCAGTTCCAATTAAGCCCAACAATCTCTGCTCTGCCTTTCGCACCTTTCTTCGCTATATCCTGCTCATCCACATGCCACACACTGAAATGAATTCACAAATCATTATTTATACAAGACATCGACTTAGGAACAAGCATCTAAGTCGGCAAACAACCATAGGAGTATCCGCAAGATGAATAACACATCCGGTCGGCTATCACAAGAACATTCGCAGGATGAACAACTCATCCGGTCGGCTAAACAGAGCAATAACTTCATCCGGAAGAATAACTTCAATTCCGGGCTCTACCATCAATGCGGACCAACAACACAACCTAAACATGATTCAAGAACCTTCACAAGTCTGTCTGAACGTCCGGATACATCCGCACTTCCTCTGCTTACTGGGATCTCTTGTCTTCCTCATCCGGAACTTCAAGAACACAGTCTGTCGCCACTGTCATAATGCAGGAGGTACTTCCGGACCTCCAAATCACACACAAATCAGGATGACACATCACAAGGACATCTCAAACACTCCTTCCAATCCACAGATTATGATAATACAATTCCGGACCTCACCGGACCTTTTTGTGATCCTCTGTCACCTCCGGATACTTGCCGGACCCGGTTCTATACCGGCAGCCATAACTCCTTCAGATCTTCATGCGGACCTCTGAAATCTTAACTGTAGCATCTCAAGATTCATATCTACTAACCCTTTAATCCGCATCCTCCGGTTCTCATCCTATACAGTATATTTACCTTCTTCTCATCACTGTTCTTCACTGTTCCTGACTGAGGCTAATTTTCTCAATATCCTCAGCACAAAGCTCATCAAATCCTTCTTGTCAGTGCAGTATGAGTATGTTGACATCAATGACAACACTGGCTCACCTCATACTTGCCAACAGGTCCTTATTCATGTTAGCACCCTCAAATTTTGCAAATTTGAAGTGCCTATCTCCTCTCGATGTGACGACAAAGGCTAGGTCGACATGCTGCTCAATCTACCCTAGAGCCCGCCTTTGCCAATTAAAATCTTACAGCTCAGAGATCATCTTGAAAATATGTTTGGTAAGAAGTTTTATGGTGCATTTGGTAACATGCCTGCTCAGTTTCGTGCTTCCAGGATGAGTTTTGATAGGCTATTTAATACTTTTCTGACTGCGACTGGGCTAGATTTGGTGTTCTGGAAAGTTTCAAATGTCACAATTCTAAGGGCGACCCATTTCAATTTTTGGTCCAAAACTTCTCTAGTTCCAATTTCATCAAAATTGGAGACCATATGATGTATTATTTTAATGCATTTCAATTGTGGCGAAGGCATCCGATAGGCCAATTTACAAAGGAGGTCCCTGAAATCTCTCGGCAATGCAGATTTTGAGAAAATGGGTTTGTTTTAAATAATTGATAATGGTACTATACAAATTTTCATGACCCTCCAATATCCCATCTGCCCGTAGTGGAAATGTATCATTTGCCTGGGAGAGGAAATTAGATATTTGCCATTTGCCTAAAGTTGAAAAGTGAAATTTTAAAATTATTTTTGGGCAAAAGTAATATTTTAATGAGAAAATGTTTCATTATAAACATCATATTATAATGTTCATACTTTATAAAAGGCAAATAAATATGATTTTAGATCATTTCGCATGACTGCACAACCATTTCAGCCTTCCTCCTTCTATCGTATGATGGTGCGAAATGGTACTTTATGTGCAGATTTTGACCTGCAGTCTTCTCTACAGCAAAGATTGGGGTATCTTCTTCTCCTTGGAGGCATTTTTGGAGGTCTTCTGGGCTGGATTCAAACAGAGTTTTGCCTGGTGAAGCTAATGATCACTTTTTTTGCTCTCTGACACATTTTTGGGGTGTTTTGGAGCTCAAAATTGTTGTTTCATGGCTTAAATTCATCCCTTGACCATTCCTAATGCTTAGGCAGGGATTTTGTGCATGTTTGTGCTGATTTTTTGTTGTCAGAATGGCTAAAAATGCCCCTACATCAGAAAAAATGACCTAGCAATGAATGAATTGGGCAAATTGGATTGGAGGCTGCAAGATTTTGTTCTCTTTCATCTCAAAGGATGGATGCAATCAAGGAAGACTCTAAAAGGAAGCCACATAGTCCCATATCGTAGCTGCGGACATGGATGAAGGAGCCTTCAAACATGCTATGCGACAATGCGAAATGGAGATGCCCAACAGTTGCAATATTAAAATGTGGACAAAGTAAAAAGGGGAAAGATAAATTAAAACATTTGGCTCCATATTTTATATTATATTTTGTCATCTCCTCCTTTTTGTGTATTTTGTAGTTTCCCTAGGCTCATTGGCAGCAACTTGTATGCAAAACTCACCTAACTGCCAGGATGTAATAAATTTTAGGGCAACATGCTCTTGTTTCTATAAGAGAGTATGTTATTGTATTTTGAGGGGGGGGTTTTCTAGACTTTGGATACAAGGTATCCACACTTTGGGAAGTATTTTCTATTGCAGACTTGGCTCTTGTGTCTGTGTGCATAGGTATTTTTTGTTTTGTAAATGTATAAATTTCTCAATGACAATGTTCTTTCCAGATTTAGCTATATGAAAAACACTTTCTATGTGTGTTATTTATGACTATCTCCTTGGGTACTAGCATTTTTATTTTCAAAAAAATTACCAAGGGTTTCTAAGTTCTTTAATGTACACTTGCTATGTTGCATGTCCAATTTTCTACATCTATTCAAGGAGTAGATTAAATTTACTCCAGATCAGATATGGGGAAAAGTGTGTAATATCAAGGGATTAGTGAAGTGTAGTCATAGATGATACTTTTTCTTGGACATGTTACTATAAGCCAGTAATATTTTATTTTGGGTCCTCTAGATATGAAGTTTTGTTGTCATGAGGGAACATTTGAAGTGATGGGTCTGACTCCGTTGCCCAGATAAAGCACCGGTCTAGGATTTGCTTGCCCAAAGGGTCTAGGAAATCATTTGAAGAAAACCATTGTATGTTTTATTTTGTTTTAGGTTAGGGTCCTGCATGCTCTCTAATATGAAAAAGTTAGATGACCCAAGAACATTGCCAAACTGGGGTTAATCTTATAAATCTTGGTGCATACATGAGAACATTCTGCCTAGTATTGAATAGCTATATTTATTGATTTGAACAAGGGAATACCCTCTAGGTGCGGCAAAACCTAAAGTGAAGGGGAAATAAGAGATAATCTCCCACTCTGTTGGCCGAGTCTTCCACTGAACTTGATCATAAGAAGTGGAAAATCTTTAGAGTTTGATGTGTTCAGATTTGGGAACCAACAATTCCTATGAAAACAAATACAAAATAAAGTCCCAGAATTTTTCCAACACTTAAAACAACAAGCACCTCCCTTTTATAACATAAGGGAGGTCTCTTACAAACCACTAAAATTCCCTCCCAATGATGTAACAATATTCAATTTCTCTAGAGAGCACAAATCAAATTTTAAATCACTCAAAAAATTTAGGATAACTGTTTTTTTGTTTTATTATGATCTTTCAAGCATGGGTAGTTATGTCGTTCACATGACTCCCCATCTTTCTATTTGAGGCAGTCAAATGTCATAACTCCCAAAGCCTTCAAGGTGTCCTTTAACTATTGAATTAGGAAGCAGTTGTAACTTCTTTTCAGAGGATGCTCTACCAGACACAACCATCATTCAAGCATGTAGTTCCCCGATTCTGCTAATAAAATCCTAATTCTTCATCACCAACTAGACCACCTGAGCGTAACATTCTTCCATTGTTACAGTTGTATCTTGATGAGTGCCATCTAGCCTGGAGAATAGGAGAGAGCACAATGTTGTGCCTCTGCCTTCTCACTTTGTTCTATCTCCCATCTGCGATTGCTAGAACTTCACCAAGCTCTCCTGCTCCAGCAAAACAGCTACATGCAGTTGGAACCTTTGAGCATTCTAAACTCTCCCTCCTTATAATGACATCATGAGTAGATGAACTAATGGGAGCATGTTTCCTACTGCAATTTTGCACTCAATTTTTTACCTGAACCATCCATTCCTAGAAATGTCCTTCTTGTTCATAATTCTATATGAGCAGAGTAATAGCCATGAGAACAAAGAAGTGCTTCCTAGGAGAATGGGAAGCATACAAAATATAGAAAAAAAGGGAAAACTCCATAATGTTCTCAGAAAGGGCTGATGTACATTATGCATAGTAACCACTTCCATTTATAGCAGAAGAGTTCAGAGATTTCACATCCAAGTAATTTCATTCCTTAATCAATTTAACTCAACTACATGTACCATTAATGTACTCAATTCTTACCCAGATATCCTAAAATATCATACCTTGTTCCCAAAAATAGAAAAGAAGGCACATATGTTCGACACCAACTACAAGTTGTTTGTAACCAAAACTTTCACATATGCCATCTATCATATTAGCCCATCAATAGCCTGACTAAAAATACTGAAGCAACTGAAGACATTGTACTTTAAAAATCACATCAAATATCTTTGCACCCAAGCTATAAATTCCTCTTTTGAAGGCCAACTGTGACCCAAAACCTTTTCAACTCTACTCATGTGTGTAGAGAATCTAGCATCTAGTAAAACTTTGGTCCCCTTGACAAAATTGCTGAGGCCAACCTCCAAATTTAGTACTTTATCCAGTTCCAGATTACACCTCATTAGTTTGATTTTGGTATCAAATGCAATTGATCTAAGAACTCTAGGTACGATGTCATTAAAGTCCTTCCATTCTGCCAATGCCTTTTTAGATCCACAATTACTGCATATTGGTGGCAAAGAAAAACCCTGAAGGGATGCAAAATACTTCACCTTTTCTTTTAGTGTCACATCCAATTTGCTCTAGAAAGTAGACACCTCATTCAAGAGACCAATAATCTAGTAAGTACTGATTAATCCACTTGGAACATTAGGTTCCAAGATAGCATGACTATGGATATGAATCATCAAAGCCACCCGAGGAAACCATGTACCCAAAATGTCTTTTAATGCTGAATCACTCACCATATACTCATTTAATGCCTTCTTTAAGTTGCCATGGCATACCCATGCATCATCTACCTTCTTCAAAACTTTATTCATTTGATGATCAAGGAGCCCCTTAATCAATGCTACCTAATCATTCCTATACTCATCTCTCAATTGATTTTCTCTGCTACTCCCCTTTTCCACTTTATTTGGTGATTCAATTCCAACTGTTGGATCACTACCCTGCCCAGCTGAGCCTTTGAAACTAGATGTGGAAAGAGGTGACACCACCTCAAATCCCATTGGAAGGACAAGATCCTTAAGTCTATTGAATTAATGCAATAGCTTTACATTGTCCTCCCTTACCTATTTTAACTCTGCATACATTTTTCTAGCTGCAGCCTCATTGAATTTTGTAGTTGCAACTACTAAAGAGGCAGCCTGAGGGGGTGTTGTATCAATTAGCCTCCTCACAATGAGTTGGCTAGTTAATTCATTGATATATTTTTCAACACATGGTTTGTTGTCACTAGGAGCCATGGCCCAAATAGCTAATGTTTCATGGCTAGCACTGAAACTTGATCTAAATACTTCTTTAGCCTGCGCCTTGGTGATAACTTCATCATCAAACTCATCCTGCCACTTGATAGTGTCCATGGCTATGGCTAAGGAAATGTCCCATCCTGGTAACAAAAGGAAACCACTCTCTTCAACTAACCTTCTGCCCTCCTCAGGGGTAATTCTGCTAATGTCCATGTCCACCTCCTTCAGAACCCTTTAGGTAAATTTCATTTTATCAGCATCGCCCACTTTGCCCTGTTATTCATTTAACTTTGCTAAGTATGCTTCAGGCTTCTTTTGTACTAGGAGAGCCCTAAACTCCTTAGACTTTATAAAATCATCATCAGACAAGAACTCCCTACAAGCTAAAGCTCTAACATATTTCACCACTACACTGCTTTCCTACATACTCAACAAAGTCCTTGTTTGGGAAGGGATGATCACTTCATTTCTCTGGGTTGATCTTAATACTTGTTGAATTTCTTCTAAATCAACCTAATTTTGCCCCATTTGGTAAGTGCACAAAGATGAGGGACCAAAATGGGGTCTTAAGTTGCCACTTTTTTTTTCTAAAATTAGGAAACATTGATGTTGGATGATAAATTGAAGATAGCTACACTCAAAATTTGAAGATGGAACGAAAACAAGAGTTATAGTGCTCTGAATCTAGTTTCTAAACTACTATTTTTTCTAAAAATGGTTGAGATTAAGGGGTTCAAAAAGGGGGAGCACACAAATTGGTCATGTTTTTTCTCAAAAAAACATAACATAGCATCTAGTGTGCTCCCCCTAAAATGTTAACTTTTTTTTAGTATTTCAATAATCGCTCTCGTGAGAAATTAGGTAACACCATGTATTTTATCCCTGATTTTTCTAATAATATTTTAATGAATAATTGATTTTTGAGTAATTTTTAAAGTAGACACATCCTGAAAAATAGAAATTTGAGCGTGTTCCCCCCTAAAATGTTTGAAAACTAATCGAAAATCAAAAAAAATTTGAATTCATGTAGAATGGAGTCTAGTTTCTAAAAATATAACTTATTTCAATTTTCAATGAACAGTTTAAAAAAAGTCAAAAATACTAGACACTGGTTTTTAACAAAAACTAGACACACTTACAAAATAAATTCAAGATGAAACACTAAACGTACTCAAAATGTGAAAAAAATTATATGGTTAGATAGCTAACAGAGAGCTTAAGATTATGGTGGTATTTTTTTTGAGTTTTTATTGAAAAAAGTGTCATCCTGATGGGGAGCTCACTCCAGATTATCTCTAGATTTTGCTAAAAACTGATAAAAACACATCAAACAAAGCTAAGCATAACGCAAGCGCATTATAATGCGCTCGCATTATGTGATTTGACATAACACTAGCACATTATAACGAGCTCATGTTATGATGAACATAACTATACACATGCCAATTGCATTTGCTTGAAAGTTTCTAAAGCCTTTTCAACAAATCCATTTTTTGCATATCTTGCAATCATTGCATGCCATTATACAACATCTCTTTGAGGTATTACGTCATACAATTGACATGCCTTGTCTATGCTTCCACACTTTACATACATGTCTACAAGGGCAGCTGCACTTCCTATCATCTCTCTTACTCTATTTCTCTCCCCTCTCTACATCCTACCCTTTCTCTGAGTCTCTGCTTCCCTCCCCACTCTACCTCTCACCTTCTCTCTCACTCTCTTCTTCCCTCCCCTATCTACCTTCTACCCTCTCTCTCACTCTCTACGTCCCTCCCCTATCTACCTTCTACCCTCTTTCTGAGTCTTTGCTTCACTCACCTCTCTACCTCCTACCTTCTCTCTCACTCTCTTCTTCCCCCTCCCTCTCTACCTCTTACCCTCTCTCTCACTTTCTACTTCCCTCCCCAGTCTACCTCTTACCCTCTCTCTCAGTCTCTGCTTCCCTCCCCTGTCTACCTCCTACCCTCTCTCTCTTCTTCCTTCCCTTGTCTACCTCCTACGGTCCTCTCCCACTCTCTACTTCCCTCCTGTCTCTACCTCCTATCCTCTCTCTCACTCTCTACTTCCCTCCCCTCTCTAACTCTCCTCCTCATTCTTCCCATCCAATGAAATTTCATAAATTATCTTGTTTCCATTTCATCACCCCAATTTATATCCTCATCCATATTTACATGTCCTATGTTTCTTGTTTCCATGTTCTTTGTCAACAAGTGAGAGCGAGAGGGAGGAAAAGGGAGAGAGGATGGAGATGGAGGGGAGAGAGAGAGAGAGAGAGAGATATAGAGAGAGAGATAGAGAGAGTCCTAGTTTTCTAGTTTTGGAGAGAGAGGGAGGGTGGTTTGGGTTAATGAGTTTAGGGTTGCTTAAGTTTAGGGTTTAGGGGAATTATTTAGGGTTTAGGGGTTTAGGACTGCTCAGGTTTATGGTTTATGGTTTATGGGTTAGGATTTAGAGGCATTATTGAGGGTTTAGGGGTTTTGGGAGAGAGAGAGAGGTTTAGAGTTGCTCAGGTTTAGGGTCATTATTTAGGGTTTATGAGCTTAGGGTTGCTTACACCTTTAGGGGCATTATTTATGGTTTATGAGTTTAGGGTTGCTCAAGTTTAGGGTTTAGGGTTTAGGTTTAGGGTTTAGGGGTTTACGGTTGCTCAAGTTTATGGTTTAGGGTTTAGGGGTTAGAGATTTAAGGTTGCTCAGGTTTAAGGTTCAGGGGTTAGGGTTTAGAGAGAGAGAGGGGAGGATCGATAGATATTGGGAGAGATAGGGAGATAAAGGTTTAGATTTTCTTCCAGGGTTTAAGGTTTAAAGGTTTGGGGTTTAGGGTTGCTCAGTTTTAGGGTTTAGGGGTTAGGGGTTAGGGTTTAGGGGCATTATTTAGGGTAACTTAAGGTTTATGTTTTAGGGGTTAGGGGTTAACATTTAGAGGTTTAGGTTAGGGTTTAGAGAGAGAGGACCGATAGGGAGATATAGAGGAGACCAACGGGAGACCAAGGGGAGATAGAGGGTGAGGGACATGGCTAGAGACATAGGTAGAGAGATTGAGAGGTAGAGGGATGATAGAGACAAGGAGATAGGGTTTAGGGTTGATCAAATTTAGGGTTGATCATATTTAGGGTTGATCAGGTTTAGGGTTTATCCTGGTTAGGAGTTTAGAGAGGGAGAGATATGGAGATAGAGGGTGAGGGACACGGCCAGAGAGATTTAGAGGTAGAGAGATGATAGAGACAAGGAGATAGGGTTTAGGGTTGATCAAGTTTAGGGTTTAGCCTGGTTAGGAGTTTAGAGAGGGAGAGATATGGAGATAGAGGGTGAGGGACATGGCCAGAGATATAGCCAAATAGATTGAGAGGTAGAGAGATCATAGAGACAAGGAGATAGGGGTTTAGGGTTGATCGTGTTGGATTTAAGGCATACAACTGAGAGGGGGGTTGAATCAGTTGTATAAAACTTCTTGTTCTTTCAAACACTTGATTCTTCGTTGTTAGTTAATAGCATATCAATTAATCATCCATGAAAGCATAATACATAAACACAAGAGTAGATAAACATCAACACATTGAACACCAAGATTTTGACATGGAAAACCCGGTTAAGGGAAAAACCACGGGGTGATTAACCCAAGGATTATTCTCTGTTAGAAGAATAAGAAAAAGAATGGCACTTGCCAATTAGGGCTCACTGCTCGAGCACACTGCTCACAAAGAGGCCCACTGCCTACAAGGAGACACACTGTCTACAAAGTGATAAGAATCACAATCTTGAACTGGAGAATGACATCTCTACCATGTCCTGATCAGTTCCATTTAAGCCCAAAAACCTCTGCTCTGCCTTTCGCACTTCTCTTCGCTATGCCACACTCATCCACACAATCCACACTTCGAAATGAACTCACAAACCGTTATTTATACAAGACATCAACTTAGGAACAAACATCTAAGTCGGCAAACAACCATAAGAGTATCCGCAAGATGAATAACACATCCGGTCGGCCACCACAAGAACATTCGCAGGATGAACAACTCATCCGGTCGGCTAAACAGAGCAAGAACTTCATCCGAAAGAATAACTTCAATTCCGGGCTCTACTATCAATGCGGACCAACAACACAACCTCAACATGATCCAAGAACCTTCACAAGTCTGCCTGAATGACCAGGTACATCCGCACTTTCTTTACTTACTGGAATCTCTTCTCTTCCTTATCTGGAACTTCAAGAACACTGTCTGTCGCCACTGTCATAATGCAAGAGGTACTTCCGGACCTCCAAATCATACACAACTTGAGATGGCACATCACAAGGACATCCCAAAGACTCCTTCCAATCCGTAGATTAGGATTATACAGTTCCGGACCTCACCGGACCTTTTTGTGATCCTCTGTCACCTCTGAATACTTGCCAGAACCGGTTCTACACTGACAGCCACAACTCCTTCAGATCTTCATGCGGACCTCTGAAATCTTAACTGAAGCATCTCAAGACTCATATCTACAAACCCTTTAATCCGCATCCTCCGGTTCTCAACCTATACAATACATTTGCCTTCTTCTCATCACGGTTCTTCACTGTTCCTGACTGAGGCTAATTTTCTCAATATCCTCAGCACACAGCTCATCCAATCCTTCTTTTCAATGCAATATGAGTATGTTGACATCAATGACAGCACTGGCTCACCTCATACTTGCAACAGATCGAGTTTAGAGTTTAGGGGTTAGGAGTTTAGAGAGGGAGAGATAGGGAGATAGAGGGTGATGGGCATGGCCAAAGACATAGGCAAAGAGATTGAGAGGTAGAGAGATGATAGAGATAAGGAGATAAGGGTTTAGAGTTGATCAGGTTTAGGGTTTATGGTTGGTATATATGATGTATAGAATGGTGTAAATGACTAACCTATTGGTGCTTATGATGTTCTGATGGCTCCTGTGGCTGGCAGAAGGTAAAATGACACATGTGACTAGCTAGGTGTAGAATGGTGTTTGTGATTGATAGGTAGGTGATACTAAGGAGCATATTGGCACATACAATATACAAAATGGTGCAATGACTAAAAAATTGGCACTATGATCTTCTAATGGCTCCTGGTGAGGTATTTGTTTGATTTTGATTATTTTTGGGATCATTTGAGATGGAGCTTAGATTGATTTGGGATGGAGTTGGGATGAAATGGATTTGTTTAGGGATGATGAGAGGTGAAACAGACTAGATTAGGAACAATTTGGGAATTATTAGAATGGTTTTAGGGATGGTTTGAAGTGGTTTAGTGCTGATTAGGGAATGATTAGAATGTTTTAGGAATAGTTTAGGGATGGAATTTGAGATGAAATCCAGATTGATTTGAAAATGACTAGGGATGAAGTTAAATTGATTTGGATGTGATTTGGGATGGTGTGAAGTGGTTTAGGGCTGATCAGAAGTGGTTTAGGGATGATTAGAGATGAAATTGAATGGATTAGGGATGATTTGGGATTGATTAGGAATGAACTTGGTTGGAATGAAAGCTTAATGTTTTCATGAACTTTCATGTTATAGAGATTGGGAGAGATAGGGAGATAGAGGTTTAGGGTTGCTTCCAGGTTTTATGGTGTAGGGGTTAGGGGTTTAGGGGTTTAGCACGTTGCTCATTTTTAGGGTTTAGGGGTTAGGGTTTAGGGGCATTATTTATGGTTTATGGTTTAGGGTATAGGGGTTAGGGGTTAAGGTTTAGAGGTTTAGGTTTATGGTTTAGGTAGAGAGGTGAATAGGGGGATACAGAGGAGACCGAGCCTAGGAGAAATATCTCTATCTTGTCTATCCCTCTCTAACTATACCTACCTCTCTATCTCTCTCTCTCCTTGTCTCTTTATCTTACTAGATCACTTTCGATCCCCTCTCTCTAACTCTACCTTTGTATCTCTCCCTCCCTCACTATTTGAGGTTTAAATGAGTTTAGGGTTGCTCAAGTAAATAGGGTTTAGGGTTTTGGGTAAGGGTTTAGGGGAATTATTTAGGCTTTATGGGTTTAGGGATGCTTGAGTTTATGGTTTAGGGTTTACAAGTTAGGGGTTCAGGGTTTCTTGAGTTTAGGGTTTAGGGTTTAAGGTTTAGGAGTTTAGAGGTTTAGGGTGGCTCAATTTTAGGGTTTAGGGGTTAGGAGTTAGGGTTTAGGGGCATTATTTAGGGTTTATGGTTTATGGTTTAGAGGTTTAGGTTTATGGTTTAGGTAGAGGGGAGAATAGCCTAGATCCCTATCTCTATCTCTCTAGACATATGGATCCCTATCTCTTAATCTATCCCTCTCTACCTCTCTCTCCTCCTCTTTATCTCTCTCCCCATCCCTCTACCTCTTGAAATCTCTCTCCCTATGTCTCTGGATATCTCTTGATCTCTTTCCCCATCGAGCTATCTATCCTCGTAACCCCGTCTCTTAATATACCCCTCTCTATCTCTCTCTCTCTCTACAGTTCCCTATCTATCTCTCCCTTGCTAGATCTATCTCCCTATTGTTAGTTTTAAAATAGACAACTGAGAGGGGGGGTGAATCAGTTGTCCCAAAACTTTCTTTTAATAACCACTTAAGTCCTTCTTGTAATTCAGTAGCATAATAATAAATTAATCATGCAAACACAATGCAACAATTCAAGAGCAGAAACACATTAACACATATGACACCAAGATTTTAACATGGAAAACCTAGTTAAGGGAAAAACCACGAGGTGACTAACCCAAGATTGTATTCTCTATTAAAAGAATAGGAAGAACAAAATGGCAAATGCCAATTAGGGCTCACTACCTGAGCACACTGCTCACAAGAGGTCCACTACCTACAGGAGACACATTATCTACAGAATAATAAATATTACATACTAGAACTGAAGAATAGCATCTTCACCATGCTTGAGTCAGTTTCATTTAAGCTCAATACTTTTTCTCTACCTTTCACTCTACTCCTCTCTACCACACTCTCATCTCCACCAAGATGCTTTTGAAATGACTTCACAACTCTTATTTAACAAGACATCAACTTTGGGATAATCATCAAAGTCGGCATACTTTACAGAGCAAATAAACAAATACAACTTGACTAATTACAAAAGACTTCATGCGAATCACCAAACTGTCAGCTACACAAATCTGGGACTTCAATCTTCTTTGAGAAACACGCCATGCTTCACAGAACATCTTCACGATCATTTGCAAGATGTGTAACTCATCCGGTTGGCCAAGTTTAGGTAGAACATCATCATCTGGAAGTAATTCTTCAATTACGAGCTCAATCTTCAATGTGGACCACCAACACAAACTGGACACAATCCAGAGACCTCCACAAGCTTGCCTAAATCACCAAGAATATTTGCACTACTTCTACTTACTGAAATCATTCTCTCCTTCATCTGGAACCTCAAGAACATAGTTTGTCATCACTGTCATATTGGAATAGATGCTTGTGGACCTCCAGACCATGAACCAATTGAGTTGTCAATTCACATTGACTTCCTAAACACTCCACCAAATCCATAGAACAAGATATTACATTTTTGGATCTCATCGGACCTATTTGTGTCACTCTGTCACCTCTGAACATATGCCAGAACTAGTTTTACTCATA
Source organism: Cunninghamia lanceolata (assembly GCA_027924645.1). Taxonomy (NCBI): domain Eukaryota; kingdom Viridiplantae; phylum Streptophyta; class Pinopsida; order Cupressales; family Cupressaceae; genus Cunninghamia; species Cunninghamia lanceolata. The sequence goes on from BSBN01000465.1 coordinate 38,470, forward strand.
TATCCATAACTTCTTCAAATCTTCATGTGGACCTCTCAAATATTTACTAGATCACCCTTAGACACATATATACAAACCTTTTGATGTGCATCCTCTAATCTCCATCTTATCTGGGATCTTCACTATTCTTTGTTCCTGATAGGACTAATTTTCTCAATATCCTCAGCATACAACTCATCCAATCCTTGTCATCAATGCAACAGGAGTATGTTGACATCAATGACAACACCAGTTAGGCCCATACTTGCAACACCTATATCCCTCTCTATATATATGTATCTCTATCTTTCTCCCTCTATAGACCCCTTTCTCTATTTCAATCCCCATCTCTCCCTCCCCCTGTCTCTATCTCACCTATCCTCTCTATCTTCATGTCCCTCTCTATCTCTCCATGTCTCATGATCCCTCTCTATTTATAGGATAGAGAAATGAAAAGAGAGAGAGAGAGAGAGAGTCTCCCATGTAGATACAAGACCTTACCTTTATGTTATCATGCTTCCCAGAATGCACTCGCATTATAACACGATCGTATTTTGGGAAGCATGGAAAATGGTAAAAAAACATGTGGGATCCGTGTTTCAAACCCCACATGACTGTTATTCCTGCTTTTCATGAGTATATCAAACAAAAGAATGATTTTCATGTTGTTTGACTAATTGAGAATCATTTTTATATGAATCCACCACCTTTTTTTATTTTTTCAATGTAGAAGAAGTGATTTTTCATGTTTTTGGAGAAAACTTGATTATTTAAACTGAAAGTTTCATGTTTCATGTGTGATTTTGTTTCAAAGCTAATTACCATTGATATATAGATTGAATTTGATGATATATGTTTGTTTTAAATCCCATAAATTTTACTAATCCTATTCTAGAATTATATAGAATTCATAATCAAACTTGCGAAAAACAAGAATTTGAGGATTTTGAAGCCATCTTTTGGAGAAGTGGTCAACTGCAATATCAAATTCTAAGGTATGTTCAATTTATATGTCCATTTTAATTCACATATACATGTTCTTATTCTCTTTATCTCTTTATTATGTCTTTATGTCTTTATGTTTTTTATGTTCTTTATGTTCTAAGATATATATGTGTCTAGGTATATCAGTTAGTTCAGTCAAAGAGACTCCAAATTCCTCATGTTTCCACCTTGTTTCGACCCTTCATGCCTTCATTTAACCTATTTTCAACTATACAAGAGAAAAACATTATCAAATACTTCACAAAATAATTTTAGTGAACAATTGTTTGTCATACTCATATTCGAGTGTATACATGGAGCCAAAATTGATTTTGGAAGACTCTTAATTTTTTCCCTAGGATGATATAGAAGGATTTATTCCTTAATAAATGCATAATTCAATTCATTTAATAGAACCATGCACAAAATGATAGTTTTCTTACAAAAATGGAGGAAATGAGCACCACAACCTATTTGACAAATTGTTACAAATCACTTTGATACCACTCAATCCATAAAAAATATGATTGAGATTATATACAACATAACAAAATTTTAGAAAAGAGAGTTATATACAAATATGTTCGGACATACAAGAATCACGACACAAGATGATACAAAGGGAGTTACAAGGAGATAAAACACTAAAAAGGAGGTTTCCATGGCTATAGGGCAGTCACAAGTCTATATAAAAAGGAGGTTTTCATGGTTGTAGGGTCAAAGGGAGGCATAGTATTAGAGATATACCTTTACATAGCACGATCTCTCAATACCTTATGGTCTCCACAAACTTTCACAACAAAAAAGTTTCACAAACAACTTGATTTGTACAAAGTTTCACAAACTTGTGTTCTAGATTGGCTTCACAAACTTTCACAATGACCCTTCAATGAATTATTCTTCATGGGCTTAGATCTAGGTAATTGATGAAGTTGATCCTAATTGGTCTTAATCTTGTTCACTCATGTTTCACTCATGTCATATCAAGATTCATGTCACAGGGTTTGGATGTTAGTTCATAACATTCATGTTTATCTATTGCAAGTATGAGGATAACCAGTGTTGTCATTGATGTCAACATACTCATATTGCATTAATGAGAAGGATTGGATGAGCTGTGTGCTGAGGATATTGAGGAAATTAGTCTCAATCAGGAACAGTGAAGAACAGTGATGACAGTAAGGTAAAAGTCCAAGATAAGATGAAGATCAGAGGATGCAGTTTAAAGGGTTTGCAGATATGAGTCTTGAGATGATCCAATCAAGTTTTCAGAGGTCCGCATAATGATCTGAAGAAGTTATGATTTCTCTAGTAGAACTGGTTCTGGAAGATGTTCAGTGGTGACAGAGTGTCACAGTTTGGTCCGGTGAGCTCCAGAATTACATTATCTCATTCTGTGGATTGGAGGGAATGTTGAAGAAGTCCATGTGAAGTGACAACTATATTTGTTCATGGTTTGGAGGTCCAGAAGCACCTTTTTCATTGTGACAGTGATGACAGACTGTGTTCTTGAAGTTCCAGATGAAGAAGAGAAGAATTCCAGTAAGCTGATAAAGTGCGGATGTTCTTGGTGACTCAGGAAAGGTTTTGGTGATCCTTGGATCGTGTACAATCATTATTGGCAGTCCGCATTGAAGTTAGAGTTTGGATTTGATGTAAAGATCACCGGTTGTTGGTGTTCTTCCTGAGACAAGCTGACTAGATGTATTACATGTTTTCTGGATGATCTAAAAGTGTTTGCGAACTTAGATGATTGTTCCTAAGTCAATGCATTGTATAAATAAAGGATTGTGAAGTCATTCCAAAGTCTGAAGTGTGCGGATGAGTGTGGCTTAGCGAAGAAGAAGAGCGAAAGGTAGAGCACGAGTTTTTGGGCTTAAATGGAACTGATCCAAACATGGTAAAGATGTCAATCTCTAATTCAAGTTTGTGATACTTGTTACTTTGTAGACAGTGTGTCTCCTGTAGGCAATGTGCCTCTTGTGAGCAGTGTGCTCGGGCAATGAGCCCTAATTGGCATGTGCCATCTATTTTTCTTATTCTTCTAACAGAGAATAATGCTTGGGTTAATCACCCCGTGGTTTTTCCCTTGACCAGGTTTTCCACGTCAAAATCTTGGTGTCTCATGTGTTGATGTGTATCTGCTCTGGTGTTTATGCTTTATGCTTTCATGAATGATTAATTGCTATGCCATTGAATAACAAAGTGGAGTTAAGTGTTTGAATTAAAAGAAAATTTAGGATAACTGATTCACCCCCCCTCTCAGTTATCAACAATTGGTATCAGAGCCAAGTTCCTCTAAAAGGAGCTTAACTGCTTGAGGAGATCCAGGATGTCGTCATACAAGAAGGATAGTCCGAAGTTTGATGGAACTAACTTCTCTCTTTGGAAAGGTCACATGAAATGTCACTTGGAGTGTATGGGAAAGGCGTACTTGTCCATGGTCACAAAAGCATATGTACCTCCACAGGGTGGTCCAACAACTCTAAATGAAATCACAAATGCCGAAAACAATCTGAGGACCAAAGAGGCTCTTCTAAGCACTTTAACTAACCCAGAGCTCTCAAATATTATTGACCTACCAACTACCTATGAGATCTAGATTAAACTGGAACTTCTGCATGAAGGAGATGAGTATGTTAAGTGTGCAAGGTTGTAGAGTCTAAAAGGAAAATTTGAAAGACTGAAGATGAGAGATGATGAAAATATTACTACCTTTATGCCTAGAGTAAATGAGCTGGTGTGTGGAATTAGGAATGCTGGTGGAGTCTTGGATGAAAATGAGATTGTTGGCAAAGTTCTCAAATCCCTTCCTGCTGCCTACAAAATCAAGGTTATTGCCATTGATGAATTCAGAGCCCATACAACTGTCACAAAAGACCAATTGGCTGGTAAACTAGCTGCATTTGAAATGACCAAGTTTGGAGATGATCCCCCCAAGACTGAATCTACATTCAAAGCCAGTGCCTATGTGAAAGGTAAACAAAGATTTGATCTGGGAGAAAACTCTTCAAGGAAGCTGTCATGGTATGATCAAGCAAGAAGAGACATGGAAGTGGAAGAAGCAGAAACAGCTCAACTTGAAGCCCTCATTGCAAAGAGACTGCCAAGAGGATCCGATAAGTCTGAAGGAAAATTACCCTTTAAGTGCTTCAACTGCAATAAGATTGGTCATTTTGCCTCAAGATGTACGGAAAGATCTACAAGGTCAAATTCTAACAGACAAAGGTTCCAAAAGAATTGTTATTATGTTCATGAAGAAGATGATAATGAAGGAGTAACAGATGATGAATCAGAGATAGGAAACAAATCCATAAATGAATGGGTGTTTATTTCCATCAAGGAAGAAGATCCAATGTCCTCTGAATCTGTCAATCATAAGGTTGTAGAAAGAGCTCTGGCTGCCCAAGTTGAAGAAAAGGATGATTGGGTTATTGACAGTGGATGCTCTCACCATATGACAGGTGACAAGAACAAGTTCTTAGATTTGGAAAGGTATGAAGGAGGAATGGTAAAGTTTGGTGATAATTCTACTGGTAGAATCAGAGGTAGGCGAACTATTTCTTTTAATGGAAAGAACAAAACCGGTAATGTATTGTATGTTGAAGGATTGAAGCACAATCTTCTCAGTGTTGGATAGTTGGTGGAAAAAGGTTATGATCTCTGGTTCAAGAATGGTAGATGCAGGATCTTTGAAAGCTCTGGAACTAAGATTGCATCTGGTACTCAAACAAAAGGTAATATCTTTCATCTAGTTGGTACTAATAAAAGTTGTCTGTTTGTTCAAGTTGATCAGAGTTGGCTATGGCATAGAAGGATGTTTCATGTAAATTTTGATAACATCATCAAGATAAGCAATACTCAGGCTGTAAGAGATCTTCCAAAATTGGTAAAACCTACAAATAGTTTGTGCAAAGAATGTCAGCTAGGTAAACAGAGAAGTCTCATTCAAAAGCAAGGATCAGTCCTCTACCAGATTATTGGAATTAGTTCATACTGATCTATGTGGTCCAACAAGAATCAAGAGTATGCAAGGTGATAGATATTTCATGATACTGATTGATGACCATTCCTAGATGATGTGGGTTACCTTTCTGAAAGAGAAATCAGAAGCTTTTGAGAAGTTCAAAATCTTCAAGGCTATGGAAGAGAATCAAACCGGATTAAAACTGAAATGTCTGAGGTTTGATAGAGGTGGTGAATTCACATCCAGTGAATTCATAGATTTTTGTGAGAAGCATGGTATAAAGAGACAGTTATCTACTCCTAGGACTCCACAGCAGAATGGAGTAGTAGAGAGAAAGAACCGGACCATCCAGGAAGCATCCAGGACAATGATGATGGAAGCAAATGTTCCCCAAATGTTTTGGAGAGAAGCTGTCAGCACTGCAGTCTATACTCTCAATCGAGTTCAAATCAGAAGCAATACTAGTAAGACTCCTTATGAACTTTGGTTTGGCATCACTCCTACTGTGAGATATTTTAGAGTATTTGGTAGCAAATGTTACATTAAAAGAGATGAAGATCTAGGAAAGTTTGATGCTAGAAGTGATGAAGGAATTTTCTTGGGTTACTCCACTTAAAGCAAAGCATACCGGTGTTACAATAAGAGACTAAGAAAGATGATAGAAAATACAAATGTGAAGGTTGATGAAGGAATTGAGAAGCCCTCAAGGTTTTATGAATATGGTGAAGATGATCAGAATGGTACTCTGGTTTAAGGAGCTCAATTCTCTTCTGAAAGTCAGACTCAGACTGATCCCGTAAATTAGGAAGAAGAGATAGGTCTAAATGAGCTTGATCAAGAAATAGAAGTGCAAGAAACTCCCAAAGTTCCAAGGTATGTAAGACTGAACCACTCTGAAGATCAGATCATAGGTGACAAAAGCAAAGGTGTGCAAACTAGAAGGACAATTGCTCAAAATTTAGATGAATATTGTCTGATTTCAAAGATTGAACCTAAGACAATAAATGAAGCCTGCAATAATGAAAAATGGACCAAAGCAATGGAGGAAGAGTTGATGCAAATTGAGAAAAATCACACTTGGGATCTTATTCCCAGACCTAGAAACAAGAATGTGATTGGAACCAAATGGGTCTTCTGGAACAAACTAAATGAAGTTGGTGAAGTAATCAGAAACAAAGCCAGATTGGTCTACAAAGGCTATTCTCAAATAGAAGGAATTGATTTTGAAGAAACCTTTGCTCCGGTGGCAAGAATTGAAGAAGTCAAATTATTTCTTGCATTTGCTGCCTTCAAAGACTTCGAGGTATATCAGATGGATGTCAAGTCTGCCTTCCTAAATGGTGATTTGGAAGAAGAAGTATACATTGAGCAACCGGATGGATTTCAATTGTCTGATCATGGTGATATGGTCTGCAAGTTGAAGAAAGCACTATATGGATTGAAGCAAGCCCCAAGAGCTTGGTATGAAAGATTGGATAAGCATCTTGTGCAGATTGGTTTCAACAAAGGTACTGCTGACAATAACTTATATTTTAAAATTGATCATGAAAACATCTTGATTGTTGAAGTATTTGTTGATGATATCATTTTAAGAGGAAAAGATAGCATGTGTAAAACTTTTGCAAATCAAATGAAAAGTGAGTTTGAGATGTCTATGCTTGGTGAAATGAATTTCTTCTTGGGTCTGCAAATTACTCAAACAAAGAAAGGGATCTTCATTTCTTAGACCAAATATGTGAAAGAATTGTTGAGGAAATTTGGAATGGAAGATTCAAAGCCAATGAATACTCCCATGGCAATCGGATGCAAGTTGAGAAAAGATGATGACTCTCCTAAGGTAGACCAGACAAAGTACAGATCAATGATTGGTGGATTGTTGTATCTCACTCAAACTAGACTAGATATTATGCAAGCTGTTGGTCTTGTTGCTAGATTCCAGGCTGATCCCAGAGAATCTCATGTCATGGCAATCAAGAGAATTTTTAGATATCTAAAAGGGACAGTGGAGTATGGTTTGTGGTATCCTAGAGATCATGATTTCTCTCTTCATGCATACATAGATGCAGATTGGGCAGGAGATGTGGATGACCGGAAGAGTACCAGTGGTGGAGCATTCTTTTTGGGAAAGAGATTGGTTTCTTAGCTAAGCAAGAAACAAGATGCAATATCTCTGTCTACAACTGAAGCAGAATACATTGCAGCAGCAGGTAGTTGCACTCAAGTTTTATGGATGAAGCAGATGCTAAGAGATATTAAAGTAGAGTATGAGGAGCCTATCACAATTTTCTGTGATAATTCAAGTGCAATAAATATTTCTAAGAATCCGGTGTTGCACTCCAAGACTAAGCATATATCTATCAAGTTTCACTTTCTGAGAGAGCAAGTGAACAAGGATGAAGTTAGACTGGAGTTTGTGCCCTCTAAGGATCAGATTGCAGATATCTTTACTAAACCTCTTCCCAAGGACTCTTTTGAGTTTCTCTAGGAGAAGTTAGGGGTTGTTGCCCCTCTGGTGATGAACTAGGATGCACTAATGTGCATTAGTTTGGTGGATATCACAGTCATATCTTGTGATCTGGATTGGTGATGGGGAGCTGCTACTCAGGGGGAGCAGCTAGTATGATTCTGTTGTGTTAAAGTTGCAAGTATGAGCCCTTTGCCATTGATGTCAAAGGGGGAGAGAAGACATGTGAAAAACAAGTGGTTGATGATCAAAGGGGGAGTAGTAAAGAAAGAGAAGACATGTGAAGAGTTGCTGCTGATAGGAGGAGCTGTGACAAAAAGGAGAAGTTCTTGTCTTGATGGTTTTTCACATCATATGTTGCCATCAATGACAAAGGGGGAGATTGTTGCAAGTATGAGCATAACTAGTGTTGTCATTGATGTCAACATACTCATATTGCATTAATGAGAAGGATTGGATGAGCTGTGTGCTGAGGATATTGAGGAAATTAGTCTCAATCAGGAACAGTGAAGAATAGTGATGACAGTAAGGTAAAAGTCCAAGATAAGATGAAGATCAAAGGATGCGGTTTAAAGGGTTTGCAGATATGAGTCTTGAGATGATCCAATCAAGTTTTTAGAGGTCCGCATAACGATCTGAAGAAGTTATGATTGCTCTAGTAGAACCAATTTTGGTAGATGTTCAGTGGTGACAGAGTGTCACAGTTTGGTCCGATGAGCTCCGGAATTGTATTATCTCATTCTGCAGATTGGAGGGAATGTTGAAGAAGTCCGTGTGAAGTGACAACTATATTTGTTCATGGTTTGGAGGTCTGAAAGCACCTTTTTCATTGTGACAGTGATGACAGACTGTGTTCTTGAAGTTTTAGATGAAGAAGAGAAGAATTACAGTAAGCTGATAAAGTGCAGATGTTCTTGGTGACTCAAGAAAGGTTTTGGTGATCCTTGGATCATGTATAATCCTTATTGGCGGTCCACATTGAAGTTAGAGTTTAGATTTGATGTAAAGATCATCGGTTGTTGGTGTTCTTCATGAGACAGGATGACCAGATGTATTACACATTTTTCAGATGATCTAAAAGTGTTTGCCAACTTAGATGATTGTTCCTAAGTCGATGCCTTGTATAAATAAAGGATTGTGAAGTCATTCCAAAGTGTGAAGTGTGTGGATGAGGGTGGCTTAGCAAAGAAGAAGAGCAAAAGGCAGAGCAGGAGTTTTTGGGCTTAAATGGAACTGATCCAGACATGGTAAAGATGTCAATCTCTAGTTCAAGTTTGTGATACTTGTTACTTTGTAGACAGTGTGTCTCCTATAGGCAGTGCGCCTCTTGTGAGCAGTGTGCTCGGGCAGTGAGCCCTAATTGGCATGTGCCATCTATTTTTCTTATTCTTCTAACACAGAATAATCCTTGGGTTAATCACCCCGTGGTTTTTTCCCTTGACCAGGTTTTCCACGTCAAAATCTTGGTGTCTCATGTGTTGATGTGTATCTACTCTGGTGTTTATGCTTTATGCTTTCATGAATGATTAATTGCTATGCCATTGAATAACAAAGTGGATTTAAGTGTTTGAATTAAAAGCAAATTTAGGATAACTGATTCACCCCCCCTCTCAGTTATCAACATTATCATGTTACAATAGTAGGACATAGTTTCTTATGTCATTGGATCATTGGATTTGGTTGTGGTTCTTCATCATAACATGTCATGCTTTTAGGAGTTAGATTGGGTTGTGGTTCCTCCTCATGATAGGAGTTTGTTCATGTCTTCATGCTTATTTATGCTCAATGTCTTTAGTGTTCTCAGTGTCTTCATGTGTCAAGGATTTCTTCAAACGTATTCTTGCAACATGCTTCAATTTCATGCAGTGGAAAGGTGCTAGGAGTGACATTTTGTATTCCATAGCTCATGGGGCCAAACAGACTTCACCAACGCGTCGGGGTGGGTGGGTAAATGCTAGTGAAGGTCTCATTTCATGTGCCAAGCATTGTAGTCATTTGAGGCAGCAGGCTACCAGCAAAGTCCCTTAAGTTCCCTAAGATGAAAAACTACCAAACTTTGACAGAGAAGTTCTCAAAATTCATGGCATTTGGGAATGTTTCATTTGGACCTACAGGTGCATGTGGGGTCCATCCACAATAACCTCTCTCTGTTTCGTTCAACTCCTGTCCATTTGACCATGTGAGAATCAAACACATTCTTGCAAAATGCTTTAGTTTCATGCAGTGGAAAGGTGCTAGGAGTGACATTTTGCATTCCATAGCTTGTGGGGCCGAACGTATTTCTCCAACACATTAGGGTGAGTGGGTAAATTCTAGGGGAGGTCTTGTTTAGTGTGCCAACATCACAATTGTTTGGGGCAGCAGGCTACCGGTAAAGTCCCTTAAGCTCCCTAAGATGAAAAAATTACCAAACTTTGACAGGACAGTTCTCAAAATTCATGGCAGTTGGGAATGTTCCATTTGGACCTACAAGTTCATGTGGAGTCTGTCTACAATAACCTCTCTCAGTTTCATTCAACTCCTGTTCGTTTGATCATGCTAGAATCAAAAGCATTCTTGCAAAATGCTTCAATTTCATGCAATGGAAAGGTTGTCAGGTGCCATATTTTTTGTTCTGCTCATCGTGGGGCCAAATGGACTATGCCAATAAGTCAGGGTGGGTGGTTAAATGGTAGGGAAGGTCTCATTTCATGTGCCAAGCATCTCAGTCATTATGGCCTGCAAGCTACCAAGACCTAGCATTTTTAGAGTTTACTGGTAGCTTGCAGCCTGAAACGACTGAGACATTTGGCGCACGAAATGAGACCTCCCCTAGTATTTACCCACCCACCCCAACATGTTGGCACATTTCGTTCAACCCCACGATGAGCAGAACAACAAATATGGCACCTGGCAACCTTTTCATTGCATGAAACTAAAGCATTTTGCAAGAATGCATTTGATTCTGGCACGGTCAAACGGATACGAGTTGAACAAAATTGAGAGAGGTTTTTGTGGATGGACCCCATGTGCACCTATACATCTAATTGGAATGTTCCCAAATGCCACAAATTTTGAGAACTACTCTGTCAAAGTTTGGTAGTTTTTTCGTCTGAGGGAGCCTAAGGGACTTTGCGGGTAGCCTACTACCCCAAACGACTACGATGATTGGCACACGAAATGAAACCTCCCCTAGCATTTACCCACCCACCCTGACATGTTAGCGAAGTCCATTCGGCCCCATGAGCTATGGAATGCAAAATGTCACTCTTAGCACCTTTCCACTGCATGAAACTGAAACATTTTGCAAGAATGTGTTTGATTCTGGCACGGTCAAACTGATAGGAGTTGAACAAAATTGAGAGAGGTTATTATGGATGGACCCCACATACACTTGTAGGTCCAAATAGAATGTTCCCAAATGCTATGAATTCTGAGAACTACTCTGTCAAATTTTGGCAGTTTTTTCATCTTAGGGAGCTTAAGGGACTTTACCGGTAGCCTGCTACCCCGAACGACTATGATGCTTGGCACATGAAATGATACCTCCCTTGGCATTTACCTACCCACCCCAACCTATTGGCAAAGTCCATTCAGTCCCACGAGCTATGGAATGCAAAATGTCACTCCTAGCACCTTTCCACTGCATGAAACTGAAGCATTTTACAAGAATGTGTTTGATTCTGGTACAGTCAAACAGACAGTAGTTGAATGAAACTGAGAGAGGTTATTGTAGATGGAATCAACATGCACCTATAGGTCCAAACAAAACATTCTTAACTATCATGAATTCTGAGAAGTGTCCCATCAAAGTTTGGTAGTTTTTTCGTCTTAGGGAGCTTAAGGGACTTTGCCGGTAGCCTGCTGCCCTGAACAACTATGACACTTGGCACTTGAAACAAGACCTCCCCTAGTATTTACCCACCCACCCTGACATGTTGGAAAAGTTCATTCGGCCCCACGAGCTATGGAATACAAAATGTCAATCCTAGCACCTTTCCACTGCATGAAACTGAAGCCTTTTGCAAGAATGCGTTTGATTTCAGCATGGTCAAACAGACTAGAGTTGACCAAAACCAAGAGATTTTATTGTGTATGGACCCCATGTGCACTTGTACATCTAAAAAAAAATTTTCCAAATGCCATGAATTCCAATAACTGCTTCGTCAATTTGGCAGTTTTTTGTCTTAGGGATCTTAAGGGACTTTGCCGGTAGCCTACTGCCCCGAATGAATGCGGCACTTGGTACAAAAAATGAGACCTCCCCTGACATTTACCCACCCACCCTGATGCATTGGCAAAGTCCATTTGGCCCCACAAGCTATGGAATGCAAAATGTCACTCCTAGCACCTTTCCACTGTATACATGTTGACAACTTTTGTAAAATGAACTCAAAATGACTCTATTGACCTTGAACATGGTCTATTGTGACCTTATTAGACCAAAAAAAACTCAATTACATGTGAATCAAACAACCTTCAAAGTGCCTAGTCTCAACCTTCATACTTTTCATGTTTCAATCGGGCCTAATCTAGTAGGACAGCATACCCTGTTTTTGGGGTTTTTCTCTCAAACTTTTCAAAAGACCTCCCAAAATAAATACATACTTAGATACTCATTTCCAAGTTACATAACATATCTCAAAACCAATAGTGACTCCTTTGGACCATGTACCTCAAAAATGGCATTTTTCATTGTCTAAAATAGGCTAATTAGGCCTAGTTTGTGAAGAAACATACCTCTAAACATCCAACAACCCCCTAGACTTGATGGGGAAGCATCTCCCATGTGTCCAAACTCTCAAAACCATAATTAGTTTCAAGATAAACCCTCATTAACATACCAAACCCAAAAATCCTCAATCTAGGCCAATTTGAGGAGGGTTTATTGAAACTCTACCTTCTACACACTCTCAGACTTTGCCAACACTTGGAACACTTCAAAAATGGTCTAAATATTCTTTAGGAACCATCTCCCAGTACTTTCCAACCTTCTTTTAAAAAAAACCCTAGCCTAAAACCACCCTTTCTTGCTTGGAAACAAGGCAAAACTTGCCTAAGACAACACCATAGTTTGGTCAAACTCCATCTCCTACTTCCTTGACTTTGTGGGCATCTAAAACACATCCAAATCAAACCATTCCACTAAGTTACAGGGTCATACAACAAGTGGAATGGTCTGAAACATCCCTTTACACAATCAAACCCTTATTTTGAGGGTTACACAGACATTTTTAGAAAAACAAAGATATCTCACTCAAAACTTAATGGTTTCTCCTCAAACCAAGTGCATTTGAAAGTTAAGACATACCACTACCACTTCAAATATATTTTAGCACATGGTTGGGCCATATAGCGTCGTTGTATAGCCTGGAACAACATTTTTATAGAAAAAATTTAAAAAAAACTAAATTTTTATTTAAATTTTGTAATACAGTATCTTTGGAATACAGTATAGACATCCATCAAAGCATAAAGCATATAGGAATTTGTCAAATGTTGTAGTTGTAAGTACCCTTTCAGACATTTATGCAAAGTGTGGAAGCATATACTTGATGAACATGAATTGTTTGACATGATGCCTCAAAGAAATGTTGTCTCATGGAATACAATGATTGCAAGATATGCACGAAATGGATTGTTTTGGATAGGAGGCTCCAAATTCATGACAGTTTAGTTTGAGACTAGGCCTAATTAGGCCTCCTTTACAAGGCAACTAATATGCCAATGCAAACCCACCACACCAAACCACTTGGGAACCCTAGCATGCATGGAAAAGGAACCAATTTCACTAGTTTTGGCCTTTGAAACACTTGTTAAGGCACTATTGTATGGGCTTCACCCTCTCTTTGCCTAATACATTGTCATATTAGGCCATTGCATCCTCATACTTTGCTATATTCTTGTTTCCTGACCTAGGGCTTATTGGGAATAGTGATCCTACCTTATTCCATCCCATTCCACCAATCTAGAGTGATTAATGGCAAAGAAATACATAGTTTTTAGCCTCAAAACCCTAGTTCAAGGTTTTATGATAGTTTCCAAAAAAACATGATTTTCTCCCTCCAAATTCAATGAAAATGCCTCAAACAAGATGCAAATGAAAGGTCATTCACTCCCCTTCACAATGCAGGTGGTTTCAAGCCATGACAGTACTGTATGGATGAGAAGTACATCCTGGAACAGTTGAATTTCAGGAAAAGTAGCAGAAAACTCAGTTTTTTTCAACTTTGCCCTTCAAAACCTTCTTCACCAACCTCTCCTCGGTGTGTGTGAAGGTTTTTATACATGTTTACAATAGTTCCAATCGATCATAACTAAATTTCAACCTGTTTGATCATTGGGTAACCTCCTTATTACATGATTTGTTAAGTTGACAAAGCAACTTCTTACCTCTACTTGCATTATTAGACTTTTTGTTTGACAGCAACATAAAACATGACTCCAAACACAAATTACATTGGTCATTTAACCTTATTACATGAAAAATGATAACACGAGACCGTCAACTTTTCCTATGATGTCCTAGGACCTTGTTATGACATGCTCCTAGCCAAGATTGGATATGGCTAAGGTGCTTCTGCACCATGAAACATGTTTCCATGTTGTTGAGTCATCCTCCTTACATATTGTATCACCCTTGTAGACATGTATGCAAAGTGTGGAAGCATAAACAAGGCACGTGAACTATTTGGCATGATGCCCCAAAGAAATGTCACCTCATTGAATGCAATGATTGCAAGATATGAACAAAATGGATTTTTTTTAAGGCATTAGAAACTTTCAAGCAAATGTGATTGGTGGATGTAAATCAAAATTCCACAACCTTAGCTAGTATCCTCCTTGCCTATGCCAAAATGGACATCCATCAAAAGGATAAAACATATGGGAATTTTGTTCGATGTTATAGTTGCAACTACCCTCAGAGACATGTATGCAAAGTGTGGAAGCATAGACAAGGCACGTGAACTGTTTGGCATGATGCCTCAAAGAAATGTCACCTCTAGAATACAATGATCGCAAGATATGAACAAAATGGATTTATTGTTAAGCCTTTAGAAAGTTCCAAGAAAATGCAATTGGCAAGTGTAAATCCAAATTCCAAAACCTTAGAAATGGTATGTTTGGAGCACAGTATAGACATCCATCAAAGCATAAAGGATATACGAATTTTGTCAAATGTCGTAGTTGTAAGTACCCTATAAGACACGTATGCAACTTGTGTGGAAGAATATATAATGATCATGAACTATTTGACACGATGCCTCAAAGAAATGTTGTCTCATGGAATGCAATGATTGCAAGATATACACGAAATGGATTTTTCATAAGGCTTTAAAAACTCTCAAGGAAATGCACAAAAATAAATTTCAACCATTTACGCAAATTTTGGCACATCTAAAACCAAATTGCACAACATTAACTAACTTCCTCCTTGCCTATGCTATAATGGGATCTAGAGAACATGGTGTGGATTTTTTTCACATGTATTATATTTGCAACGTTTCCTTTGTAGACATGTATGGAAAGTATGGAAGCATAGACAAGGCATGTGAACTATTTGAAATGATGCCTCAAAGAAATGCACAATCCCACAAAATTCAATGATTGCAAGATATGCAAAAAATGGATTATTTGAAAATGATTCATAAACTTTCAAGCAAATGCAATTGGCACTTGTAAAACCAAATTCCTGTAACAATAATTGATTATCATATTAAATATTTAATATAAACTATCATATACATAATGTCATGAACATAACATCTAATTTATATAAAAATCCATATAGGCGTGTCCAAACAGAGCCATACAGGCAAATATACAAAAATATACATTGGATTAACATACAAAAGTATGTATACAAAGCCATATAGGCATACAAAAAAGTTCCCAAAAACTAGTTTCCTATTGACTTTTAGGAAATAATCTACGGCCCTTCTTTGACTATGAAGATGGAGAGCCAGTCAGTGACACATCCTCTCTTTGTTGTCGAGTAGACCTCTTCAAATAAAGTTCATCCAGCCGCACCTATTAATACAAACAAACAATATGTGCATTAGTATAGAAAATGTATGAAATATATAGCATCACATATGTAATTGATCACTTACCGCCAAAGGATGATCACTCTCCATCATCTTGTCTCTCTCTCTTCATCTGTAGTTGGACAGACTGGAGTTGTTACCTCCTGTGAGAAGCATCAAGAAGCAAAATTGACTAAACATAAATATCATTTATGTACATCAAATGACATGAGATAAAAAAGAAATACAAAATTATGATATTTTCATGTTATTGTCTCATACCTCAGTCAAAGGATTTGCAGACATCGTGGTTGCATCAATGCCTATTTGCACTGACTCACGAAGATGAGGAGTCTCCACTGTATTCAGCATCTGAAAATCAAGTTCAAGATTATTCAAACAAAATAAATACATAACATTATTTTAAAAATGCATAATGATTAGAAATGGTTAAATTTACCTCCGTAAAAGTGGTGGTTTGACATCCAGGGGACCAAGGAAACCATGGAGGTACTGGTGACTGTTGAAATCATCAAATTGTCACAAAATAATATTACCATTGACATATCTACAATAATTATGAATACGTGATAAATTACATACCTGCTGACTTGACCTCCTCTCATAACCTACCAATGGATGGCTAATGGAGGCAGGATGAAGACTATGACCTTGGAATTTCATTGTACAAACAATTACATACATTATTTTTGACTTATAATATATATAATCACATAAAATTAATTACAAATTTCAAATAACAATATACTAAATCAAGATGAAACTTGTAACAACTACCTAAGAGTCAATACCAAATGTATGATGTAAGATATCATCACTGAGAACAAGATCATCCAATATGTCCTGGCCCTATGTCGCATCATGCTACCCCTGTGTTGCAACATGCTACCCCTATGTCACAGAGTCCTGTCATGCCTGCTGCATCCCATAATTACATAGGTTCCCACATGTGCTACACAAATGTGGGGACACATGACACCTACTACTCTTACCCTCATCACCCTGGGTAAAATCATCTGCATGCTATGATAGAGTTTAGGTGAGAGTAGTCAATGAATGTAAAGTCTCTAGCTCAACACTCTCCTTCAAATCCAAAGGGAATGACCTACATTCTGGCCTCGCTCTGGGTATAGGCACATGTTCATCTCTTTGAGCCCTAGGTCTATCTTGGTCAAAGCCACCACCTCCACCCTAGAACTCACGAATGTCAAGGATAAGTGCAAAAAGTTGCGGGGCCAAAAAGTGACCAAAATTTTTTCAAAAAAATTAAGACATAACGCGAGCGCATTATGTTTAATTATATATATAAGAAAATAGCATTTCTACTCATTTGATTTCTTTTTTTTCTACACCTGTGGCCTGCAAACCCTAAGGAGCATGCTCGCATTTTTTAAAGACCCAATTCGACACCAAAATCTCGTTAATTCATCAATTTTTTTTATTTTTTTTGTCTGAATTTGTTTCTAAATAGGTAGGTTTGCTTTGATTTTTGATGTAAATTTCCTTAATTGTTAGGAAATGTTAATGCACCTCCTCCTCCTCCTCCTCAAAATCTTGAACAGGAAATACCTACCAAAGAAAAACCCGAACAACAAACTCCTCCATCCATTCCTCGACATGCCCCTAGAACACAAGAAAAACTAATGGGGCAAATTGAAAACAATAAAAAAGAAATTGAAGACATAATTGCAAGGTTGAAATATCCTTCAACTTTAACCTTGCATAGGTCCACGCTTGCTCAATCTCTTGAATCTATGTTATCAAATGTAGATTCAATTAGCAATCAAATATCTAGTTGGTCGGATAAGAGGAGAGAGTTTAGAGAGTATTATGCAGACAAGCTATCATATGAAGATGTGAAAAAGTTACAAATTACAAAATTGGACTTGTGTTCTATTTTCACAAACCCACAAACAAATCAACCTCCACCCATTACATGCAAGAGGTTCCCTATCCATTGGTACAACAACCAAGCGATAAGGGACAATTTTGGGCAGATGTGGTGGATGGTTTTTTTACCATCCTACATGCAACAATAATGAGGTACCGCAATACTTTTTGAGGAAACTCTACTGCGAGTTTGTCCTCAATAAAGTGCCAAACTCTTTTGATATGTGGGACTTCTAGGGTAGAGGTGGGGGGTCAGTACAAGATAGACCAAGGGCACATGTTAACCCACAGCAGCCAATGAGATGAGTAATCAATAGACCAGCCTATGAGCATGTGTCTATCCCTTCCAATGCGAAGGAGAGTGTTGAGGTTGATACACTTTAGTCCATTAGTGCCTTGACCCAGAGAATCATAGAGCATGCCAGTCCTATAGCACATGGGTTGGGAGATAGTGCAGGGAGTAGGGTCCCACCCCATACTTGTTAGACTTGAAGTTCAGTCTGTGGTTATGACCCCATGGATAGTCAGGACATAGGTACATAGGCTACATCTGTAGTTGAGTAGATGGTGATGACAGATACCCTCCTGAGTGAGACTTTTGGCCTTGATACTCAGGTAAATATTAGCGAGTTCATTGAATTTAATTTATTGAATTTCATTTTTGAAATGCAAGATTAACTAATTTAGTTTGATGATTTTGATGAAATTTTAGGGTCATAGCATTGATGCAGTTCTCAGCAGTACTCCACCTACATTTTACACTATGACATCTACTGCCGAGGTATGTAACTAGTAAACAATTATAAATATTACATGTGAATAGCATTGTTATGTGAATGGTATTCTAATATCTAATTTTGGATGTTGAATAGATTAATCTTGGAGATTTCATGGCAACACCTACCAGTGGTAGTGTAGTTCAAAGCTTCATTGAGGTAATAAAATAAATAGTTTAACTAATGAATTGTACTTATTATATTTTTGTATTTTATATTCATATCATTGATTACATTGCATTGCACATCTTTCAAACTCAAAGCATTATTAAACATTACATAACTAATAGCTAGATGTTGATAGATGACAAATTTTTAATTATAATATAGTTAAATTTTAAAAAATGGCTCAAATAAATGTGCTCTCATGGAATGTCATGAGAAGCAGATGCATAGACAAGGACATCACCATGAGACCACTTTTCTTTGAGTCATCTTTTCAAATAGCTCACTGCCTTGTCTATGCTACCACATTTTCTATACATGTCTACCAAATCTTGTTGATCCCCTCCACACCATTCTTCGACAAATTCTCTCTAATAATATCATCCAATTACCACCAATTAGACCCCAGGACATGACACTACAGAGGGAAATCAGCCTATGGCATCTTCTATAGCATATGATTGACTCAAACATCATCTAGGTTTTAGGTATTAATTATAGGGGCAACAAGTCACCCCCAACCAAAATCTTCAAATCTACACTAACCCTTTCCCCTACAAACTTATGTCAATCCTATTGGCTCAATTTCTTCCATCCCTACATCTATAAGAAAGAGCTATAGTATATCACCAAGAGAGCAAAATCTTCACTATGATTATGTGTATTATGTGTCTAGTTGTATCATAGTGATGCATTGTTGATAATGAATATCATAGTATGCTTTATTGTGTGTACTTCCGTGTTTAGGTGAACGTGTGTGTATGTTAGGAACCATGACTTGCATCACTATTCTAGTTTCATAATTGAATAATGTTGTTTCATTTTCAGATGAACCAGGCTGCGGAGACACCTCTCGAAGTTCATAGGGCAATGGAACATGGTGTGTCCACTACGATTCATAGCTCCATTCCATTGATGGGGGTATGAGGAAAATTAGTAAATTTAAATTTACATTCATTGTTATAGTTGTTTATTTTTGAAAAATCAAAGGATTATTGATTTGAAGTTTAATTTCTATCTGTATGGTTTCTATAGGACATGACATCACCACAACCTAATCCTGCTACTAAGGCAAATGAGGAGGTAGATTATATGGTAGTAGTAAGTGATTATTTTGTTAAATGTTTCATTTTTATAACATGTAATTTTTATATATTAATGTCTCTACTTTTTATTGTAACAGCTACAGATCCATGAAGAACTAAATAGGAGCAGCCCTCGAGTTCTTAGTAGACTGCCCTCATACACATCTCCATCCTCCCGAGGATCAAAGGCTTCTCGTGATCTATTCCCTTCACCAAAAAGAGGGGAATGAATGCTTATTGGGGTCCTTTATTGTATGCCTATATGGCATTTGTGGATATATATTTTGTATTACATATAGGAGACATTGTATGCCTATATGGCTATTTTGTATATATGTTATACTTATATTGATAGATATTGATGTATGCCTATATGCATATTCGGTTAATACAAATCTTTTTTATTGATGGCGTCCATATTTACATTATAAATCCACATTTGAATGGATATTTGTAGATGGTTACTTCAAATATTTAAAGTCCAATTGTATTACATAGGATGTTTGTTGATCCAATAAGCCAGCTATTGTTATTCAAGCATCACCTAAACCTCATTCTGGAACTAAAAGATAAAAGTTGTATTTAAAATAAAAATGAATCATCATGTTGAATAGAAAATATTCATATTCTTTATGAGTTGCTCAATTGAAAATATTCAAATGAGTATGTTGATCCATATTCTTTATAAGTTGCTCAATTGAAAATATTTCTCAATTTCTTGTTATTATACCATATAGGGATGCAAAGAGTATGTTTGTTGTTTTGAATAAGATAGTCAAAATCATATTCTTATGAGCACCTGATGACCATTGTGGTTATTAAATGTAATTCCTACCTAATTTTTGTATGCAACATAACATTGGGGCTATAGGCTTCTATAAGTCATCAATAATCAAGGTTCAAGGTTGTCATTGAAGTCAAAGGGTCAAGGTTGTTTTTCATTGATGTCAAGGTTGATGCCATGATGTTGGGAAGGTGATATAGTGATTCAAGGTAGGTGATGGTCATGAGGTGCATGATGTTGTGAATATGGTTTTCATGATAAGATCTATTAGTTCATGTTGATGCTACACAAGACAAACATGGTTCATATGATGCAAGGTTCATGTTCATGGTGGATGTGGTTTTGTTCATGCAAGGTTTTGTTGTGAATATAGTTTTCATGATAAGGTCTATCTTGGAAGGTTGATATGATGCAATTTTCATGTTCATGGTGGATGTGGTTTTGTTCATGCAATAAGAAGTTAGAGAAGACACAAGTTTTCATAATCATAATTCAATGTCATCATCAAGGAGAGTTATATTTATCAAGGGGAGTCATGAGTTTGATTTGAATGTGAAGTTGTTCATGTCTTAGAACCCTGATCCTATGATAAGTATCATACTCTAACGTCTTTGTTCTAATGTCCCTAAGGTCTCTGAAATGTCTTAGATATCTCTTGATGAAAGTTAGAATGTTTAAGTCTTTTTTATTGATAGGGTTGCATAATGGGATATCTCTCACCTCTCTATATCTCACTTATCTCTCCCCTTCACCTCTCTGTTGGCAAGAGACACTATATGGATTCATGATTGTTGTCATTGATGGCAACAAAGTTCATCCCACACATCCGCAGGACATGGTGTGTCTATACCGGAAGTCAGAGTGAAGAATGGTGTGGTCTGGTAAACAAGAACAAAGCATGTGGTAAGGGCCGACAATCAGGTCTGGATCTCTCAGAGGAAGTATCTTGGTGAAGTGCAAATTTGGGAAAGTCAAGAGGACTACCTTGAGTGATAGATTCCAAGGATTTAGCCTCTGGTGATAGATAAGGAAAAAGATATGAATACTTGAGTATCGGGTTCCTGATTGGCAGTATGGATAGAGGAAGAACTAACTGGCAGAACATCAGACATTATTCTGGATGTGTTACTGATATTGATAAAGGTTATGAAGGCATAAATTATGATTGGCTGACATGATTGATAACTTCCACAAGTATATCCTTGATCTGCATTACTTGATAAGAAAGGATTCAGCTGACATATCAGAGTTTGTGAAAAATATTAACTATTCTGGGTGCCGACTAAAAAGGTAATGAAATCACTTGTGCGGATATATATACAAGATGGTTTTAGTTATGAGTATGTGTGTAATTGTGAGTGAGTGCGAAGAAAAGTAGTAGAGCAGAGTGAAAGTAATAAGAAAGGTCTGGTATGTGAAAGAAGAGCAGCACAAAAGAAGAAGAAAGATGAAGTGCAGCAGATCAGTGTACTGAGTCTAACCGAAACTGAACTCCAACATATGTAGATGCTCCTTACCAGTTCAAGTATTGTATTACACTATTTTTAAATTATAGATAGTATGTCTCTTGTAGGCAGTGTGCCTCTTGTGAGCAGTGTGCTCGGGCAGTGAGCCCTAATTGGCAAGTGCCATTTTGTATTTCCATTCTTCTAACAGAGAATATAATCTTGGGTTAATCACCCCATGGTTTTCTCCCTTAACAGGGTTTCCACGTCAAAATATTGTGTCATGTGTAATTCCATTTCGTGGTTATGTTTGCATATTTGAATTAATGCTGCATTGGTTAATAAGAAAGTTCAGAAAGCAGAAATAATTAGGATAATTGATTCACCCCCCCTCAGTTATCAACAATTGGTATCAGAGCCAAGTTCCTCCTAATAGAGTCTAACAGCTTGAGGAAGTTCTGGGAATTCAAATGGATGCATATGGTTTAAGGGAGCAACTCAAGACTACCCTTGATGATCTTGAACAGTCAAACTCTAAAGTCAATGAGTTAAAGGAAAGACTCAAACAGGCTGATGATTTCATGAGAGAACTAAAAGACAAATTAAGTCTCTCTATGAAAAAGAGAAAGGAGCTACTTCAGCAATTGGCAAGTCAAAGTGAAGCCAATGATACAAATGAAGATCTGAAGGAGAAAACTAAGTTATGTGAAAAGTTATCAAAAGAAATCATTATGGTAAGACATGAAATGGAATCAAGAGTTATAAAGTTTACCCAAGAGATTGAAGAGAAAAGAAAAACTGAAGATAATCTAAGACAATCTCTCAAGGAGAAATCAGAATATTGCCACAAGATGGATAGAATTATCAAACATCTTGAATATGATCTTGAAGAAGCTAAAGATAATGAAGAAAAAATTGAGGATCAAATTGTCTCTCTCAAAAGGGATCTTCAAACAACAAATGAATATAAAGAGAAATTTAAGATAAGTTCTGCTCAACTTGAAGTTATTCTTGAAAGCTAAAAGAGGGTAGATGACAAGTGTGGTTTGGGATATGAGAAAGGAGAAAGCTCCGGATCCAGTCACAAGAATTTTAGATCAAAAAATCCAAGGAATAGGCCTAGAAGACCTTCGGTAAGGCAGCCTAATGCTCAAAGTTATCCATCCTTCAATGGATACTACCACAACTGCAATAACTTTGGTCATAAATCTAATCAGTACAGAAAGAGAATGAATCAGACTAGTTCATCCTTCTCCGGACAATGTTTCAACTACAAAAGGTATGGTCACAAATCTCATGAATGCAGAAATATGCAAATGAACAAATCATTCAATGGTAGATGCTTTGCATGCAATAGAATAGGTCATATGGCTAATCAATGCAGATCAAGAGGATACCAATCAAATATGCAAAGAAATGTTGTTTGCCAAATTTGCAATAGATCCGGTCATATTGCAAAATTCTGTAGAAGCAAGAATCAAAGAGGTCCGGTACATCATAATTAGAATCAAGATAAGGGAAAATAAAAAATGAATACAGATGAAGTTCAAAGGGAGATGAACAAGATTTGGGTGAAGAAAAGTATAGAGAATGAAGGGGATGGATCCGCACTAGACTCTAGTGCTGATATTCCTTTCGAAAATTAAAAAGGTGAGCTCTAGCTCAGGGGGAGACACAAAGAAAACCTTGTTCCCCCAGCCAGTCAATTGGTACCAGAACTGGCACAAGAAGAGTTGCAGATTAAAGGGTTCATAAGGCAAACATCCAAATAAACTATGGTTAAGGTCTGGAAGATCCACAAGATGTTTAAAAGATCAGGATTGATCCGATTCTTCAAGTCATCTAAATAAGGCAAATCAAAATAACTTAGGTCGAGCATTTATTGCAACCTCACATTAGGGTTTGCGGAGCAATATAAGGGTTTTCTCATTAAGCATTTGCTCATTCTGCATTCAAAAGAAATGAAAAGTGAAGCTCAACAACAGAATTTCTCAAACTCATCAAAGATCCTTTGCAGAAGTCAATTCATCCAGAAATTGATCCGGCTAACTCTGTGAAACCGAAAGGCACAAAAGGTATTCTCCGTTATCAAATATCTCTCTATAAATCCTTGAATGATGGGTACTCCAAATATTGTAAAAATCTCTAATAGGCCTCATCCCAAATTCAAGAAACATCTATACAAATCTTTGGAAGTAGATCCCCTAGGAGTATTTTCCAGTGTTCTGCATGGTGTGTTGCATACAGAGGACATTAGGGTTTACATACACATGAATATTGAAGAATTTGGTGAATCAAAGTTAGTGGATATCTATCACAAACAGTTAATAGATGATTCTTTTGAGATTAAACCTCAGTATAAAGCCATCCGGGATAAGCATTTTGCTTAGTGCATTCATTTCCCCTATTTTGAAGAAGATGAATGGGTTCGGTATGTGTTGAGTAGAGTGCATGACAATTTCTTATGGCTGAATAAACCATTTAAGATCACCAAAGATGCAATTAGGGAAGTAATCGGTCTACACTCATCCAGTGGAATACCTATTCTCAAATCTGTCAAGAATCAGACAGTAAGTGATGCAACCGAATCAAAATTTGACAAGAGAGCTATGACAATTGAAGACATCACTAAATCGAATGTCAAATTTGCATCTATGATAATTGGTTACAAGATTTATCACTACAGTAGGGAAAATTTAGTACCGGGAACTGCAATTTACATAGCCTATCAAATGCTAAAAGAAAATGCTGACTATGATTTGTGTGATCTTCTTCTAAGTCAACTTTTGGAAAATCTCCAAAAGATTAAGAAGGATAAGAAAAACCCCTTCAAGTATGGTGGCTTGATACTCTACCTATTCTTTTATTACATGAATGAGCTTCCTGGATCAAATGGCCGGGTATGGCAAAATGACAGACCGGTTGCCATCCAAATCAGAGACTATTTGCATGGGCTTGGGGATGCTAAAGCAAGAAATATAGCCTTGTGGGGATATTTCAAGAATTTTCAAAACATGATGAGAGAATTCCCCAGTCTCTTGTTGAGAAATACAAAAACGCAGTATGCTTTATGGTAGAGACCGATCAATGCCTAATGGAGGAAGTAGAACCAAGAACTGTATGGATCAGGCCCATGGGGTATGAAGTTGATGAACAAATTGTGGAGCTGCATGTTCAACACATGCTAAGTCAGCCAAAGGATCCAAAGGTAGAAAGGTTTGGAACCTTTAAGGAGCTGAGTGTAAAGATTCATGTGGAACTCAGACAACCAGAGATCAAGAGGAAAGTAAGAAAAGAAGTTGAAAATTTTGCAAAAGGCTTTGGCATATCAAAAGAAGCACTTGATGCCAATAGGGAAAAGGTGGAAAGGGCTGAGGAAGAGAAGAAAAAGGCAGAAAAGAAAAGTGAGGAAAGTGTTCCGGTAAAATCCTCCATCTGGACCAGATCATCAAAGAGATCTGTACCTACCACTACCAAAAGCTCAAGGCCATCAAAACCAGAAGCAAAATTATCTGGCAAAGGAGAGAAAAGAACAAAGACAAAAGCCACAAGGGCTTATGCCAGTCAAAGGGATGAAGAGGAGACTGAATCTGATGAAGAAATCAGGAAAGTGAAGAAACAGAAGAAAACATCCGGTGAACCCTCTACCGGACAAGAGGAAGAAGAAAAGACAGAGGAATATGTTGAAAAACCCACTCTTCACATTGATGACATAATCAAATCAGTCACAGTGGACGGAAATCTTCAGCCTATGATTGAGTTCTATGAAGATTATGGTGAAGCAGATCAGAAGATATTGTAAGATGCCACAGTCAGGTACCTAAATATCTACAACAAAGCATTTATTGAAATTATATCTCTAATCCCCAAAAGCTTGGAGAAGGAACTAGAAATAAGAAAGAACAATGCCCAAGCCAAAGACCTAGAAATCTGGGAACAAATAGCAATTCAATTATGTCCTTCAATCGAGCCCAAGGCAATGAATATGGTATTTAAAGATTGTAAGGATGAGTTCAGGAGCAAAGCAAGGATGAATGAACTTATGCTCGAAGAGACTGACAAAATTGCAAAAGAGATAGAAGAGATCCTCCAGAATGCATTCAAAAGATTCAACATTCCAATTATAGAGGACTTGGGTATTGATCCCTCAACTACAAGTGTTGCAGAAGAATCTACTGAGAAAATGACAGAAGAGGTGGCTCTTGAATAGACTAACATTTCTCCTCTGGATTCCCCTACAGTCTCCAGATCTAAAGGAGAAGAAAGAATACAGGAGAAAGAACCAGAGGTGAAGGAAAAAGAAGGTGACAATACCAAGGTTGCAGAAGAAGAGAAGACTTCAACAGAGAAGACCACAACTGCTAGTGATAAGAATGTAGAAGGAGAGAAAGCTCCAAAAGACAGCTCTAAAAATGCAGAAGAAAAGAAAAATCTGTCTCCGGCAAGAGACACTACAAAAACTATCCAAGAATTCTTGAACAAAGAAACAATGGAGATTGATGAACTGGAGCTTCTACAAGGACCATTTAATTTTGATTCTCTTTCTCTAGTACAGACAATGAAGATAGCTTCATTTGCTAATGCAAAGGCTAAAGAAAAACTCCTAAAGTCTCACATGAAAGACTGTGAGCTTATAGAGGCAGCATCTGGAGTGTTGGAAAAGATCATGCCATCTTTTCAAAAGGATCCCACAGCCTCTTCCTTCGGTAATCTCAAAACTCTAGTCAATAGTGTTAGCCAACATTTTAATTCTCTAGAGAAATCAGCTGAGGAGAAGGTCAAGAAAGAATTTTTGGATAAGAGATTCTCAGAGCTGCAAGGGCTAATATCAAATGACAGAAGAGTTATGGGTATTGGGATAAAAAGTTTGGAAAATGCCCTTAACAAATTTTGTATATCCTGGTCTAAAACAACAGTGGAGATTGAGAAGAAAATGAAAGAACAGGGGGATAAACTGTTAAAACTTTCTCAAAATTTTGATCCACTTACTACATCCATAATAAATCAAGAATGTCAAACAGTTGCAGTTTTGAATGAAATTAAGAAGCTTGAAAAAGAGAAGAAAAACTGAATCAGTAGGTTGAGTGTGCTCATAGGGATAATTGTCCCTAAGCTAGAGGCCATGCATGAGGCCATAAAAGAAGCTCAAATCACAGCCCAAACCAATGATCCAACAAATCTAAAAAGAGCAGATGCATTTGCATTCCTGTTCAGCGGTCATATATCAATTTTGGATAGAATGAAGAAAAGTTAGGCTACAGAATTCATTCAATTAAAAACAACTGTTGCAGACATACTTCAGTATATGTAAGTATTCCATATGTATTTACTTATGTAGACAAAATTTTGAAAATTTTGGTATGCGGACCCTACCCTTTGCCATTGATGTCAAAGGGGGAGTGAAGAGCAGTGAAAAATGAGGAATCCAACCAAGGGGGAGCTCTGAAAAATGTATATAAAAATAGAGCATCAGCCAAGGGGGAGCATAGTGTAAACACTTGGTCATTTTTCACTAAGTGTTGCCATCAATGCCAAAGGGGGAGATTGTTGGCAAGAGACACTATATGGATTCATGATTGTTGTCATTGATAGCAACAAAGTTCATCCCACACATCCGCAGGACATGGTGTGTCTATACCGGAAGTCAGAGTGAAGAATGGTGTGGTCCGGTAAACAAGAACAAAGCATGTGGTAAGGGCCGACAGTCAGGTCCGAATCTCTCCGAGGAAGTATCTTGGTGAAGTGTAGATTTGGGAAAGTCAAGAGGACTACCTTGAGTGATAGATTCCAAGGATTTAGCCTCTGGTGATAGATGAGGAAAAAGATATGAATACTTGAGTATCGAGTTCCTGATTGGCAGTATGGACAGAGGAAGAACTGACTGGCAGAACATCAGACATTATTCTGGATGTGTTACTGATATTGATAAAGGTTATGAAGGCATAAATTATGATTGGCCAACATGATTGATAACTTCCACAAGTATATCCTTGATCTACATTACTTGATAAGCAAGGATTCAGCCGAAAGATCAGAGTTTGTGAAAAATATTGACTATTCCGGGTGTCGACTAAAAAGGTGATGAAATCACTTGTGCAGATATATATACAAGATGGTTTTAGTTATGAATATGTGTGTAATTGTGAGTGAGTGCGAAGAAAAGTAGTAGAGCAGAGTGAAAGTAATAAGAAAGGTTTGGTATGTGAAAGAAGAGCAGCACAAAAGAAGAAGAAAGATGAAGTGCAGCAGATCAGTGTACTGAGTCTAACTGGAACTGAACTCTAGCATATGTAGATGCTCCTTACTAGTTCAAGTATTGTATTACACTATTTTTAAATTGTAGACAATATGTCTCTTGTAGGCAGTGTGCCTCTTGTGAGTAGTGTGCTCGGGCAGTGAGCCCTAATTGGCAAGTGCCATTTTGTATTTCCATTCTTCTAACAGAGAATATAATCTTGGGTTAATCACCCCATGGTTTTCTCCCTTAACAGGGTTTCCACATCAAAATATTGTGTCATGTGTAATTCCATTTCATGGTTATGTTTGCATATTTGAATTAATATTGCATTGGTTAATAACAAAGTTTAGAGAGTAGAAATAATTAGGATAACTGATTCACCCCCCCTCTCAGTTATCAACACTCTCTACCTCTCCCCTCTCTATGTCTCTTAGTCACTCCTTGTCTACCTCTCCATCCATCCTTAGCTATCTAGGTCTCACTTAATCCTAAACCCTAAAGCCTCAACCCTCAAACCTTAAACCTTAAATCCTAAACCCTATCCCTAAACCCTCAACACTTTACTTTAAACCCTATCCCTAAACCCTCAACACTTTACCTTAAACCATATTCCCTCAACCATAAACCCTAATCCCTCAACCCTAAACCCTACACCCTATCACTAAACCCTAATCCCTTAACCCTCAAACCTTAAACCTTCAACCCTAAACTCTATCCCTAATCCCTATACCCTTGACACTCTACTTTAACCCTAATCCTTTGACCCTCAACCCTATCCCTAAACCCTCAACACTAAAACCTTAACCCTCAACGTCAAACCCTAATCCCTCAACCCTTACTCTAATCCCTCGACCCTCAACCCTATCCCTAAACCCTCAACCCTAAAACCTCAACCCTCAACATCAAACGCTAATCCCTCAACCCTAAACCCTAAACCCCAATCCCTCAACCCTCAACCCTAATCCCTCATCCCTAAACTCTAAATGCTATCCCTATTCCTCAACCCTCAACTGGCTAGATACTATACCTTAAACCCTAATCCCTTATCCCTAAACCCTCTAACCCTATCCCTAATCCCTATACCCTTGACACTCTACTTTACCCCTAATCCCTCGACCCTCAACCCTATCGCTAAACCCTCCAACCCTATCCCTAATCCCTATACCCTCGACACTCTACTTTAACCCGAATGCTTTGACCATCAACCCTATCCCTAAACCCTCAACCCTATCCCTAAACCCTCAACCCTAAAACCTCAACCCTCAACGTCAAACCCTAATCCCTCAACCCTTAACTCTAATCCCTTGACCCTCAAAACTATCCCTAAACCCTCAACACTATACCCTAAACCCTAATGCTTCTCTCTTGGATAATGAAAATAAAGTCTACAAAATTGCAGTATTTACCATTAACTAGCAAGAGCAAATGTCATCCACTAAAATTAGGAAAGGTCCTTCAAGTGCACCTTAACTCTTTAGATTAATGAGTTGTCCTTGCTTGCATCTCACATCTTGGGCCATATTGTGCACTTTCAATTCTCTAAGTTTTTAGCTCCATCAGTAAAACTTTCTAAGTGAAGTGAATAGTCAAATTATATGGCATGTTTTTCTAGCCCATATGGGGTTCATTATGCCAATAGGTGTACACACTATGAGAAAAGCTTTGCGTCTGGTACATCCATGGTGATTAATTAACAATTGAAATCAAAAGGATGATCATTATGTGAAAATATTTGCATTGGGGTACATCCACAGTGGGCAAAGAATGGTTGAAATCAAAACCCCTGGTCAACATTAAGTGAACATTTTTTATTAAGATTTTTTTAAAAGATCAGCATACTCTCTCCACCTATTTGCTTGAATTTAAATCAGGGCCATAAAAATGTGCACACATCTACTCCCAATGTATAACTTGGGTGTAATTAAAACCATCAACTAGGTAAAATAAACAACTTTGGCCATAAAAATCAATCAGTCTTTTAAAAATAGATATTAATAACTATACATTTTAGATATTAGTAACTATACATTTTAGTTTCATTTCTTTCTTGATTTTCTATTTTTAATTAACTAATTTTTGTTTGTTTTAGACAAAATATTACAATCCTCATGAAGATAATTTCTTGTATAATTTTCTCCTTTTATCTTTGTCTTGTCTTTTCCCTCCTAGAAGTTCTTTTAGAAGGATCCTTATTTTATCTTTCAAAAATATGCCCACCCCGCACTTAGGGCAGGTATATTGTTATGAAATAGGTAAATAATCTCCCATTGTTTACTGGCTCTATCCACAAGAACTACTAAACTTTTTTCTCTTGGTAATTGTAGAGGACATTCACCTATTTTTGGCAACTCCTGCATTCCCAAACCATTACAAAAACTAAGTTATTTTAACCTAATAAATAGCTGATTGCATTAATTTAATACTCTGCTATTAAAGCTTAGCATTCACACAAATGCAGATTTTCATATTATAGAAGACTGCATTATATTAGACTATTCTAGAGATCCCTCAGAAAAATGTAATAACAAAACTGATTTGCCTTATGTTAGCTTACAATTAAACACATTCTTTTTGACACTCTTCTCTTAATAAAGTAAGAGTAATAAGAATAGAAGGCAGATAATTTGACCTTACTAGTATGCATGGTCGATTTACATTCCCTGACTTCATTTTCATTGAATAAAAAGGTTTATCTGATTTAAAAGGTGGGACAGAGTTCACTATCATGTGCTTTTCTATATGATAGGGTCCATAATGTCTAGGGTTCTTCAAATAAAGGCCTATAACAGAATTAAGTTTTTGTTATACCAATCCTCTTGGTAAAGCTACAATTCAAATGCCTACTTTGAAAGTTGAAATAAATTAAATTAGACTTACAATTTTGATTTTCTTCCATTGCTTCAACAACATCATTGTCTTCTTCATCAGAAACCAATTCATTCAGCAACTTGCTGCCCATTGGTTGACTTGAACTGCATACTCTGTTACAAGAAGGGCATATTTTATCTGTATCAATGTTGGTATTCATAAGCTGAAGAGCATTGATATTTTCACACACCCTATTCTTTGAAATATCTTAACCTTAAAATATGACTTGGATACATACTTGAACACAACATAATCTCTAATCTCTAGCCCATGATGATTCACAAAAATTTCCCAACCCTGCCTAAATTCCAGTTTATTTATGGTACCCCCTAATTGCACATCCCACTCCTCCCCACCTGGGCCTTGCAACACTATATATTTGTCTGTGTTGTCTATGAACTATGAAACAAATGTAAGAGGAATGTGCTGCCATAAAAACATTACACAATTAGATTTTACAAGTTCTTAACCCTTAACCCTTAAAACTTGAACCCTAAAACCTATCCCTACACCCTCGACACTCAACACTATATCTTAAACCCTAATCCCTTAACCCTCATCCCTAAAGCCTCAACCCTAAATCCTTAAACCTTCAACCCTAAACCCTATCCCTAATCCCTCTACCCTTGACACTCTACTTTAACCCTAATCCCTTGACCATCAACCCTATCCCTAAACCCTCAACTCTCAACATTAAACCCTAATCTGTCAACCCGAAACCCTAATCCCTCAAACCTAAACCCTATCCCTAAACCCTCAACCCTCAACACTATACCTTAAACCCTAATCCCTATCCCTCAACCCTTAACCCTTAAAACTTAAACCCTATCCCTACACCCTCAACACTTGACGCTATATCTTAAGTCTTAAACCCTCATCCCTAAAGCCTCAACCCTCAATCCTTAAACCTTAAATCCTAAACCCTATCCCTAATCCCTCTACCCTCAACACTCTAACCTTGATCCGTTGACCATCAACCCTATCTCTAAACCCTCAACCCTCAACTCTCAACATTAATCCCTAATCCGTCAACCCTAAACCCTAATCCCTCAACCCTAAAGCCTATCTCTAAACCCTCAACCCTCAACACTATACCTTAAACCCTAATCCATCAGCCCTAAAATCTAATCCCTCAACCCTCAACCCTAAACCCTCAACCCTAGACACTATACCTTAAACCCTAATCCCTCAAGCCTCAACCCTAATCCCTCATCCCTAAACCCTAAATGCTATCCCTATTCCTAAACCCTCGACACTATACCTTAAACCATAATCCCTTATCCCTAAACTCTAAACCATATCCCTCAACCCTTAACCCTTAAAACTTAAACCCTAAAACCTATCCCTAAACCCTCGATGCTCAAGACTATATCTTAAACCCCAATCCCTTAACCCTCAGCCCTAAAGCCTCAACCCTCAATCATTAAACCTTCAACCATAAACCCTATCCCTAATCCCTCTACCCTCAACACTCTACTTTAACCCTAATCCCCTGACCATCAACCCTATCCCTAAACCCTCAACTCTCAACCCTCAACTCTCAACATTAAACCCTAATTCGTCAACCCTAAACCCTAATCCCTAAACCCTATTCCTAAACCCTCAACCCTCAATACGATTCCTTAAACCCTAATCCATCAACCCTAAACCCTAATCCCTCAACCCTAAACCCTCAACACTATTCCTTAAACCCTAATCCCTCAACTCTAAACCCTAATCCCTCAACCCTAAACCCTAAACCCTATCCCTAAACACTCAACCCTCAGCACTATACCTTAAACCTTAATCGCTCAACCCTTAACCCTAAACCCTCAACCCTCAACCCTAATCCCTCATCCCTAAACCCTAAATGCTATCCATATTCCTAAACCCTCAACCCAAGACACTATACCTTAAACCCTAATCCCTTACCCCTAAACCTTAAACCATGTCCCTCAACCCTTAACCCTTAAACCTTAAACCCTAAAACCTATCCCTAAACCCTCAACCCTATACCCTCAACCATATACGTAAGCCCTAATCCCTCAATCATCAACCCTATACCTTAAACCCTGAAGCCTACACCCACAAACCCTCGTCCCTAGACCATATAACCTCACCCTTATATCCTAAAACTTGATTATTGTACCTCAACCCTATACTTAAATTAAACCTAAACCATACGTGCTCTCAACCCAAGTCACCTGATGCCTTATATACCCTCAATCCATATTGTAACCCTAAACCCAATATCCTAAAACCTAATCCCCGCACCTTACACACTTAATCTTATACACTCAACAACCTAAATATTAACCCTCAATTGTAACCCTCAACCCTCTAATCTCTACCCTCTACCTATTACTTAAGCCCTAATCCCTCAACCCTCAACCCTCAAAACTATACAGGCTCAGGTCCTTATATACACTAAACCCAAAACACTTAAATACATACATACATGCCTACATACAAACATACATACATACAAACATGTACATACATACAAGCATGCATACATGTACATGCATACATACCTACAAGAATAGATATAAACATCCATGAAACACACTTATGAAACTTCAACATAACTCATTCAAAGGAGACATAATGCAAGCACATTCTAACACACTCGCGTTATGTCAAACTAGGAAAACATAGGAAAACATGCAAAAAAGGAAAAAAGCACAACATAATGTGAGCGCATTATAATGCGCTCATGTTATATTGTGCTTTGGGAATCCTAAGCCTTAGGCTTGGGATTTGCTTTGGATTTCCAACCCAAAGGCTTGGAGTGCCTTTTCAACTTCCATAGACATGTTTTTGCAAATTCTACAAGATTTCACATATTTTTGTTTGTGCTAACCCTCATATTTGCACGTGTTTCAAGGTCAAACAAATCAAACACCTAGGTAATGTTAGGCTTTCTCTTAGCTATTTAATGATGTAATTTTTTTCACATTTTGACAATGTTTAGCCTTCCATCTTTAATTTCTTTTGTTTGTGTGTCTGTTTTTGGGCAAAAACCATTGTTTGGTCTTTTTTTCATTGTAACTTAACCATTCATTAAAATTTCAAAATAATTGTATATTTAGAAACTAGACTTCATTCTACACATATTAAAAAAAAATGATTTTCAATTAGTTTTCAACATTTATAGGGGTAGCACAGCCAAAATTCTATTTTTTAGGATGTGTCCACTTTAAAAATTAATAAAAAATCAAATATTCATCAAAAAATTATCAAAAAAATTGGGCATTTAAACTACATGTTGTTAGCTAATTTCTCATTGAAGCGATTTTAAAAATAACAAAAAAAAGTTAACGTTTTGAGGGAGCCACAAAACATGCTATGTTATGTTTTTTTTACATAAACAACACCAATTTATGTGGTTCCCTCTTTTGAACCCCTTAATCTATACCATTTTCAAAAAAATTTAGTAGTTTAGAAAGTAGACTCAGAGCACTACGAACATTGTTTTAGTTGCATCTTCAAATTTTGAGTGTAACTATGCTCAATTTCTCATCCAAGGCCAGCATTTCTTGATTTTAGAAAAAAAGTGGCCACTTAAGACCCCTTTTTGGCCCCCATCTTCTTGCACTTACCCTCAAAATAATTAAGAATCTTGTTGAGGACAAACTCACAATAGAGTTGAATCAAAAAATATTCTGGTACCTCATCATTGTTGCATGGCCACTCATCGAAGACCATGTACCATCTATCCCAAAAGTTTTTGGATATGTCTTCATTCCTACACCAATGTATAGGAAACCATTTGCAACTTTCCTCTAATGTTTGGCTAGTTTTGGGATTAATAATTGTGCACATAATTGAGATTTTGTAATTTTTTCCTTCTTGACTTGTTCATGTGACAAATCATCGGCATAATATTGCTGACTCCTCTCCCTATAGTCTTGGAATTTGGTGATTTGTTTCATCACCAAATCCATGTGGGAAACAATCTCTTGTAGTGATTTTGCAAGTGCCCTCTTATGCTCAGTGTTTCTACTTGGATTGTTTAGGGTTTGAATAATAGTTTCAAGATGTTTCTTTTCTTCTTCTATTATCCCTAAGTAGTGTTCTTGATTATCCCTTACATGAAAAGGAGGTGAAGGTGGGTTTTGAGGGTTTGGAGGGTTTTGGGGGTTATTTTTACCCTCCTCAATTGGATTTAGATTTTTTGCTTCTCCAATAATTGTAAATGCAATATAAACACAAATCAAACATTGTAAAACTAAAACATTGTTCTAAAACTAACAAAATTAGACAACCCCTACCTTCTTCCCATGCTGGAGCCTCCAAATTTGCACGACGATGTCTTTGGCGGTGAGGTGGTATTGTGAATTTCTTGTTTTCTCACGTGCACTTGATTAAATCTTCTCTTTTTCAATGCGATCACATTTTGCTTGGTTTCTTTGCTGCTATTAAGAGAAAAGTTGCGCGGTGAATGAACAAAATTTGGTTTTTTTTACTTTTATTAAAAGTAAAACGCGACTGCATTATAACGCGTTTGCGTTTTGTTTTAATTTTGGAGATCGTGGCAACTTTTTGGTCCCCCATCTCCTTGCATTTACTCATTTCATCTGACAGAGAATAGTCAACTAATAATGGTTGTGTAGAAATAAATTCATAGATTGGAAGGGATTTCCAAGCTTCCTTTGTGTTCTCATTTTGTGGAGGAACATGCTCCTCAATTAGTTCCTTAGGATCCTACTGAAGTTCAGGAGGCTTTGTCTTGACAGTCTTCCTTTTGGGGACAAACTTTAAATGTTTTGTATTATCTATTAACATCTTCATATGAAGGATGGGGTCTATCATATTTGGGAAAGACCCTAGATATGTAGGGTCTGCCACTTTTCTCTCTCTCCCCAATAAGCATAAGCCCAAATGCCTCCTTCCTTTGATGCACTTCCTCTAAAGAAACATAGTTCCTGACAAGATATGCATTCTCAACATAGCAATGTTCAAAACATGCCCTTTGCTTTTCTCTTCTTATCCTATCAATGAAATGTTATAGATCATAATTTTGGTGATCAGTGAAGGGTAGCCTATACAATGACAGTATATTGGAACAGGGTAAGTGCAAGAAGATGGGGGTCCAAAAAGTGGCCAAAATAATTTCAAAAAAAATTAAGTCATAACGCGAGCGCGTTATAATGCGCTCGCGTTATGACTGAGTATAAATGAAAAAAAAAGCAAGTTAATTTCATTTCACTCTCATTTTCTCCTCTGCTCGCGGCTTCCAAACCCTCAAAAATGCGCTCGCATTCTGCAAAATGCCAATCAACACAAAAAGCTTGTCAATTCATCACCAAAATGCCGCCGCGATGTTGAGCACGCCAAAGGGGTGAGTTATCTTTGTTTTTTTGTTTGAATTTCTTTCTAAATAGGTAGGTTTTTGTTGATTTTTGATGTATATTTCATTAATTGTCAAGAAATGTTAATGCACCTCCTCCTTCTCCTCCTCAAAATCCACAAAATCCTGAGGAGGAAATACCTGCAGAACAACAACCTCCTCCATTCATTCCTTGACATGCCCCTGGAACACAAGATAATATAATGGGGCAAATTGAAAACAACAAAAAACAAATTGAAGATATAATTGCAAGGTTGAAAGATCCTTCCACTTCAATCTTGCATAGGTCCACGCTTGCCGAATCTCTTGAGTCTATGTTATCAAATGTAAATTTAATTAGCAAGCAAATAACTAGTTGGACCGATAAAAAGAGAGAGTTTAGAGATTACTATGCAGATAAATTGTCATACCAAGATGTCAAAAAATTACAAATTACAAAATTAGATTTGTGTTCAATTTTCACAAACCCACAAACAAATCAACCTCCACCCATTACATGCAAGAGGTTCCCTATCCATTGGTGCAACAACCAAGTGATAAGGGACAATTTTGGGTAGAGGTGGTGGATGGTTTTTTACCATCCTCCATGCAATAATAATGAGGTCCCGCAATACTTTTTGAGGAAACTCTACTGCGAGTTTGTCCTCAATAAAGTGCCAAACTATTTTGATATGCGGGACTTCTAGGGTAGAGGTGGGGGCTCAGCATAGGATAGACCAGGAGCACGTCTTGACCCACAGCGGGTAGTGAGACAAGTAATCAGCAGACCAGCCCACGAGCATGTTTCTATCCCTTCCATTGTGAAGGAGAGTGTTGAGGT
Source organism: Cunninghamia lanceolata (assembly GCA_027924645.1). Taxonomy (NCBI): domain Eukaryota; kingdom Viridiplantae; phylum Streptophyta; class Pinopsida; order Cupressales; family Cupressaceae; genus Cunninghamia; species Cunninghamia lanceolata. The sequence continues at coordinate 75,294 of BSBN01000465.1, forward strand.
CGATACACTAAGGTCAATTAGTGCCTTGACCCAGAGCATCATAGAGCATGCCTATCCTGCAACATAGAGTGGGTTGGGAGATAGTGCAAGGAGTAGGGTCCCACTGCATACTTGCCAGGCTTGCGCGTCAGCCTGTGGTTATGACCCCATGGATAGTCAGGACATAGGTGCACAGGCTACATCTGCAGCTGAGCAGATGGTGATGACAGATACCCTCCTGAGTGAGACTTTCAGCCTTGATACTCAGGTAAATATTAGTAAATTTATTGAATTTAATTTATTAAATTTCATTTTTGAAATACAAGATTAACTAATTTAAATTGATGATTTTAATGAAATTTTAGGGTCATAGCATCGATGCAGTTTTCAGTGGTTCTCCACCTACATTTTTCACTAGATCATCTACTGTCGAGGTATGTAACTAGTAAACAATTATAAATATTACATGTGATAGCATCGTTATATGAATGGTATTCTAATTTCTGATTTTGGATGTTGAATAGGTTAATATTGTAGATTTCATGGCAACACCTGCCAGCGGTGGTGGACTTCAAAGCTTTACGGAGGTAATAATATAAATAGTTTAATGAATGAATTGTACTTACTAAATTTTTGTATGTGATTTGTGTGTTTTATTGTGTGTACTTCCATGTTTAGATGAATGTGTGTGTATGTTAGGAGCCATGATTTACATCACTATTATAGTTTTCATAATTGAATAATGTTGTTTTATTTCCAGATGATGCAGGCTGCGAAGACACCTCCCCATGTTCATAGGGAAATGGAGTAGGGTGTGGCCTCTACGATTCATAGCTCCATGGCATTGACAGGGGTATGAGGCAGATTAGTAAATTTCAATTTACATTCATTGTTATAGTTGTCTATTTTTGAAAAATCAAAAGATTATTGATTTGAAGTTTAATTTCTATCTGGATGGTTTCTATAGGACATGACATCACCAAGGCCTATTCCTGCTACTGAGGCAAGCGAGGAGATAGATTATATGTTAGTGGTAAGTGATTATTTCGTTAAATGTTTTATTTTTTATAACATGTAATTTCTATATATTAATGTCTATACTTTTTTTTGTAACAGGTAAAGGTGCAGGAAGAACTAAATAGGAGGAGTAGCCCTCTGGTTCGTAGTAGACCACCCACATGCATGTCTCCATCCCCTAGAAGATCAAAGGCTACTCGTGATTTATTCTCTTCACTAGCCAGAGGGGAATGACTTTTGATTGTGTTCCTTTGTTGTATGCCTATATGGCATTTGTGGACATATATTTTGTATTGTACATAGTTGACATTGTATGCCTATATGGCATTCTTGTAAGCCTATATGGCTTTTTTGTATATATGTTATACTTATATCGACAGATATTGATGTATGCCTATATGGATATTTGGTTAATACAAATCTTTTTTATTGATGGCGTCCATACTTGCATTATAAATCCACTTTTGAATGGATATTTGTAGATGGCTACTTTAAATATTTAAAGTCTGATTGTATTACATAAGATGTTTGCATTTTCTTTGATAGGCTTGATAGGCCATGGATTACATGATGGTGTTTGATGGAAAAGTATGGTACTAGAAGACTCTAGTTCATTCTTAATAGGCTTGTGATTGATAATATCTTTGCATGATTGCACTTAATCTTAGATCATGGGCATGTTGTTAGGATTTTGATTGCATTGTGATGTTTGATGGATAGGCATGGTGTAAGATACCCAACTAGTTCTACGAAAATTTTTCCTTACTTAAACAATTTTACTTGCTATCAATTCATCAACTACTTCAACAACACAAAGATATACATCAAAGATAACTACTTGAATGAATCAACCTTAGAGTTGGGTACTTGTCTAGTTATTTGACTCAATCAACTTACAATGTCTTATTACATGGATAATGCTTTCAATAGCATGAAGTTACAACTTATTCAATGGAGATACAAAAGAAAGACCTTGAAGCCTTGATGTTTACAATGGCGTCTACACTTGATCAACTCAATCAAACTCAATGATGTCAACTGAATGTCAACACCTCACAATATCACAAGGGAGCATCACCTTACTTGTTGCATGGATGAACGTCATAGTTGCAAGACTCTTAGGGTTAGGCGCCAACTGAAGGTAGTAGAGACCAGACTAGGCGCCATCCTAAGCTGGGCGCTTCCTTGAGGTGGTAGAGACATGGATGAACGTCTGGTGGGGTTTGATGACTCTATATTGACACTAAAATTCACTTAGGCGCAATATTAGTGTTCTTCTAACTAGGCGCTAGATAGGAGGATTCTCAGGGGTTTTGGCGCCTAGGTTACAACTTGTCAATTTCTCAAAGAATCTTTGAAACACTTGACTTCCAAGGATTATCATCTTACCCTTTGATGGAGCGCCTTGTTCCAAAATTGGTCTTGGGGACTTGCATCTCTCTTAGGTGAATGTTTGGAGTAATGTCAACTGGTATCAGCGCCTATTATCTCAATTCACACTTGACATCAAACTTTTGAAGCTCTTTTATCCTAGTGCCTTTATCTTCTATCAAGCACCTAACATTCTGGAGGTGAATTCCTTCTTAATCCAAGTCTTCAAGGTACTTCCAAGTTTAGGCGCCAAAATAGGGTTATGGAGGAGCAGAACCACGCCTTAGGAGGATGACTGAACCCTAGGTGCCAATTTGAGGTTGCAAGAGCATAGGTATGCGCCAAGTAGAGTTTGATGCTCAAAACATTAACATTATTCAGTGAAATCCTTTTTTGACTCTAGGCACCATTTGGAGGCTAGAAAGAGGGAAGTTGACACCAACTGCATTAGGCGCATTTCTGAGGTGATGGAGACCAATAAGTGTGCCTTGTCCTCTGGCTCTATTCCTTGTTAACTTTACAACTTAGATTATCTGAACAACACTAAGAATGCTTCCGTTCTTCCTGATACAAGTTGAAAGATCCACTGGGTGCCATTTCAGGTGTCTGGAGAGATCATCAACCAAGGGCGCTAATAGAGCCTTTGGCAAATGGAAAGAGCGCCTTACTTAGATTTGATTTCTGGATGCCAGAATTAAGGAATTTTGCGCCTTGGCTAGGAGTTTCTCATTTCAATCTTGATTATTCATCTAAGTGACTTTCCTTAGCTCCTAAGCCTTCAATCTATCCATTACCCCCTGCTAGGCGCTCAAAATAGAGTGTTAACGCCTTATGAAGGTTAGGCACATTCTGAGGGTGGGGTAGGCAAGTGAGGGTGCTAGACCAGGCCTTGAGACTTCTCTCCTCATCAAAGGCTTTCAATCCTAGGTGCCAGATCCAAGGAGTTCCAACCAACACATGCGCCTAGTGCTGTGAGTTCACCCAAAGGACATCTTTAACTTGAAAACTTTCAATCTTCATCCATCTATGCTAGGCACTCAATTGGAGGATCCCTAGAAACATGTATAGGCACCTTGAGGTTCTTAGGTGTTTAATTTGGATGATCCTTGTGCTAGGCGCTTAGTAAGGAAAACTGGAGTGAAATGGGCGCCTAGGCTCCCAAGCTTCCATACTTAGTCAAATTTTAGGGTTCTAACCTTATTCCTGCAAAACAAATAGATAGAGTTAGTCCAAAACCAATTCATTCCCTCATCATTTGGAATTAGCCTCCGGGAATGAGGAATAGGCTAATCCATTATACACTTGATGATCAAGCCGGGAACGGGGACATGACACATGGTACTAGGCTAATCATTTTGGGTTTTGCATGAGCCTCGGACAAGGTAATAGGCATAGGGTTTTTATCTTGCATAATAATTTTTTCAAACCAAGGGTCCATGATGGAAATGATTAAGGATGATAGAATGTTTGGATTTTGGACTTTGAGATGTTTATTGTTGTAAATGTTTATTGTTTGGACTCAAATTTTGTTAAATGGTTGTTTGAAAGAGGACACATCAAACACAACAATAAGATTGGTTTAATTATGGATGCAAATGATGTTTACTAGTTTACTAATGTGATGATGTTTACTAATGTGATGATGATTTTGCATGTTTTCAATGGTTGGGATCTACAAGTTATGCATTTTTTTGGGATGCACACCTCATTGATTGTAGTGGGATGACTTGAATGCATATTGCCTATATCCATGGGATGACTTTGTTATTTTTCCTTGTCTATGCTCATTTGCACATTGGTATGTTGCATTGGGATGAGAGGATGGATGTTGCTTTGATAGTGATGTGTATTCGTCACCTAGTGATGGATGATCTTATATAGTGGTTGGGTGTAATGGTTATCTTCATGTGGTTGTAAATGTTGATCCTTGGTTTAGAGGTGTTTGGTAGTGTGTCTTAGTGGACTCTTGATTCTAGATTAGAGTATTAGCATGATACAAGTTCTCTTGAGACTAGGATGTCTGTATTGGTGCATGTGATCTTCTAGGAGGAGATGTTAGATCATGATGTCATGTTTGGATACCTAATTTTGTAGTTGGAGTTTTGACAGTGGTCGTGTTGGTTCTCTTGGTATTGAGTACATTGGTCATGTGCTTGGGAGCTTCATGATAATGTGGTGTTGCATTTGGAGCTTAACATGGATTGATTGGTTGTAGGTTCTCATACATACTTCGAGACTTGGGTGAGGCTAGAATTCTCTTGGGATTAGAGACACTTGTTGAGATGGTTACCCTTTAGAGGTTTTAGCAAGAAGACCAAGGAGACTTTCACTTGGATATGAGCGTGAGTTAATTATGGACCTAGAGAAGATTCTTATTGGTTCTAGAGAGTTCATTCAAGGGGTGTCTCTAAACATGCTTTTTCTCAAGTGCTAAACTGGAGTTGTCTAGATGCACAAGTGCGCCTCCCTCAATGAAGTTCCTTTTGTTAACTTAGTTCATCCTAGTGACTCAAGGGATTGTTATATTCTTTAGGCGCAATCTTTCATAGACTAAAACATTCACTCCATGTTAAGGCACTCAAAGGAGGCTCTGGAGATAGAAAATGGCACCTTAACTCATTTATGTAAATTTTAGACTTTTAGGCAATTGTAAGATGTCTTGGAGGGCTCAATTCTTCAAGGCACCCATTTTGTTCACCACTTGTAGCATCACTTGTTCAAGGCGCATGTGTGATTTGGTCAAAAATAGGCGCCTAGAGTGAATAGGCTTTCATCCTGACTTAATACACTGCCTCCTTCTGATGATTTTTGGGGCAGCAGAAAACCTTTCACCACGGGCAAATGCCTCAAAGATATAAAAAATTGAGAGAGGTTATTGTAGAGGCACTCTACATGATCGTGTTGCCTCAGATGGAATGTTTCTAAGTGACACAATTTTGGAGTAACATCTCGTCAAAGATTGCTACCTTTTTGCACTTTGGACTCTTCAGGGATATTGTCGGTACAATGTAGCTCCGACTGTTTCGACATGTTTGGGTGAAAAATAGGACCATGCCTAGCGTAAATGTACCCATTTGGACGCGTTGGAATAGTCAGTTTGGTCGCATCAGGAGCAGGACAAAAGTTACACCCCTTTGCAACTTTACACTGCCTCCTTCTGACGATTTTTGGGGCAGCAGAAAACCTTTCACCATGGGCAAATGCCTCAGAGCTATAACAAACTGAGAGAGGTTATTGTAGAGGCACTCTACATGATCACATTGCCTCTGACAGAATGTTTCTAAGTGACACGATTTTTGAGTAACATCTCGTCAAAGATTGCTGCCTTTTTGCACTTTGGACTCTTCAGGGATATCATCGGTACAATGTAGCTCCGACTGTTTCGACATGTTTGGGTGAAAAATAGGACCATGCCTAGCGTAAATGTACCCATTTAGACATGTTGGAATAGTCAGTTTGGCCACATCAGGAGCAAGATGAAAGTTACACCCCTTTGCAACTTTACACTGCGTCCTTCTGACAATTTTTGGGGCAGCAGAAAACCTTTCACCACGGGCAAATGCCTCAGAGCTATAAAAAACCAAGAGAGGTTATTGTAGAGGCACTATACATGATCATGTTGCCTTAGACAGAATGTTTCTAAGTGACATAGTTTTAAAGTAACATCTCGTCAAAGATTGCAGCCTTTTTGCACTTTGGACTTTTCAGGGATATCATCGGTACAATGTAGCTCCGACTGTTTTGACATGTTTGGGTGAAAAATAGGACCATTCCTAGCGTAAATGTACCCATTCAGATGCGTTGGAATAGTTAGTTTGGTCGCATCAGGAGCAGGATGAAAGTTACACCCCTTTAAAACTTTACACTGCCTCCTTCTGACGATTTTTGGGGCAGCAGAAAACCTTTCACCACGAGTAAATGCCTCATAGTTATAAAAAACCGAGAGAGGTTATTGTAGAGACACTCTACGTGATAGCATTGCCTTAGACAGAATGTTTCTAAGTGACACAGTTTTTGAGTAACATCTCGTCAAAGATTGCAGCCTTTTTGCACTTTGGACACTTCAGGGATATCGTCGGTACAATGTAGCTCCGACTGTTTCGACATGTTTGGGTGAAAAACAGGACCATGCCTAGTGTAAATGTACCCATTTAGATGCATTGGAATAGTCAATTTGGTCGCATCAGGAGAAGGACAAAAGTTACACCCCTTTGCAACTTTACACTGCCTCCTTCTGACGATTTTTGGGGTAGCAGAAAACCTTTCACCACGGGCAAATGCCTCAGAGATATAAAAAACCAAGAGAGGTTATTGTAGAGGCACTTTATGTGATCGTGTTGCCTTAGGCAGAATGTTTCTAAGTGACACAGTTTTCGAGTAACATCTCGTCAAAGATTGCTACCTTTTTGCACTTTGGACTCTTCAGGGATATCATTGGTACAATGTAGCTCAGACTGTTTTGACATGTTTGGGTGAAAAACAGGACCATGCCTAGTGTAAATGTACCCATCCAGACCCGTTGGAATAGTCAGTTTGGTCACATCATGAGCAAGACACCAAAAATGCAAAAGTTGCTTTGTGCAACTTGACAACATTGACACTTTTTTGCAACATGACTCAAAGACTCAAACTGACCCCAAATGACTCAAAGTACTTAAAATCACCTTGATTTGGTGCCCAATGTACATTATAGAGGTTGAGGTGCTCCTTATCATTCAAACATCTTAGATGAGCGCATAGGAAAGGAAAAAGCTCTAAGTTTCATCATCATGAGCACCTAATCTCAAGAGACTTTAATGGCTCAAACCTTAGCATGGAGTCCTAAGGCGCATTTCATGTCTCCTTTCATCCAATTTGGTGCTCTTATGTAGATTTTTCAACTTGATTTGGTGCCCTATATGTGAAGGAAGATCTAAAGGCATGAAAGTGGATGTCATATTGCAAGAGTTTGGATCATCAAAATTGTCTTTCATTCATTATGAGCACCTTGGGAGAATGGTATATAGGTCATCATCATGATTGGGTGCCCTGGATCTAGAGTGTTGGAGAGATCATCAAATGGCATCTAGTAGGGTGAGTTATGAGTTTGGTCGCATCAGGAGCAGGACACCAAAAATGCATAACATGATGATGTAAAAATGTGTACATATGTGTAAAAATGCAAGAGGAAATAAAAAAAGACAAACCTTACAAATTAATGTGCATACTTACAACTCGATGTAACATAACTTTACAAAATCAATGTGAATACTTACAAATTAATCCAATGAACCATCCGGGTCTACTCTACTCTTTATTGTGTCAAGTATTACTTCATGGTCAGACTCACGCACCTTCCACAATATTTTGTTCAAAGGTCTACCCTGATACTTTATCAAATGAACATTGGATGCCACGACAAGGTTCGAGTAATGAAGAATCTTCCGATGCATGTCAAAGTCCTAAAATAGCCAAATATTAACACTCTTATGTGGGTACCTTCTAAGCCATGTTCCAGTAATAACCACTGATCCTGTAGGGTATTTGATGTTTTCTCCATCTATAACAGGGGCCTCTAATTTCTTTTTGGCCTCAACACAATTACATAAGTAATAATCTATTCCCTCTTCATTAGCTTCATTTGCAATAACTGCATATATGTGCCCTACATTGATATGTATAGCAAATTAGATGAAATTAGTCAACATTACAAAAACACTACAAAGTAAGATGACATTACCTAGTTGAACTAGATGAAATTAGATGCATATACGTGCCTTATATTACCTGGTTGAACTAAATCTGATATGTGGTCAAAGTCAACTGACGATTCCATCTGTGTTAGTTCTAGTGTCATCGAGGGTCGATACGTGTCAAGTGGGCTAAGATAACTTAACTACCATTCGTCAACCCACTCCTTTGACTCGCACTCATCCCAGACTTGAATTGTATAGGAAGAACAAAAGCATGACATCTTTCGTGTATGGATACTCCATGAACCTACAATTGAGCTTCTGAAAGAGTACATCTCATTTGATCCTGTCAGTATACAACAATCCTCATATGGTGCAATGTTAGTATCATCTATCAACCAAAAAAATCTACGAACTAAAGACTTACCTTCATTACCTGGACCCATGGAAGCATTACACCACTCGACAATCAATTTTGCATCTGTCAACTTTGCATTGTCTTTATACTTTAACTCTTCTTGTGCTATGGCTCTTTTGATACATGCTCCTGCACCATCATGCTCCCCCTTTCCATGCCCGGCCTCACAAAAGTTCCACATATGTTGAATACCTGTAAAATTATGCCTCCTACTCAGCCAATAGAAATTCTGCGAGTTCTTGAATTGTGATGCACAATTATCCGACCATATGATATGCTGACTGAATGATATGCCCCTTCTAGCCAAATTATTGTAGAACACCTGAAAGCAACCTTGCACGAACTCCGTAGAATGCGTGCGATCATCACTAATATAGAAATTATACTCCCTTATGATCTTTCTATCATCCTCTGTACTATCATTCGCATGAATGAATGCGATGTGCACAAATATAGAAACCTGTGTGGAGTTGTAATATTGTGATTGCACCTCACGCTATGGCTGTAGACTGTAGTTCTCTGCAAAGTCAATGACTGAAACAATGCTACCAACTGAAAATGTGTCCTTGCATAACTTGAATTGCAAGTCCAACCATCGAGCTTTATGGGCACGTCTTGCATACTCATACACTATGCTGTCACGAAATATAGGCATAAACTGATACACTGGAATCTTTTCAATAACTAATTCACACCTCTTTGCTTCTTTACCATATTTTGTATTGTATGCCACTGTTTTATACTTGCCAAACTCTACTAGTTCGTTTCCAACCGCATGTGTTATTTCCATATGTTCACATGTTGGCAAATGTTGCAAGCCACCGCAACGATGACATGTGCCATCCAAGAATAATTTCTTGTAGAATATTTGACCTTCCTCTCTTTCACATAAAATTCTTGATATGAAGTCTCTTGAAGATGTTGGTGGGGCACATATGGCACAACCCTGCAAATCATTGTTAGTATGCATATCTAAACATATAGACCTATAAGCATCAAAATGGTTAGAAAATTCAATATGTAATCTACAACAACAAGTAGTGCATGTGTGATTTATCTTAACATAGAAAGGTTTTAGCATTTCAAAATATCTTTGACAAATTTTAATTTGAGGATACTTCTCTAGAAATTTACCATAAAACTGTGTTTGAGTCTCATCCAAAAAATGCTTTGGATGTGGCTTGCGGTTCTGACTACCGATTCTCCTTCTTACCACATCCCTTTGATTCGGAGATACCCTTGTGTAATTCTTCTAATAGTCTTCAATTAGTGATCTCAATGCTTCAACAATTGGTTTATCTTTTCATGGTAGTCTCCCTGAGAACGCCCATAATTCATTAGCATTAGTGTCCTCAATTCTTTGGCATCTTCCAATGGCTTTTGATAAAGTTTTCCTATTAATTCTCAATTCTTGACTTGTCTTTCTAATGAGACGAGCTTTCCTCGTTTGACTTACTATAGTCGATGTAATCACACGCTGTGTTGCATTACTATCTTTTGTGCATGAAGTGTTACCCACACTCTCATACGCACTCATTAGATTCTTGACAATAGATTTTTCACTTGAAGCCTTTGATGTTCTCAACCCAAGAATCTTCATGATAGACCTATACTTTATACTTTGCATCATTTCAACGAATAGTTGACATCTTGCAGTCTCATTTAACTTTTCAAAGAATAATCTCCAAATCTTATTAGCATATCTTCTACAAGTGCGTTTTGGAATCTTACCTTCCATTGGCTACAAAATATTCTCATCAATATCAATCAAATACTTTGGTTTTCTATGCAAAATTCTAGGTGGTGTCAAGTTAGGTAAATTCATCTCAACATTAGGAATTTCATCAATATTTAAATGAGATGGGTTAGATGGCATACCTTTGATCGAAGATGGAATAGATGACATACCTTGAGGTTGAGGTGGGAACGATGGTGTACCTCCTTCATCGCATGTGAGTGATGATGTACTCTCAACTTGAGATGTGGTAGATGGTGTCCCTACATGTTGACTTGCGGTAAAGGACGTGTCTTCAACTATGGTATTCAAATCTCTCGTACCACAAAGTTTTTGCATTCATTCTCTTTGTGCTGCCAATACCATATCTCTTTGTGATGGTTGTGGTTCCTCTTCAATTGGTATGTCTTCATTTATCGTGTCTAATTTCCTCTTCTCACGAAGTTCCCTCATAGCCATTGCTTTCTTTGCATTCATAGCTTCTATCTCTTCCTGTGTTGGTTTAATTCTTGATCATTTCCTCGGCATGACAGAGAATTTGTCTGTAGCATGATAAAGAGACCAATATTAGTTCCTAAGAAATGAATACATGATAATAGTGGGATTGTATTTTTTTTATGTTGTAAGGATTTTTTCTTGTATAGTTTGACATCATGGTATAAACTAAGGTTTGTTTATTACACATAATTATTATAGAGCCCAATTGTAGAAAATATACATGGCATCATGTGAGATTGTAGGTTGCTTTCTTGATTCAGAATGTGTCTATTTTAAACATGTATGATAAAGCATGATAAAGTAATTCAATCTGAAATAAGGAAAATGTAAAGAACATGCATGTAAAGACTTGACATACCTAAAAAATAAAGATTTGAATGGAGAGAGTACCCAATTATGTAGTGTTTTTATCTTCTTGCATCAAACTCCTTAACAATTTGAGTTTTTCACCACTTGCTTCCTTTTCAATGTTAAATTCCTAAAATTGAATCACAATTAACATTACAACACTACAAAAATTGAAACTTGAATAGATATGTATCAAACTTGGTGTGAAAACTATGTTATTTCCTCCTCAAGTTGGCAAAGTAGAAAAGGTGGTGGAAAGATCATGCAAAGGTGGTACAATGTGTCAAATGTGCATGTGAACTTCCCAATAGCATGAAAGCACTTCTTTTTTGTTGGAGCATTCGTAGAATCAGTAAGAAAATAGAGCATGTGGGCCTAGATCACGAGGGTAACCACTTTTTTACCATTTCAATAGAAATACAAAATGCGAGCGCGTTATAACGCGCTCGCGCTATAACGCGCTCGCGCTATAACGCGCTCACGTTTTGTCCTGCTATAGATTCATCACATCCTTTGCATTGATCACATCTTTTTCCTGCAAGGGCTTGCCAGATGCTCTGCCATATGATAGGCATAACAATGAAGGCGCAAGCTCTCATAATCAGGTTCGTGATAGAAAATGCCCTCAACCCTCAACGTCAAACCCTAATCCCTAAACCCTCAACTCTGATCCCTCGACCCTCAACCCTCAATGTCAAATCCTAATCCCTCAACCCTATCCCTAATCCCTCAACCCTCAACATCAAATCCTAATCCCTCAACCCTCAACCCTATCCCTAAACCCTCAACCCTCAACGTCAAATCCTAATCCCTCAACCCTAATCCGTCATCCCTTAATGTCAAATCCTAATCCCTCAACCCTAATCCGTCATCCCTCAACTCTAATCCCTCATCCCTAAACCCTAAATGCTATCCCTAATCCTACACCCTCAACAGACTCGATACTATACCTTAAACTCTAATCCTTTATCCCTAAACCCCCCAACCCTATCCCTAATCCTTATACCATCCACACTCTACTTTAACCCTAATTCCTTGACCCTCAACCCTATCCCTAAACCCTTGACTCTCGAACCTCAACCCTCAACCCTCAACATCAAACCCTAATCCCTCAACCCTTAACTTTGATCCCTCGACCTTCAACCCTAACCCTAAACCCTAAACTCTCAACGTCAAATTATAATCCCTCAACCCTTCACTCTAATCCCTCAACCCTAAACCCTATCCCTAAACCCTCAATACTATACCTAAACCCTAATCCCTCAACCCTAACCCTAAACCTTGTCCCTAAACCCTAATCCCTCAACCCTCAACCCTAATCTATCATCCGTCATCCCTCAATTCTAATCCCTCATTCCTAAACCCTAAACGCTATCCCTATTCCTAGACCCTCAACAAGCTCGATACTATACCTTAAACCCTAATCCCTCTACCCTCAACACTCTTATTTAACCCTAATCCCTTGACCATTAACCCTATCCCTCAACCTCAACCCTAAACCCTAATCCCTCAAACCTAAACCCTATCCCTAAACCATCAACCCTCAACACTATACCTTAAACCCTAATCCCTCAACCCTCAACCCTAAACCTTATCCCTAAACCCTAATCCCTCAACCCTCAACCCTAATCCCTCATCCCTCAACTCTAATCCCTCATCCCTAAACCCTAAATGCTATCCCTATTCCTAAACCCTCAACAGACTCGATACTATACCTTAAACTCTAATCCCTTATCCCTAAACCCTCCAACCCTATCCCTAATCCTTATACCCTCCACACTCTACTTTAACCCTAATTCCTCGACCCTCAACCCTATCCCTAAACCCTTGACCCTTGAACCTCAACCCTCAACCCTCAACATCAAACCCTAATCCCTCAACCCTTAACTCTGATCCCTCGACCTTCAACCCTATCCCTAAACCCTCAACCCTCAACATCAAATTCTAATCCCTCAACCCTTCACTCTAATCCCTCAACCCTAAACCCTATCCCTAAACCCTCAACAGTATACCTTAAACCTTAATCCCTCAACCCTAACCCTAAACCTTGTCCCTAAACCCTAATGCCTGAACCCTCAACCCTAATTTGTCATCCGTCATCCCTCAACTCTAATCCCTCATTCCTAAACCCTAAATGCTATCCCTATTCCTAGACCCTCAACATGCTCGATACTATACCTTAAACCCTAATCCCTCTACCCTCGACACTCTTATTTAACCCTAATCCCTTGACCATTAACCCTATCCCTCAACCTCAACCCTCAACCCTTAACCCTCAACTCTCAACATTAAACCCTAATTCATCAACCCTAAACCCTAATCCCTCAAACCTAAACCCTATCCCTAAACTATCAACCCTCAACACTATACCTTAAACCCTAATCCCTCAACCCTCAACCCTAAACCTTATCCCTAAACCCTAATCCCTCAACCCTCAACCCTAATCCCTCATCCCTCAAATCTAATCCCTCATCCCTAAACCCTAAATGCTATCCCTATTCCTAAACCCTCAACAAACTCGATACTATACCTTAAACTCTAATCCCTTATCCCTAAACCCTCCAACCCTATCCCTAATCCTTACACCCTCCACACTCTACTTTAACCCTAATCCCTTCAACCTCAACCCTATCCCTAAACCCTTGACCCTCGAACCTCAGCCCTCAACCCTCGACGTCAAACCCTATTCCCTCAACCCTTAACTTTAATCCCTCATCTCTCAACCCTAACCCTAAACCCTCAACCCTCAACGTCAAATCCTAATCCCTCAACCCTAAACCCTATCCCTAAACCCTCAACACTATACCTTAAACCCTAATCCCTTAGCCCTCAACCCTAAACCTTATCCCTAAACCCTAATCCCTCAACCCTCAACCCTCATCCGTCATCCCTCAACTCTAATCGCTCATCCCTAAACCCTAAATGCTATCCCTATTCCTACACCCTCAATAGAATCGATACTATACCTTAAACCCTAATCCCTTATCCCTAAACCCTCCAAACCTATCCCTAATCCCTAAATGCTATCCCTAATCCTACACCCTCAACAGACTCGATACTATACCTTAAACCCTAATCCCTATCCCTCAACCCTTAACCCTTAAAACTTAAACCCTATCCCTACACCCTCAACACTTGACACTATATCTTAAGCCTTAAACCATCATCCCTAAAGCCTCAACCCTCAATCCTTAAACCTTCAAACATAAACCCTATCCCTAATCCCTCTACCCTCGACACTCTAACCCTAACCTCAACATTAAATGCTAATCTGTCAACCCTAAACCCTCAACCCTCAAGCCTCAACACTATAACTTAAACCCTAATCCCTCAACCCTAACCCTAACCCTTGTCCCTAAACCCTAATCCCTCAACCCTCAACCCTAATCTGTCATCTATCATCCGTCATCCCTCAACTCTAATCCCTCATTCCTAAACCGTAAACGCTGTCCCTATTCCTAGACACTCAACAGGCTTGATACTATACCTTAAACCCTAATCCCTCTACCCTCGACACTCTTATTTAACCCTAATCCCTTGACCATTAACCCTATCCCTCAACCTCAACCCTCAACCCTCAACCCTCAACTCTCAACATTAAACCCTAATTCATCAACCCTAAACCCTAATCCCTCAAACCTAAACCCTATCCCTAAACCATCAACCCTCAACACTATACCTTAAACCCTAATCCCTTAACCCTCAACCCTAAACCTTATCCCTAAACCCTAATCCCTCAACCCTCAACCCTAATCCCTCATCCCTCAACTCTAATCCATCACCCCTAAACCCTAAATGCTATCCCTATTCCTAAACCCTCAACAGACTCGATACTATACCTTAAACTCTAATCCCTTATCCCTAAACCCTCCAACCCTATCCGTAATCCTTATACCCTCCACACTCTACTTTAACCCTAATTCCTTGACCCTCAACCCTATCCCTAAACCCTTGACTCTCGAACCTCAACCCTCAACCCTCAACATCAAACCCTAATCCCTCAACCCTTAACTCTAATCCCTCGACCTTCAACCCTAATCCTAAACCCTAAACCATCAACGTCAAATTCTAATCCCTCAACCCTTCACTCTAATCCCTCAACCCTAAACCCTATCCCTAAACCCTCAACACTATACCTTAAACCCTAATCCCTCAACCCTAACCCTAAACCTTGTCCCTAAACCCTAATCCCTCAACCCTCAACCCTAATCTGTCATCCGTCATCCCTCAACTCTAATCCCTCATTCCTAAACCCTAAATGCTATCCCTATTCTTAGACCCTCAACAGGCTCGATACTATACCTTAAACCCTAATCCCTCTACCCTCGACACTCTTATTTAACCCTAATCCCTTGACCATTAACCCTATCCCTCAACCTCAACCCTCAACCCTCAACCCTCAACTCTCAACATTAAACCCTAATTCATCAACCCTAAACCCTAATCCCTCAAACCTAAACCCTATCCCTAAACCATCAAACCTCAACACTATACCTTAAACCCTAATCCCTCAACCCTCAACCCTAAACCTTATCCCTAAACCCTAATCCCTCATCCCTCAACTCTAATCCCTCATCCCTAAACCCTAAATGCTATCCCTATTCCTAAACCCTCAATAGACTCGATACTATACCTTAAACTCTAATCCCTTATCCCTAAACCCTCCAACCCTATCCCTAATCCTTATACCCTCCACACTCTACTTTAACCCTAATTCCTCGACCCTCAACCCTATCCCTAAACCCTTGACCCTCGAACCTCAACCCTCAACCCTCAACATCAAACCCTAATCCCTCAACCCTTAACTCTGATCCCTCGACCTTCAACCCCATCCCTAAACCCTCAACGTCAAATTCTAATCCCTCAACCCTTCACTCTAATCCCTCAACCCTAAACCCTATCCCTAAACCCTCAACACTATACCTTAAACCCTAATCCCTCAACCCTAACCCTAAACCTTGTCCCTAAACCCTAATGCCTCAACCCTCAACCCTAATCTGTCATCCGTCATCCCTCAACACTAATCCCTCATTCCTAAACCCTAAACGCTATCCCTATTCCTAGACCCTCAACAGGCTCGATACTATACCTTAAACCCTAATCCCTCTACCCTCGACACTCTTATTTAACCCTAATCCCTTGACCATTAACCCTATCCCTCAACCTCAACCCTCAACCCTCAACTCTCAACATTAAACCCTAATTCATCAACCCTAAACCCTAATCCCTCAAACCTAAACCCTATCCCTAAACCATCAACCCTTAACACTATACCTTAAACCCTAATCCCTCAACCCTTAACCCTAAACCTTATCCCTAAACCCTAATCCCTCAACCCTCAACCCTAATCCCTCATCCCTCAACTCTAATCCCTCATCCCTAAACCCTAAATGCTATCCCTATTCCTAAACCCTCAACAAACTCGATACTATACCTTAAACTCTAATCCCTTATCCCTAAACCCTCCAACCCTATCCCTAATCCTTATACCCTCCACACTCTATTTTAACCCTAATTCCTTGACCCTCAACCCTATCCCTAAACCCTTGACCCTCGAACCTCAACCCTCAACCCTCAACATCAAACCCTAATCCCTCAACCCTTAACTCTGATCCCTTGACCTTCAACCCTATCCCTAAACCCTCAACCCTCAACGTCAAATTCTAATCCCTCAACCCTTCACTCTAATCCCTCAACCCTAAACCCTATCCCTAAACCCTCAACACTATACCTTAAACACTAATCCCTCAACCCTAACCCTAAACCTTGTCCCTAAACCCTAATGCCTCAACCCTAATCTGTCATCCGTCATCCCTCAACTCTAATCCCTCATTCCTAAACCCTAAACGCTATCCCTATTCCTAGACCCTCAATAGGCTCGATACTATACCTTAAACCCCAATCCCTCTACCCTTGACACTCTTATTTAACCCTAATCCCTTGACCATTAACCATATCCCTCAACCTCAACCCTCAACCCTTAACCCTCAACTCTCAACATTAAACCCTAATTCATCAACCCTAAACCCTAATCCCTCAAACCTAAACCCTATCCCTAAATCATCAACCCTCAACACTATACCTTAAACCCTAATCCCTCAACCCTAAACCCTAATCCCTCAACCCTCAACCCTAATCCCTCATCCCTCAACTCTAATCCCTCATCCCTAAACCCTAAATGCTATCCCTATTCCTAAACCCTCAACAAACGCGATACTATACCTTAAACTCTAATCCCTTATCCCTAAACCCTCCAACCCTATCCCTAATCCTTACACCCTCCACACTCTACTTTAACCCTAATCCCTTCAACCTAAACCCTATCCCTAAACCCTTGACCCTCGAACCTCAACCCTCAGCCCTCAACGTCAAACCTTATTCCCTCAACCCTTAACTCTGATCCCTCATCTCTCAACCCTAACCCTAAACCCTCAACCCTCAACATCAAATCCTAATCCCTCAACCCTAAACCCTATCCCTAAACCCTCAACACGATACCTTAAACCCTAATCCCTTAGCCCTCAACCCTAAACCTTATCCCTAAACCCTAATCCCTCAACCCTCAACCCTCATCCGTCATCCCTCAACTCTAATCCCTCATCCCTAAACCCTAAATGCTATCCCTATTCCTACACCCTCAATAGAATCGATACTATACCTTAAACCCTAATCCCTTATCCCTAAACCCTGCAACCCTATCCCTAATCCCTAAATGCTATCCCTAATCCTACACCCTCAATAGACTCGATACTATACCTTAAACCCTAATCCCTATCCCTCAACCCTTAACCCTTAAAACTTAAACCCTATCCCTACACCCTCAACACTTGACACTATATCTTAAGCCTTAAACCCTCATCCCTAAAGCCTCAACCCTCAATCCTTAAACCTTCAACCCTAAACCCTATCCCTAATCCCTCTACCCTTGACACTCTAACCCTAACCTCGACATTAAATGCTAATCCGTCAACCCTAAACCCTCAACCCTCAACCCTCAACACTATACCTTAAACCCTAATCCCTCAACCCTCAACCCTAAACGTTATCCCTAAACCCTAATCCCTCAACCCTCAACCCTAATCCATCATCCCTCAACTATAATCCCTCATCCCTAATCCCTAAATGCTATCCCTTTTCCTAAACCCTCAACAGACTCAATACTATACCTTAAACCCTAATCCCTTATCCCTAAACCCTCCAACCCTATCCCTAATCCTTACACCCTCCACACTCTACTTTAACCCTAATTCCTTGACCCTAAACCCTATCCCTAAACCCTTGACCCTTGAACCTCAACCCTCAACCCTTAATGTCAAACCCTAATCCCTCAACCCTTAACTTTGATCCCTCGACCCTCAACCCTATCCCTAAACCCTAAACCCTCAACCATAATCTGTCATCCCTCATCCCTAAACCTTAAATGCTATCCCTATTCCTAGACCCTCAACGGGCTCAATACTATACCTTAAACACTAATCCCTTATCCCTTAACCCTCCAACTCTATCCCTTATCCCTTAACCCTCATGATTAATTGCCTTGAACGTAAAAAAATTTGAGTGGGACATAACGCGAGCGCGTTATAATGCGCTCGCGTTATGTCAAAAATGACAAAAGACAGACTTGCGGGAAAGAAAAATGCAAGGCAAAACATAACGCGAGCGCGTTATAACGCGCTCACGTTATTTCTTGCTTTGGGAATCCCAAGCCTTGGGCTTGGGATTTGTTCTGGATTTCCAACCCAAAGGCTTGGAGTGCCTTATGAACAGTCACAGACGTGTTTATCTATATTCTTCAAAATTTCACATAATTTCGTTCGTGCTAACCCTTAGATTTGCACGTGTTTCAAGGTCAAATAGATCGAACACATGGGTAATGCTAGGCTTTCTCTTAGCTATTTAACGATGTGATTTTTTTCACATTTTAACAATGTTAAGCCTTTCATCTTTAATTTCTTTTGTTTGTGTGTCCGTTTTTAGGCAAAAACCACTGTTTGGTCTTTTTTTCATTGTAAAATAACTATTCATTCAAATTTCAAAAAAATTACATATTTAGAAACTAGACTCCATTCTACAAATATTAAAAAAATAAAAAAATGATTTTCAATTAGTTTTCAAAATTTATAGGGGTAGCACGGCCAAAATTCTATTTTTTAGGATGTGTCCACTTTAAAAATTAGTAAAAAATCAAATATTCATCAAAAAATTATTAGAAAAATTGGGCATAAACTACATGCTATTAGCTAATTTCTCACTAAAGCGATTTTAAAAATACCAAAAAAAAGTTGACCTTTTGAGGGAGCCACAAAACATGCTATGTTATGTTTTTTTGACAGAAACAACACCAATTTCTGTGGCTCCCTCTTTTGAACCCCTTAATATCCACTAAAAAAAATGTTCCTCGAAGGCCATATAACTTGCACTGTCACAAAACATGTCCCATAGATGCACCCTTCCTTGAATGGGCATAGAACTACTTTCCTTTGTGAAATGTTAAATCTATAACTCATTGACCTAAAACCTCATTCCATAATGCAACAAAATGTGGCACAACAAGGAGTATCTTTTAAAAGTAGGGGCATGATTTGCAGTCCTAAATGATACTAAGTCATCATGAATCTTTTTTGTCAGGTAGGAGGCAAAATTAAACCTCTTAAACTGATATATATCAATAATATCAACTATCATAACCAATAGATTATCAGGTGTCAAAGGACTAAATTCTAGACCAAAGATTTGACACAAGACACAATAAGTCATGACAAAATAATCCTCAAACATGTCTACATTGAAAGACTCTAATTCATCATCACTGAATTTAGCACTTTTCCCTAAATATCTTTTTCTATGGAGGGGCAGCTTGTAAGTTCTATAAGCATGCCTACCTCTCTTGTAATCCTTCTTGAACTCTTCTAGGTCAAATTTCACACTGGCAACAGGGGACAAATTAAAAACCTGTATCAATAAATCCCTGCTCAAATGGAATAACCTGTGACCAGTCTTACTATACAATGTCTTGGTGTTATGGTCATAATTTTTTTAGATAGTTGCAACCAAGTCAACATTAACGAAGACATTGGGAACTACTAAACTCCTAAGGTCAAGATACTAGAGGTGTGAGACGGGTCTTTCTCTCTATTTATGGTAATAGGTGAACTCAAACAACTCCCATCCTCCTATTAGAAAGATAGCATCTTTGATAAGGTCCTAAAAGTCATACATCTTGTTGTTGTAATCCCCTTCACCCTAACCTAGTTTAAATTTATTTGAAGACTCTAGGGTTTGCCTACTAGCATCCTGAGCCAAGTCCCTCTTAAGTAAACACCCTCGGCCTCTCTTAGGTCCCATAATTGTGAAAAAGGAAATAAAAGTGGACTGAACTATTGCTCTCAAGGGTTTATCCTTTTCAATTGGTATATATGTAGGAACTTAACCACAGAATTACAAAAGCCTTAAAAGATTACAATAGTTGCAGGATAGCTTCAACACATACCCATTTTAGTACCAAAATGGAGAACGCCTTTCACCTGGTGCTTGCCCGTGAACTCCTTCAGTGCTGAAAAAACCTTCCATCTACAATTCAACTTAGTATGCATGAAATTCTAAAAATACTTCTCTTAAAACCTCCAATTTTACCATTAATTAAACTTCCTACGAGCCAACATAGAGTTCGCATGCCACGAACAGTTGTATCATTCAAATTTAGACCGTTGATTTTCTCAGGGGAATGATCGATGGCTATTGTACACTGAGAGCACATTGCAAATCCTACCTTCATCCCCTTTTAATAAAATGTGGTGTGCAAGTCATTTGATCAATATTTTAAAACACATTTGTTGATCTGATCTCTAGAGAGGGACACGTGTTTTCCTTGCGCAGTGTCATAGTGTTACTTTATATAATGCTTTGAAGGATTGCGTGGAGCATTGGCCATTAGATTAACCCTAGTTCTTATAAAACATATCACAACCGTCGATCTCTCCAAGCCTCCTCGAGGCGGACATGTGTCAATCTATCACACCGTCATAAAATAATTCGGGCTAACAACACTCAAAATCTGACAAGCGCATCTCTTCCTTTTGATTATTTATGACCTTGCCACGTGGCGATAATAGGATGAAGCACATGACATGATGTCATTTGAATATTCCCCACCAATCATAACACTGCCATCTATAAAATAAAAGACAAGTCAAAGATGGGTCACTTACATAGTTGGCGAAAAGGGGACAACACCTGGAGAATGATTGCTTGGTTTCTTTGATGTTGTTAAGAGAAAAGTTGCGTGGTGAATGAGAAAAAAAAATTTACTTTTATTAAAAGCAAAATGTGAGTGCATTATAACGCGCTCACATTTTGTTTTAATTTTGGAGATGGTGGCAACTTTTTGGTCCCCCATCTCCTTGAATTTACTCATTTCATCCGACAAAGAATAGTCAGCTAATAATGGTTGTGTAGAAATAGATTCATAGATTGGAAGGGATTTCCAGGCTTCCTTTGTGTTCTCCTCAATTTGTGGAGGAACATGCTCCTCAATTAGTTCCTTAGGATCCTGCTGAAGTTCAAGAGGCTTTGTCTTGACAGTCTTCCTTTTGGGGACAAACATTAAATGTTCTGTATTATCTATTAACATCTTCATATGAAGGATGGGGTCTGTTATATTTGGGAAAGACCCTAGATACGTAGGGTCTACCACTTTTCTCTCTCTCCCCAATAAGCACAAGCCCAAATGCCTCCTTCCTTTGACGCACTTCCTCTAAAGAAACATAGTTCCTAACAAGATATTCATTCTCAACATAGCAATGTTCAAAACATGCCCTTTGCTTTTCTCTTCTTATCCTATCAATGAAATGTTATAGATCATAATTTCGATGATCATTGAAGGGTAGCCTATACAATGATAGTATATCAAAACATGTCTCATATCCTTCCTTGGCGTGTATTCTAAAACCTAGGAAATCAATAGGAATAGGGAGAAAATAACCTTTCTTGTTTGTCCTCAAATGGAATTTATTAGATTCATTTAATTGCCATACAATCTCCAGAAAAGCAATCCTATTTGGTACCTTGACTAGTAGTAAATGGGGCTTAACATTAGCCCCATATATCTTGATTACTATTGCATTTGGATACACATACGAATCACCCTAGTTATGTCTCAGAGCCCCATCTGTTATCATTTCAAAAGGCCTGAGGAAATCCATAACAACCTTAGGCAATCTAGGCATATCAACACCTAAAAGTCCTAATATCCTCTAAAAAAATGTTCCTCGAAGGCCATATAACTTGCACTGTCACAAAACATGTCCCATAGATGCACCCTTCCTTGAATGGGCATAGAACTACTTTCCTTTGTGAAATGTTAAATCTATAACTCATGGACCCAAAACCTCATTCCACAATGCAACAAAATGTGGCACAACAAGGAGTATCTTTTAAAAGTGGGGGCATGATCTACAGTCCTAAATGATACTAAGTCATCATGAATCTTTTCTGTTAGGTAGGAGGCAAAATTAAACCTCTTAAACTGATATTTATCATTAATATCAACTATCATAACCAATAGATTATCAGGTGTCAAAGGACTAAATTCTAGACCAAATATTTGACACAAGACACAATAAGTCATGACAAAATAATCCTCAAACATGTCTACATTGAAAGACTCTAATTCATCATCACTGAATTTAGCATTTTTGCCTAAATATCTTTTTCTATAGGGGGAAGCTTGTAAGTTCTATAAGCATGCCTACCTCTCTTGTAATCCTTCTTGAACTCTTCTAGGTCAAATTTCACACTAGCAACAGGGGACAAATTAGAAACCTCTATCAATAAATCCTTGCTCAAATGGAATAACCTATGACCAGTCTTACTGTACAATGTCTTGGTGTTATGGTCATAATTTTTGCAGATAGCTACAACCAAGTCAACATTAACGAAGACATTAGGAACCACTAAACCCCTGAGGTCAAGATACCAGAGGTGTGAGACAAGTCTTTCTCTCTCTTTACGGTAATAGCTGAACTCAAACAACTCCCATCCTCCTATCAGAAAGATAGCATCTTTGATAAGGCCCTGAAAGTCATACATCTTATTGTTGTAATCCCCTTCACCCTGACCTGGTTTAAATTTCTTTAAAGACTCTAGGATTTGCCTACTAGCACCCTCAGCCAAGTCCCTCTTAAGTAAACGCCCTCGGCCTCCCTTAGGTCCCATAATTGTGAAAAAGGAAATAAAAGTGGACTGAACTATTGCTCTCAAGCGTTTATCCTTTTCAATTGGTATATATGTAGGAACTTAACCACAGAATTACAAAAGCCTTAAAAGATTACAACAATTGCAGGATAGCTTCAACACATACCCATTTTAGTACCAAAATGGAGTTCACGCCTTTCACCTGGTGCTTTCCCCTGAACTCCTTTAGTGCTGAAAAAACCTTCACGTCTACAATTCAACTTAGTATGCATGAAATTCTGAAAAGACTTCTCTTAAAACCTCTAATTTTACCATTAATTAAACTTCCTACGAGCCAACATAGAGTTCGTATGCTGCGAACAGTTGTATCATTCAAATTCAGACCGTTGATTTTCTCAGGGGAATGATCGATGGCTATTGTGCATTGAGAGCACATTGCAAACCCTACCTTCATCTCCTTTTAACAAAATGTGTGGTGTGCAAGTCATTTGATCAATCTTTTAAAACACATCCGTTGATCCGATCTCTAGAGAGGAACACATGTTTTCCTTACGCAGTGTCACAGCGTTACTTTGTATAATGCTTTGAAGGATTGCATGGAGCACTGGCCATTAGATTGACCCTGGTTCTTATAAAACATATCACAACTGTCAATCTCTCCAAGCCTCCCTAAGGCGGATAGGTGTCAATCTATCACACCATCATAAAATAATTTGGGCTAACAATACTCAAAATCTGACAAGCGCATCTCTTCTTTTTGATTATTTAAGACCTTACCACATGGTGATAGTAGGATGAAGCACATGACATGATGTCATTTGAATATTCCCCACCAATCGTAACACTACCATCTGTAAAATAAAAGACAAGTCAAAGATGGGTCACTTACATAGTTGGCGAAAAGGGGATGACACCTAGAGAACGATTGCAGCAGTGCAAACTTAAAAGTGGAAGCTAAGACCTAGGATGCAATGTTGCGCAACCAAATTCAAGGAAGATACCTGGTGAATAATGGTTTGCTTGAGACATTTGTAAAGGAGGGGCCAAGCATAATGTAAAATTGATATAACAGGATAAGCTAGTAGATCCTGAGATGAGGGGTCAATAAGATGATGATCAACACGGGGACAACACTTCAACTTAAAAACCAAGAATGGATCAAGGAAGTCACCACTTAAAATTACATAAATCACATAGCAAATTTTCAAGGTTCAAACACTAGCTCCCTTTTGAAAAAAAAACTAGGTGAGGATGACTCCAAAAAACCCTAAAATTTGCAAGATGCTAACAGTGGCTCTGTCTGGGGACACACATTTTAGTGGAATGTGGTGAGTAATTAGAAAACTTCAGGACACAGACCAAAATAAAAACAAAACAATAAATAAAACACTATATTATGGGTCAAACACAACCATAACTGCATGCTAGGATTAAGAAGCCATCAACCTTGTAAATCCTATGTAATTTATTATTCCTATTATTGTTTGTAAATCACCCATAAGGGATGAAAGGTTTCACCAATAGTGATTTTATTTCGGCCGCATATTTATATTTGGTACCCGACACTAATTCATTTGTGACAGGGGATCACAAGGGGGTTTCCCCTTGGAGAGGTCCGGGGGGATCATCCCCTTAGCTGGGGGTCCAAGGCTGCGCACCCTGATGGGGGTTTAGGGGTAGTGCCCCCGAAACCACATTTTATTTATATTTTATAATTGTAAATCTGGACCATTTGTCATTAGGTCACAGATTTGATGGTCGATATTATGTCATTTTTCTTTCCCTAGAAGGCAACCCCCTTAGATAAGGATATTTATACTACATTTTTAGCAGAGTTGAGAGTAACAGGTGTCATTGGATTGAAGACTGAAGAAGTAGAGGAAGTGCATGTATTGTAATCTCATGTATTTGAAGATAATACAACTTGGAGCCTCTTTTCTTGGTAGAGTTTTTTACCTGAAAGGGTTTTCTCCATGTTACATAATGTGTTGTGTTTAGTTCTTAATGCATGTCATTTTTGTGTAGTGGGTTTTATTTCTGTTGCAATCTCCATTGATTCTACATTGTTTAGAGGACATAAATAAGGTTTGAATTAGATTTCTGTTATGTGGTTTGCACCTTCATTTCTAACACTGCACAACACAACATAGGCGAAGAAAACTAAACTACTAAGCCTGGAAAAGAAGAGTATAATCTCATGAGGAAAAATGCTTCAAGACTTGTCCATGCACATGCAACTCTTGAAATTCTCTGGGCAGACTCTTCAGAAAATAGGAATTTTCTCCATGGACATTTATTACAGTATAAGGCCGCAACCACATGGAATCAAACTTACCATGTTTCCCTTTATCTTGTGCCCTTGCATTCCAGACCAATACCATATCTCCATTTTCAAACCTCCTATCCTTAGCCCTTTTGTCAAACAAACATTTCACTTATTGTTGTTTTTGGAATTCACCATTTGTGCTTTTCTCTTTGTTTCATCTAATTCCACCAACTGGTTTATCCTGCATGTCATGGCATCTTCCATATCATCAGAAATCTCCTAAATAAAATTGTATATGGGCAATAGATTATTGATAGGCATATTTACATTCATGTCATATACAAGTTCATAAGGTGATTTCTCAGTGGATTTCTTTACAATCATTCTATCTGCCCACAAGGCTACTTTTAATTTGAGTCCCAGGCCTTTTTATTTTTTCCTAACATCCTCTTAACAATCTTCATTAATCTTTTATTGCTTGATTTTGCCTGGTCATTTCCCTGTGGGTGATAAGGTGAAGAGTGGGATAAATTAATTCCATACTCAATACAAAGGTCTATTAACTCAGATGACCTAAAGCACATGGTATTATCTGTGATCAACTTGTTTAGCACTCCATATCTCAAGATTATGTGATCCATGAGGAAATCCATAACAACTTTACTAGTGGTTCTCCTAATTGGTATTTCTTCTATCCACTTAGTAAAATAGTTAGTTGCCACTAGCATCCATTTAAATACCCCACTAGATTTTTCAAAAATTTCACCAATGAAGCCTATACCCCATTGTTGAAATGGGGCTTCTAAAACTTGAGGCCTTAATGGTAAAGTTCCAAACCATTTTAACTTACCAAAGAACTTTTGACATGCTTCACATTTCCTTACCAAATTATAAGTATCAAAAAATAGGTAGGCCACTAGTATCCTACTCTGAGAATTTTATGGGTAGTAGTCTTGGCCATGAAATGGCCTCCAAAACTTCTACTATGAATTTCTTTGAGGACTTTCCCTGCTTTTACTCATCCAAACATTTCAATAAAATACCATCCCCATTTTTCCAGTATAAGTCTTTTTCTAAGATGACAAACTTCAATGCCTAGAGCTTCAATGTCCTTTTCTAATTGTCATTTAAATATTTTGGACATTTCAAATGAGGTAGATAAAATATGATTTCCCTTTACCAATCTAAGTTTTCCAAGTTGCACTTTCCTATTGACAGTATATCAGTTATATGGTTTACCTAGACTACCTCCAAATTAGCTTCTTCCATAAGCTTCGCCAAGCCCTAACCTCTAACCAACTTGGTAATTTGAATCTCTATGTTGAACTCCTAGACCTTATTAATCCACCTACATCTCCTACCAGTAACTTCATTT
This sequence comes from Cunninghamia lanceolata, assembly GCA_027924645.1. Classification (NCBI taxonomy): domain Eukaryota; kingdom Viridiplantae; phylum Streptophyta; class Pinopsida; order Cupressales; family Cupressaceae; genus Cunninghamia; species Cunninghamia lanceolata. The sequence continues at coordinate 102,165 of BSBN01000465.1, forward strand.
TGCACAAAGATATCTTTCACTGCAACATGTGGAACATATGCTATGATTTTGGATCCTACCAAATAAGGCCTAAAATTTTTCATAGCTTTAACTAGCACATATACTTGTTTTAAAATGGAGTCATATTTCAACTCGGCAGCTTGAAGTGATTTTCTAAAGAATGAGATAGGCTATTCAAAACCATCATTGTTCTTCTATAACAAGACTGTTGATACAGTATGAAAGGTGGCAAAAGAAAACAATTGGAATGGTTTATAAAAATTAAGGGATGCTAACACAGTGGCATGTTTGATTGATTCTTTAATATCCCAAAAAGATGTGATTGCCTCACATTCCCAAGTCAAACTTTGTCCCTTTTTCAACATCTTGGAGATGGATTTGGTCTTCTCTACAAAATTTGGGACAAATCTTCAAATGAAGTTTATCTGCCTAAAAAATGACTGAATCCCCTTAACTATTTTAGGTTGAGGAATTCTTTCAATGGTAGCTACTCTTTCAGGGTCAATTTAGATTCCATCTTTAGAAATGATATGACCCAGTAATTTTCCTTCAACTACCCCAAATACACATTTCTTGGGGTTTAATGAAATTCCATATTCCATACTTCTTATAAAAATCTGCTCTAGGTGATTACAATGGTCTTCATGGTCTTCTCCTCTTTTAGAGAAAGTTGTCAAATCATCTTGGTATACAACCATGATGACATTTATCAGATCATAGAAATCTACATCTATAGCCCTTTGAAAGGTGGCCCCAACATTAGTTAGCCCAAAAGGCATCCTAACATAAACATATGTACCCCATGGAGTAGTGAAAGCAGTTTTGAATTGTTTTGATTCTTTTACCACCACCTGATTTTGGATCCTACCAAATAAGGCCTAAAATTTTTCAAAGCTTTAAGTAGCACATATGCTTATTTCTCCATAGAGTCATATTTCAACTCAGCATCTTGAAGTGATTTGCTGAAGAATGAGATAGGCTATTGAAAACCATCACTATTCGTCTATAACAAGACTATTGATATAGTATGAAAGGTAGCAAAAGAAAATAATTGGAATGGTTTATAAAATTAAGGGATGCTAACACAGTGGCATGTTTGATTGATTCTTTGATATCCCGAAAAGATGTGATTGCCTCACATTCCCAAGTCAAACTTTGTCCCTTTTTCAACATCTTGGAGATGGATTTGGTCTTCTCTACAAAAGTTGGGACAAATCTTCGAATGAAGTTTATGTGCCCAAAAAATGACTGAATTCCCTTAACTATTTTAGGTTGAGGAATTCTTTCAATGGTAGCTACTCTTTTAGGGTCAATTCAGATTCCATCTTTAGAAACAATATGACCTAGTAATTTTCCTTCAACTACCCCAAATACACATTTCTTGGGGTTTAATGAAATTCCATATTCCATACTTCTTATAAAAATCTGCTCTAGGTGATTACAATGGTCTTCTCCTCTTTTAGACAAATTTGTCAAATCATCTTGGTATACAACCATGATGACATTTATCAAATCATAGAAAGCTACATCCATAGCCCTTTGAAAGGTGGCCCCAACATTAGTTAGTCCAAAAGGCATACTGACATAAACATATGTACCCCATGGAGTAGTGAAAGTAGTTTTGAACAAGTTCTGATTCTTTTACCACCACTTGGTTGTAACCAGAAAAGCCATCCATCATAGACAAAAGTTTGCATCTAGTTACCTTATATAACATGGCTTCCATATTTGGCAAAGGGTAATTATCTTTTAATGATCAATGATATGTTTAAATTTTTGAAGTCAACACAAAGTCTAATATCACCATTCTTTTTTCTGATAGGGACCAAGTTTGAGACCCAAGTTGAATGTCTAATTGATTTAATAATACCCCCCTCAATAAATTTTGCTAATTCTTGCTGCATCTTAGGTGCTAGGGTGGGATTTGTTGGCCTCTACTTTTTCCTAAAAGGTTTTGCATCTAGTTTTAATGGGATTTCATGCTGGAAAAGATCTTCTCTATATGCCATGAGGTCATCATAAGACCAAGTAAAAACCTTTTTGTACTTCTTAAGCAAAGAAATAAGTATAGACTTGATCTTAGGATTCAGTGCCTTACTTATGTATACATTTCTTGGTTGGGCTTCAATTCCTAGATTTATTTCTTCCAAATCATTGTGGTACACAGGTGTAGGCTTAACAATCTGACTATCTACTCCATCAAATACTTGCTCCAGAGCCACCAACCCCCTTAATATTTTATTAGTCTTCAACTGGATGACCCCATTACCAAAAGTGGTGTCCTTTCCATCAATTTGTTTAACAAAATTCTAAAAAACTATTTCTTGCCCTTGATACTCATCAATGTAGTTCATAAACCTATATAGATCTTGATCATCATTGAAAATATGTCTGTGACAAATATTGTTGGGAATAGAAGGTCTAGTTAGTACTTCTACTTTTGAAATCCATACTAAGGTTAGATCTTCTAACTTGATAGCTATATTGGCTAGAAAATCAGCCATCACATTTCCATTTCTCTCCACCCAATCAATTGAAAAGGCATCAAATACCTCAATTATATCCCAAATAGCATTTCTATATTGTTTAAGCCTTAAATTTTTAGATGCATACTTGGATCTAATCTGGGAGACTATTAGTTCAAAATCTCCCAAGACTTTCAATTTTTTAATCCCAAGAGAAGTGCTTCATATTCAGCAACATTATTGGTACATTCAAAACCAAGTTTGAATGATGATCTATATGTTTTCTTAGAGGGAGAAACTAGTATAACACTAGCCCTAGAGCCTTCTTTAGAATAGGCTCCATCAAACTGCATTGACCATAATCCATCATTTTCAAAAACATTTCTGACCTCTTCAATCATGGTCTTTTGTCCTATCTGATCAATCTCAGTTGCTTATACTCTGAAAGTATCCATATCAATGTCCAAAAAACATACCTAATCATTATGATCTTCAAAACCATATAGAATTCAAGGGTATCTCTGCTCTCTATCAAGTCTAACCTCCTTTATGTCCATAGGAATCATGGGTTAGGATGAATCCATCTGAATACTTCCTCCAACAGTGGAAGCCCACTTTCTTGACAGCAACATTCCATACCTGGGAGGGATGTCTACCACAGTGATGTTCATTTTGTAGTCCCTCTGAGGGTAAGTTTCCAACTTGAAACTAATATTCTTAATTACCCCAATGATAGGGACTTCTCTTGAATCCACGACAAAGCACTTTCCATATGCCTTTGTAATTGTCAAGCCTAATTTCTTCATAATCTCTAAAGGCATAATGTTTGTTGAAGCCCCAAAGTCAATCATACAATTTTTTAGGAGTCTATCTTTTATGAGTAAATTGACATAAAATGGATCTACTTGGGAAGGGCATTTCTGCATAGTAGTACCCAAGTATACCTCTTATTTTTTTGGGTCTCCATCCTTTATCACTCTCTACTATTTACCTTTTTTTCCTAATTTTGTCCCATTCTTAGTTTGAGCTTCTGACTGGCTTAGTAATGACTCGTCAATGATAGCCAATTCCCTGTCCTTATGTTCAAGTATTCTCATCATTTCTAACAAGGGGACAGCTACCCTAATCTGACTAAGGATCTGGGCCATATCCAAAGGGATATGTCTTGGTAGAGAGTTATCACAGACAGTACCATCCTAAGTAGTAGGAACCTGGGGAACATTGTTCTTTTCTTTTCTAGAATAGATATCTTCATTCCCCTTAGTTTCTTTAGTCTCCTAATGTGGATTAGTTTTTACTAACACTTCTCTAGACTTTCCTTGAAAATTTGCATCCCTTTTGGGACTAGAAACATTATGGTCTTCCTTAATAAAGATGCTACCATCATTTCTTGTAGTTATACTTTCCCCTTGAGTCTTCTAACTTCTCAAATTGTAATCAATTTTAACTTGAGAAATCTTAGCAGCAGTCAAGGATTTAATTTTTTATACTCCGTTGAAACACTAGAGTTGAGGTCATTCCTTGGAGTGGTGTGTCTCCAAGAAGGGCCCCTAAAAGGGTGACAAAAGCAAATTAAATGGTGTTTTTGATCTCAAAGATCGCCTTGCAGTGCAAGGAGAGAGCATACACACACACTTGACTCACACTCGCAATGCTAATTTACCCTTAGAAATGGAAATGTGTGTGTGAAGACGAATGTGAGTAAAGGATGTTTTTGATTCCCAAGATCACACTAAGTGCAAGGGAAGAGCATACACACCCTAAATCACACTCAAATCCATCAACAAAAGTAAGTACAAGTTTTTTCATGCCCAGTCCAAATGTGATGATAAAAACACATGTTCATTTTAAGCCCAAATTGAAATGTGATGTTGCAAACAAGTGTTTTTTTTGGCCAAATTGAAATGCAAGAGTTAGATTGAGTGCACCTTTAAATAAAAGCAACCCACTTGATAGTAGTTTTGGATAATAATCTTTGACAATTATAAACAAGTTGTGCCACACTTGTTAGTAGTTTGATAGATTTTAGTCTTTGATAATCGAACCTACAAACAAGTATTAACTCAAAAAAGGATAAATCTGCAAAAAATAAGAAATAAAAGTTAAGATACAGCAGATTAGATATCACCAGTATATTCCTTATGACTTTCTATAAAATTTAAAAAAAAAAATCATTGGATTTTGATTTAATATGCAAAAGTTATGCCCAAATGAAGTTTTCAATGAAAGAGTGTTAAGATTGAAAAATAAATCCCTGCAAAAATTAGAAACCAATATGATCCAATAGCAAAATAGATATGAAAATGATATCTCTTATGATTTTCTAATCAATATCAAAAAAAAGTTTGCTCAAATTGGACTTCATATGCAAAAGTTATGCCATAAACTAGGGTTTGAAAAAAAAAATTCAAAAAAAATACATTTCTACCACAGCACTGAAAAAAGAATGATATAGAAAAATGGATTTAAATATTTCTATCCACCTACAAAAAATAGAATGTGATTTGCTTACAAGTGGATTGCAAGATATGAAGTTTTTTCAAAAGTCACTCGTCAAAAATTTCTGAAAAATCAGAATCGTAGGGTCAACTTCAAATCGTCATAACACATTCAATACTAATCCAAATTTTTAATGTAACCTCTTTTCAGAATGATCTTGAAGTCCTCTTTACAACAAATCCAAGGTCTCCTTTTTTCAAGATCTTTGTAAAACAAAAAACTCCCTACAATAGATCTGGCCCTAAATAAAGAAAATCAGCAATATAAAGATCTTCAACCTACAAAACCATGGTTAGACAAGGGACATGGGGTCCCACCGAGCGTGCCAAAAATGTGTATGCAGAAATATGGAAATCAAATAATGAAACAATACAATGAAAGTACCAATTCCATACTTGAACAACACCTCATCTAGGGATCAAAGGACTAAGCAATATGATGAAAATGATAAACAATCCTATGATATTTGATAATTGTAGAGTAACTCTACATTTTGTTTCAATTTCAACAGTGTTGCGATAGATGCTACATTGGCTTATTATATTTGTGACTCTATATGTTTCTGTGCACGGTTTGCACCAAGTGTCGAAGCTACAACAAAGGAACAAGCATCAAGTTTTATGTGGAAGTTGTCGTGTGTTACTTTTGGGTAGCATCTTTTGTTGCAGTTTTATAGTGTCTCAGGCATGTGTTGCTAGCAGAGGTAGTTTCAAAACTTTCTTTCATTACTATATGCTTGCGAGAGTTGTCGCGTGTCCTTTTGAGCTTTATGCGGATGATACCGCGTGTCTCTCTTTTCAAAATATATATTGATATTGGCATATATATATGGTGAGCCATAGTTCAAAGACAATTTCAAGTTTGTGGGGGGCACCACGTGGCAATAGTGGAGAAAGGTTTTCTTTATTTATAATGCTCTTGGAGCAAAGGCATTTTGATTCACAGTTGCAGCGGAATGCGACAAGTGTCAGCTTCTGAAGGATCCTTCAAAAGTTTCATAAGTTTTAACTAAGTTGTCGGAGGCTGCCGTGTGTCTAGCTTGTTTGCTCATGGAGGGTGCCATCTGTCCCAGTTTATTTTCCTATGTGGGTAATAAGTAATGAATGCAGTGGGTCCCATTGATATTGTGTCTCAGTTTCTAAGTAAAGTGGGTGGTGACAGATGTCATAGCACTAAGGCACCTGAGTATAAAGACACAGTTTTTAAGTGCTCAGCGGGGTAGGACACATCATTTTCAAGGCAAAGTGGAGTGTGACAAGTGGCTATTTCCTGTGAGTTTCTTTCAAGGTAAAAGAGTTTCTAAGTATATGCGGATGTTGCCATGTGTCACAATTTCTTTTGAACAATGAGCCCATGGGTGTCGCCATGTGTCTTAACCTTGATATAGTTAGAGTGCCATATATAATTACACCACAACCAATAAGCACATGAGAAGTATAGCAGTTGTAGATTCAGAAGATCGTAACTATCATGGACTTTCAGTAATCTTCAATTTTGTTTGGCCATTGAAGATTCGGGTTATTACAGGCAATCTTGGGTCAGGTCCGTGATTATAAATATGTAGAAATTGTAATAGATGGATGAATATTGGACAAGAGATCTAATTTTGACAAGTTTTATCAAGAATTCAGAGAATTTATTATGACCAGTTTATGTCATTTTGCCTTAATGTTGTTGTTCTGATCAGAAGGTGAATATAGCTACATGAATGTTTCTGTGCCTTTTATGTTGCTAGAAGATTAATGAGAAAACTCTATTTTGTGCCTTGGTTGATATTATCTATGTCTTTGCAAATTTTTTTGGTTATAAGTCTTTGACAGTATTCATTTATATCTGTTTATATTGATCATGCAGTATCTACTCTTTAATATAATTGTATCTTGAGAATTGGTTCACTATGCTAAAATTGAAGAAATACTTTTCACTTAGGTGCATCGCCATAATTTAGATTTGTTTATTGTATCTGTAATCCTGTTTATCTCTTTCCCTTTACTCAAAACCCAATTGAAATAGGAAGAGCCAACTTCTCTAAAATCTGGAGGTTGTTTCAAGTAGCAAGTCCCACATTCTTGAAACTTCCCATGTTGGTGTTGGAACCTGTACAATTTTATACATCAACAGTTTTTGGTATGCCTGGTGGGACCTTTCTTGAAGTTCCTATCAAGATCGTATGAGCCAAAGAGTGACAAGGAGCCAAAGCTGTGGACCTACGACAAGAGCTCAGTCTGATGCTAATCTAGGTATTCTTTTACCACCATTAGTTACTACTCCAAGAAGAAGAGTGAATCAAGTTGTAGTAACACAAGGAATAAATATGGGAGCACCTGTACCTCCAAGGAACTATGCAAATTGGAACACTGGCAGTCCTCTCATTCTCCCAGTACCACCAGCCACTTGGGACCCTATTCTAGCCAATGCTTTGAAGGCTCTACCTAAGCTCAGTGGAGAAGATTTCAAGACACTTGGGGAGCATCTACAAGATGTGTCTAATGTGTGTGCAGTACATGTTATTACCGAACAGAATGTGGCAATAAGATTGCTAGCAACTTCTTTCAAAGGGAAGGCTCTGGACTGGTATAGATCTCTGACTCCAAATACAATATCTACATGGGATCAGCTTGGTGATGCTTTCTTTACAAGATTTAGTGAGAAGGGTGACAAGTCATCCCTCCTACAACAATTAATCACTGTCAAAAGGGCGCCACAAGAAGCCATGACTAATTTTAACTCAAGATTTCAAAAGACCTGGGATAGAATTCCTACTACAGTAAGACCATTATCAGATATGGCTATTGTGTTCTACCTCAAATCTTTTAATTATGATATATCTATAATGATTCAGTCCCTAGGAGATTAGACACTGTCAGAAGCATATGAATTGGTTGTTAAGGCTGAAAATAACTTAATAGATGCTAAAAAATTGCCTCCAAGGCCTTTTATGCCCATGTTCCCAGAAATCTCCCTACCTTTGCCACAAGAAACTCTAAATCTTGCAGTTCCACCTGTGTCCATGTATTCACTCCTAGTACCTCAACAACCTACTATGTTAACTGCTTCTGCTCAGCCATCTGAAATGGATCATGTCAAGAATATCCTAAGGACCTTTTCAAATGAGATAATTAACCTAAAGTGACAACAAACTCCCTATTCAAAACCTCCTTACCAAGGTTTCCAAGGAAATAGACCCCCTTACCAGCCAAATCAATATCAAGGCCCTCATAGGCAAAATAATCCTTAGCCTTCAAACTAGTTGGTTTCAGCCCCTACACCTCTACAAGTTGTTCCCCATAATCCCAATAGAGAAATAGTTCCAGGACAAAATAACTTAGCAGGAGACACCAATGCCTGGTGCTTTCCCTGCAACAATGTCGATATGCCTAGAGACTGCCCTAGAGGTAATTTACAGCAAAAGGTAGCAAAATAGAGGAGGGTAGAAGGAAAACTGCCGACATCCAATGATCCACCATATCAATCCCCTGGTGTTCAGAACGCAATAATGGTTACTCAGATGCAAGCGATGTCTATACAACAAGAAGAGGAAATTGCTCCTAAACATGCCTTATTTTCATGGATTGAAGATGAAGATTTAGTGTTCTTGAATGAAGCATCCACTTCAAAGAAACTATTGGTGCAATCAGATTATTATACCAGATCAAAGAGGAGAATGATGGAGCAGCCTGAAGTCACGAATAATGAGATTATCAGAACTCCTCCATTTCAAAATTATCTCAATCCAGTCTCTAGGCAAGAAGTACCCCAGCCAGTGTAGAATCAAGTAGCCTTGGGTCAGATGCTAGAGAAGACAAGGTACTCTTACTATCCAAAGACACAAGCACTAGGACCAGTGAACGTGGTGGAACAGCTGAAAAGAACTCCAGCATATGTATCAATTTGGGATAGGTTGGCTATTCCCGAGCAGAAGACATTGTTGCAAGAATCTCTACAAGGTCAGGTGGACTCTAAATCCACCAATGCTAAAGAAGGAGCTATTAATAAAGGAAAGGTCCAACATAAAGATACTACACCTTTACAAATAGTAGCTCTATTGAACAATGCACCTAAGGTAGGTAAATCTAAACTAGATCCATTTTATCTGACTTTAATAGTTGGGAAAAAATTGTTGCATAATGCAATGATAGATTCTAGAGCCAATACTACAGTCATGCCAAAGCAAATAGAAGATGCTTTAAAGATAAAGTATGAGCCACTTACTAGAGGAGTCATGTAGTTGGATGGAAAGTTTGTTCAAACTATAGGAAAAATAAAACAACTTCCATTGCAACTATATACTTGTCCCAATATAACTGTCAATCAGGATGTGGTAGTCATAGATATTCCCCCTATTTTTGGTTTATGCCTATCTAGAGATTTCATAGCCAATATAGGAGGTTACATGTCACTAGATTGGTCACACCTAATCTTAAGAACCAAGTATGGGACAAAGATGAAGATATTGTCTGATCCATTATCTAAAGACCATATCACTAATGAACTGACCCCAAAGATAGAAGCATCCCATGCCATGATGAATAAAGAAGAGAGTCTTTATTGAGGAATTAGGTAACTGGACTGAACATGACCAACAAGAAGAGGAAAACAACTAGTTGTTGACCATGATGCAGAGTGATCCTTATGAAAACAATGACTCTACTGGTCTAGGTACTTATGTTATTTTTGAGGAAGACCAAGAAATTCTGAATATTATAAGAAAAGAAGTATCAGAAAGTGAAGAATCTGAAATAAACTCTGAAATCTGGACCTTAAATTTTGATGGGGCTAGGAGCAAGAATGGCGCTAGAGTAGGTATTTGCCTTACTACCCCAAATGGTGAGAAAATTATAAGAGCCATTCGCTTGTACCAATAATGATGTTGACTATGAATCTTTGGTGCATGGTCTCATGCTGGCCAAGAAAAAGGGAATTAAGAATCTGATAGTTAGAGGAGACTCAGAACTAGTAGTAAAACAAATCAGATAGAAAGCAATAGCCAAGAATGTAAGAATGAGGTCCTATCGACACAGGATTTGGTATCTTATAGATGGTTTTGACAATTTCAATATTGAGGTAGTGCCCATAGCCCAAAATTTAGAAACAGATAGGATGGCACAAATTGGTTCACAATTTAACCCAACAAGTGATCTATTACTTAATAATGAGTCAGTTAAGGTTATAGTAAGACCAATAATTCCAGACAATGATCAAAATTAGCAAGTTTTTAATAGTGATCTTCAAGTACTCTCATTTTTACAGCAATCAGGGGAATTTGTTGACCAGTTACAGCCCAAGATTGAGGAAGCTTATGGTGATCAAATCATTCAGATAAATTCAAATAAGCTCCCTAAAGGACTGATCACTCTAGAGAATTTATTTGACCCTGAAGATGCAAGATTAGGGAAAAGGAGGTTTAAGGCAAGGAGGATTATTCTGAAATTCAAGTTAGTGTAATTGCTTGGACTTATGAAGACCTTCATTTCTATAATAGAGATATTATCCAACTGACAAGGTGTCGATGTACCTCATCATTTAATCTATTTTTCAAATGTCAATAATCCAGGGGCTGTGTCCACGACTATTTGCAACTAGGGATTCTATGGTTATCAGTTTTCCTAACTAATCTGAACTGCTTCTACTATCTTGAAAAGATTAATCTATCTACTTACTAAATAAATTTAAGGAATGCTGAAAATAGGATAAAACAAGAAATTTACTCAAAGCAATCTTAAAACAGTAACATGCATCTACCTATCAAAATCAATAAATACTTTACATAACAAAAAGTTGAATTAATAAAACAATGGTACTAGCCTCCTTCCTTAGTGGTGAGAGTGGGCCCTTGCTCCACACCCTTGGGGCTGAAGGCTTCAGTAGGGAATCAGCACAAAAGAAGATTACAACTAGATCCAATCCAATTCATTCGATCTGCATTCATGAAAATATTACTAACACAGAACTGAGATTACCGAGAATTAGAATAATTCAATCATCGTATATTTCTTCTGCTGTTTCTACAAGTATATATCCAAAGAGTGATGACACATCACTTAACCTATCTATCAGTTCTTCTATGAGATGACATCCACCTCTTTATTACACTAGATGTTTAACTATGAAAGAAAACCATGCAAATAAAAGTAGACTTGAGTGGAACAGAAGTCCACTCAAAATCTAAGTCTAGGTCTTAATACATTTGGGCATCGAGGCCCTTAAAATAAGGATATTGAATCAGTTCCATCCGTAACTTCATGCAAAAACTTTGAAAAGACAAAACTTCAACAGTTTAACTAAAGATGACCTGTCATCACTCAGGTGATGATTTGAGTGAAATGAGGGGTATTATGACTGCTGCTGAGAGTGCTTGGTCGACAGCTTATGTTGAAAATATGCCCTACTCTCAAGAGGTGCTGAAGATAACTGTTCTTGACTACAGCTCCGAAGACATGTCTACAACTTTGGAGATATGTCTGCAGCTCTGGAGATATGTAGCTTTCTCTATTCAGCTTTGGAGATGCTCCAAATTCCCACAAAGCTCTGGAGAGGCATTCCTCATTTCTTCAAAACTTTAGGTGTCATGGCACTTTGGTATTGTCTCCGGAGATCATTGAAGGCTATCTCCAGAGATGCATAGAATTGTTGTTCCTGGCATCTACACCTATTGAATCAAAAAGAGAGAAGTTTTCTGCATTTTCCATCAATTCCATGCACATTAGTCACTCAATCAAAAAAATTATAATATTAAGTAATCTATCTCAATTAATCATAAAATAGAACGATCTTGCTAGCTTATTTGGGTATAGACATTAGGAAAGATGGTCTCAGGAAGGAGAAAAAGAGAGGCAAAAAGATGTGTTTCATGAGTGCAACTTGGCACTCATCATCCCCCCATACCTAAGGTTTGGCAGGTCCTCCTGCTTCTCACATCTGGATTTATTCTAGTGAAGCAGCTTGTCATTTAGGCTATAATCCTGGGCATAGGTGGTCCAAGTTGTTTGGTTGATATTACCATTACCTCTGTACTCATCAACCTACTTCATCCAGTTCTCTGGGCCTCTAATTCTGCCTCTTTCTCCTGGATGATCTTGTCTTTGCTTTGGAGTTTTGTTTGGACATTTGCAATGATTTGTTTTTGCTCCATTTCCACCTCTACTCTGACCTTCTTGAGGTCAATAATCATCAAATTCTTGCCCCAGAGTAATCTTTTTAAATTTTCAACTTCTTCCATCAATTATTGTTCTTTTGAGATTTCCACATCCTCTTGATCAAAGGGATGAGAGAGTTTTTACTTCTTCTGTTGCTGCTTCTGTGGCTGTTTCTGTGGCTGTTGGCTGATCATCAAGGTTTTCCATGGTTATCGGCCCTACTCTACCCATTGTATGCCTTTGCCCTGTTTCTTCTTCTTCAGACTACCTGTCCTGAGGATCCTCTTGGAGTTCATCTGCTTTTGCTGGCACCGATGAAGGCCCAGCCTTATCTTCACATGTTCTAAATTCTAGGAGTACCTCAGCGAGCAGGCTAGTATCTTTTTCAGCCTGTGAGAGTTGTCTCTTCCTTTTGCTTCTCCGGATAAAAGGTGGGGCAAGTGCCTCCGGAGCAGGTCTCTCTTCCTCAGAATCTAAGGAAATAGTATAAGTTTGTATGTGTTCTGTCTCCGGAGCACATGATGGTTCTGAAATTGGACTTGACTCTAGATGAACAGATGGTGCTGGGGAATTTTCTCTTTGTTTCCTCTTCTTGACCAAAGGGATCTCATCCGAATCATGAGATGGTTCTTCAGCCCACTAGGTTCCCTCTGCTCTCTATCCTAACTTTCCCTCTATTAATTCCTTAGGGCAAGGTTCCCCAGTTATTTTTCTCCTAACTAAGCGAGTCATGTAGGGGGTTTGTCTAGGAGCAGGTTCTACAATTTCTTTACCTTTCCTCCTTTTTATCAGGAACACGGGCTGCAGATGAGGTTGCCTCCTGTGAGGGATTCTTTCCTCTATGAACAGCTATGGAGGAGGCTAAAGGCTCAATTTCCTCTTCTTGTTGGGTAGGAGAATTCTCACCTCCTGGCTGTGCCATCTCTAGTGCTCTGTTATGGGGATTCTATTCAAGAAAGTGTTGCCATAATTCCTCCCCATTGGCTTGAGATAGGAAGTGGTGTTTAACTACTAGAAAGATAAGACCATGATGTTTCATTGGACCCTTATTCTACTGATATTTCTCTGTAGTTGCCCTGATGGTAGGATATAGAAAATTGGGAATGTTTATGCTATACTCAGGGTGTCTATTTCCATGTCTTAGAAAAATTAGCATTTTCATGACTGACCCTAAAACTAGAGAAAATTGACCATCACAAGTAAAATATTTCATTAACCAGGTGGCAACAGATGCCCAAGGGTTTGGGAGTGTGGACCTCAGAATTCCTTTGACTTCATTTTTATTCGAATGTAATTGAATAGCAGGTTCACCACGAACAGAGAAATTTTTAATCAAATCGGTGTATAAGGTATTCAAGTGGTAAAACCTCTCACCTTGTTCAGGAAGTCTAGAAATGTGGCTGATAGTGGCGGAGGAGAAATTGATTTGTACTCCTCTGACAGCTATCTGATTGTCCCTTAAATTCCTGAGGAATTCATCCATAATATCCTCCTGAAACCCTTCAAATTTTTCTAAGAAGTCTAACCATCCTGCAGCCCTTAAAATATTTGCTACAGCTCCATCCTGCAGAAGGCGTGCAACACTTTCTGGCTCAGACTTCTTCTTGACCCCCATTGCTGAATTAGTTCCACCTTCTATGCTTAATTCCTTATCTCCTCAATTTGTATTTTATCTCTTCCTCTTAACCCTGTAGGCACCAGAGGACTATACAATGTGCTCTATAAGCTCTGAAGATTTGTTCAATTTTCTCTGTAGGCTCCGGAGATCTATTCAATTTGCTCTGCAGGCTCCGAAGATCTAGTTAATTGGCTCTGTTCTTCAGGGTACTTCAGAGTTTTGAATGAGAAATGTTATGTTTCTCAGCTTAGGCGTATGCAGATTAGTTAGAGTACCAAGGCAATCATAAATGTGACAGAATGTCAGGACACTCTGGAGGCAAGGTGGCAATACGGTACAGATGGCGGCATGTGTGAATTTTAGAAAGGAAATGATGGCAGGAGGTCGTGGCATAGTGGAAGCACCCAAAAATAGAAAGACAAGACAATTGCTAATAATGATTAATTAAAGATAGAGTTACTTGGATTAGTTTTAATGATGAGGGCGATGTACACAGCAGAGATGTTGCGTCATTGTTGCAGACTGCACGTGTCATGGCACATGAGCAGCTTGTGGCAGCTAGAGATGACATCCACTTACTCCATTGGCACGCGACCTACAATCATTGTGCTGAGTGATTCAAGAATCCACGTTCCTTGGTGATGTCAGCGTCAGCTTTGTGAATACCCCTTCAAATGATATTCATGCCAATTGAATTTATTCTTTTGTGATAAAGTAGAGGATGAGTCATGATGACCTCATCATGTGATGTGTCTACTTTACCACCTAGAGAGGTGGGTCCTCTCCCTTATTATTTGAAATTGACTTCTTTATTGACAGAGTGCTGGAGATGCTCCTAGTTGGGAAGTGCCAGAGGTGCTCCTTGTTGAGAAGCATCGGAGGTGCTCTTGATTTGAGAAGCACTGGAGGTGCTCTTAGTTTGAGAAGTGCCAGAGGTGCTCCTGGCATCTAATCATCTCCGAAGCTCAATTATTTCAACTATCCTAAAGAAGGGAACTGCCATTTACTGGTTTTCAACTCCCTTGGTCAAGAAAGACAGCCATTTGTTTGTTGGTTTTCCATCTTTCTCTATTTTTTTTCTTTTTTTTTAGAAGGTCGCCATTTGCTAGTTTTCAACCTTCCCTTTTTTTTTTTTAGAAGGCCGCCATTTGCTGGTTTTCAACCTTCCTTTTTCTATTTTTTTTTTTAAAGAATCAATCCAACACTGAGACAAAGGAGGTATCACCTGTATCAAAACTCAAATCACTGAGAAACTCTTCTTTAGTAGATGGTCTTTTGTAGAGCTTGACTTGGTGACCATTTACTAGAAATGTGTCTGTGCTTCCATCAATAGGTTGCAATGATACTGTTCCATTTTCAAAAACTTCCTTAATTTGATAAGGACCCATCCAATGAGTTTACAATTTCCCTTTGAACTCCTTGAATTTAGAATCATAAAGAAGAACCCAATCACCTTGTTGAAATGTCCTTTTGATGTGTTGGTCATGCCATTGCTTCCTCTGATACTGAACCAATTTTGTTTACTAAATGGCCTCTGTCTGAATTTCATCCAACTCATTGAGCTGAAGAATTCTATTATGTTGAGCTATAGACAATGGTAGACCAATATCTAATGCAGTTTTAAGTGTCTAGAGTTCAAATTCTATAGACAAAATAGGTTTTTTCCCATAAACTAATTCATATGGTGAGAACTTTGTTGTGGACTTCCAAGTGGTATTGTAAGCCCAAACTGCTTCAAGTAATCTACTAGCCTAATCTTTTATGTTCATTGCTACTGTCCTTGTCAGAATATTTTCAAGTTCCCTATTGGTTACTTCTACATGCCCATTCGCTTGAGGATGGTAAGGTGAAGATTTTCTATGTTTGACTTGATATAAATCTGTGAATGATTTGATTACCTTTGAAGTAAACTAAGGTCCTCTATCTAAAACTATTGATCTTGGGGCTCCAAATCTTAAGAAAATCTTATTGTAAAGGAAATCAGCAACTTTTTCTTCTCTTGCAAATTGTAATGCTTGAACCTCAACCCACTTAGTAACATAGTTTGTGCATACTAGAATGTACTCCTTACCTGATGATGGTGGTGAAATTGGTCCCACAAAGTCTAGACCCCACTTCTCAAATGGTTCCATCATGACTTGAGGATGTAGTAACATCTCCTGGGTAAAGGTTGGCTGTCCCATCCTTTGGCACTGGTCACAGTACTACACATACTTCTTTGTATCTTTATGAAGAGTAACCAGCTCCAAGGATCTTGTGGACTGTCCTGTGGAAAGAGTAATGGCCACCAGATGGTTCATCATGACATGCTCTCAACACATCAAAAATCTTATCATCTTTTAAACACTTGCGTAGAATGAAATCAGGACCACATTTAAATAGTAAACCATTCAACCATTTGTAAGATAAACTTTCTTCAACCAAATGTTTTCTTTGTTTTGAGGTAAAATGGGATGGATACAAGCCTGTAGATAAAATATTAGCTATGTCAGCAAACCAAGGTGTAGTAGAGGATATAGCAAAAAGATGTTCATCTGGGAACTTGTCCTCCACTGGTTGGTTTTCTCCTCCTGTATGCAATCTTGACAAAAAATCAGCAACCAAATTAAACTTTCCTGGATTATCAACTATGGTAATATCAAATTCCTATAATAACAATAACCACCTGATTATCCTTGCACCCACTACTGGTTTATTCATTAGGTACTTGATGGCTGCATGATTAGTGTGCACAAATATCTTATATCTAGTTATGTAATGCCTGAATTTGTTTATAGCATAGATGACTGTAGAGAATTCTTTTTTAGTTGTGGTGTAATTTCTTTCTGCAGAGGTAAGGTTTTTGCTGATGTAATAAATGGTATGCATACCTTCTCCTTCCTCCTTTTGTCCTAAAACTGCCCCAATGGACTCATTTGAAGCATCAATCTGTATGTGAAATGGCAAAGTCCAATTAGGTCCTCTTAAAATTGGTGTGGCAGTAAGCTTCTCTTTGAAGGTTTCAAATGCTGATTGACATTCTTCTGTCCACAGAAATTATGTGTCTTTGTTAAGCAGGGTAAACAGAGGAGCAGCTATTCTGCTGAAATTTTCTATGAACCTCCTATACTAGCTTGCATGACCCAGAAAACTTCTAACATCTGTCTGATTTTTGGGTGAAGGCAACTATGTGATCACCTCTATCTTGTTTTGATCCACTTTGATCCCTTTTTCTGAAATATGGTGTCCCAGAACAATTCCTTCCTCCACCATCATGAAGCACTTTTCATGGCTAAGGGATAATTGATTTTTCTGATAGCATTTCAGTACTTTCTCAAGGTTTGTGAGAGCTTCCTCAAAATTATCCCCATACACAGTAAAGTCATCCATATAGACCTCCATGTATTCATTAGCTAGTTCAACAAAATAGCTAAAACAAGTCTCTAAAATGTAGTTGGGGCATTGCATAGCCCAAAGGGAAGAACTTTGTAAGCAAAGGTTCCCCAAGAGCATGTGAAGGTGGTTTTGTCCTGCTCTTCAGATGCTACTTGAATTTGATTATACCCACTGAATCCATCTAGAAAAGAGAAATACTTTCTCCCAGCAAGGTTGTCCAGAACTTGGTCAATGAATGGTAAGGGAAAGTAGTATTTCTTTGTGGCCTTGTTGAGTTCTCTATAATCAATACACACCCTCTATTTCCCATTCTTTTTAGGCACTATGACAAGGGGTGAGACCCATTGACTGTCTGAGATTGGATATATGAACTCTGCTTGAAGTAATTTTTCTATTTCAGTTTTGACAATGTCTTTTAAAGCAGGATTCAATCTTCTCTGAGGTTGTCTGACAGGTTTAATATCCTCAGTGTATATATGATGGGTACAGATCTCAAGAGGTATGCCTTTCATATCTTGGTATTTCCAAGCAAAAGATGCTGAATGGGAAATCAGAAGTTGGATTAGTTTTTCTTCCTGAATGGCTGTTAACTAAGTATTGATATTAAGTGTTTTCCCTGGTAAAATCATGACCTATTTTGTGATTTGATCCATAGATGTAGTTAATCCGCACATTGGAGTCATGGTATTGAGAGGACAAGAATGTGGAAGCAACATATGGAAAGTGGCCAAGTCTCTGTAAAATGTTTCCCCACAAGGGATGATGTTGGCTAGGGTACAATGAGAAGTAAGAAGTTCTCTCTTAGAGTCTTGGGCGAGTTCTATCACATCCTCATTGATTAGGATGTGAGTAATGTCTTCTGTTGTATCATAGTATATTTCTTCTTCTAATTCTCTTAGATGTTCCTTGATGGTTACCATAGCTACTGAGGCATTGTTGTCATTGTTTTTTGGCTCATCCACCCATACTCTTCCCGTATAATATATTGATGGTTTAGCTAGAGGATACAGAGATATTTTCTTCAAATCTATCCCATTAGAAATGACCATATCCCCAGTTTGACAATCAATAGATGCTGCTGCTATAGCCAGCCATGGTCTTCCTAAGATCAATGGATAAGCATTTCTCTAGTTTCTAGCTTCTAATATCAGGAAGTCCACTGGAAATTCCAATGAATCTATCACAACTGGTACATCAATGATTACCCCTTTTGGAACAGCTACTGACTGGTCAGCAAGTTGAAGAATTGTAGTTGTGGATTGGATAGCTGATAGAGCTAATTTGTCCATTGTGTGGACTGTCATTATATTAATTGTTGCTCCCAGATCAACCAGAACATTTGAAATTTCTACCCCTGAGATGAAAATAGTTATGACAGGGTTTCCAGGGTCTCCATATTTTGGAAGGAGAATTTCTCCCATCAATAGATCCAGTACTTTTCCTTCCACCTATATTATGGAGGGAAAGTTTTTCTTCCTATCCTGCATTTTGATACAATGTTGTTTAATAAACTGTTTTAGTTCTAGAACATCTCTGATTGCCTAGAGAAGAGGAATTTCAATGTTTAGTTGCGTGATTTCTTGTAAAAGTTCTAATTCCAAGTTGGTTTGGATTTGGTTTCGTAAGATCTTTTTCTAGGGAACATTCTATTTAAGCCATTCTGGGTATGGTGCTAGTTTTTCCATCTCCAGAGCTCTTGTCAAAATTGTGTTCAGGAATGTTCTCCGGAGTCGGTCTTTTAGGAGCAACTCTGGAGTTGTCCAAGGATGATTCTTTTAGCACTTTTTCATTAGTAATCTCCTCTGGGGGTTGAGTGGATGAATTTTTAGGTTCCTCATCATTGGTTACTTCAACTATTGTTGGAGAAGATGGTCTTGGGAATGCTTTCCCAGAATGTAGCTGGAGATTATTTAAATATATAGCAGTAATTCTAGCCAGATTTTCTTGCTCTGTCATGTAAATAGCTGCTCCTTGTTTATTCTGTGGGTTTGGTATAGGCTGAGCTGGTAAAGGTGGTTGGCTAACTGGTTCATTTTGTGATTGACCTTGTGTGTTGGAGGGTCTAGTTAGTAAAGCTTGTTGTTGAGGTTGGAAACATCTAGGTTGTCCCTGGTATTGTTGATTATATCCCTGTTGAGAACCCCATTGAGGTTGCATGTTTTGTGATCCAAATTGTGGTGGCCACTGTTGTTTTCCCCAAGGCTGATTTTACCAATTTTGGTTTTACCAATTTTAGTTTTGCCAATGTTGATTTGGCCAATCCTGCTGTACCCAAGGAGGATTATTTTGAGGCCCATGCCAAGTTGGATTCCACTGATTATTTTCCTATTTAGAAGGACCCCTGTAAGAGGGCTGGTTTGGATACTGATTGTAAGGAAAATTCCTAGCTTATTTTTGTCCTATATAGTTCAATTCCTCTTCTATTACAGCATTCTTCTTACTCAATCTTTTCAAGGCTGGAAGTTGACTACATTGACTAGTAGGATGTTCCTTATCATAGATCTGAAAAATCTTTGATTTGTCTAAAGGGCATTCTCTCAACAGATGTTT
Organism: Cunninghamia lanceolata; assembly: GCA_027924645.1. Classification (NCBI taxonomy): domain Eukaryota; kingdom Viridiplantae; phylum Streptophyta; class Pinopsida; order Cupressales; family Cupressaceae; genus Cunninghamia; species Cunninghamia lanceolata. The sequence goes on from BSBN01000465.1 coordinate 121,808, forward strand.
GTTTCTACACCTAGGATAATAGATGGAGAGTGGTTCAGTTTCTCTGTTTTGATCAGTTGTTCTGGTTTTTGCTTGAATCCCATCCAATGTGGTATTTAATTGGACCAAAATATCTATTTTTAGATTTGTAATCTCTTCCATTAACTGCCCTATTTCATTCCTCCCTTTAAAAGTTTTGGATGACCTCACTCCATCTTGGGTTCTAGAATAGTTCCTACAGATTTCTTCTATATCAGGGATTTCTCTTTTGTTGATGTTCCCTTTTCCCATCAAATCCAGTGCCTATTTTGATTCTTTATCCAATCCTTTTAAAAATAGGGTTCTGGCCAAGGAGTGATCTACTGGGTTACCATACCTTCTCAAGGCAAAATTAAACCTATCCACATAGTCCTCTAAGGACTCTTCCTCCCCCTGCCTAATTTTAAACAGTTCTTCATTTTTATTACTGGATCTGCAGTAATCTTGGTATTTTTCCAAAAACTATGTTTCCATCTGATCCCAAGAACAGATAGAATTCTGGGGTAAACCCATAAACCATCTCATCACAGAATCTTTCAGAGTTGAAGGGAACAGTTTGAGTTTCTGGTTATCTGATCCATAATCATAAGTTTGGCAGACTACTTTGAATTCAAACAAGAACTGATCTAGATCCTCAGAAGAAAGTCCTCTAAAGTTTGGCAGGTGTACTGGTGAGATATTCTTCATAGGAGCATTATCTCCAGCAGCCAAAACAATAGGATATGAGAAGGTTCTTGGAGCCTGATTTTCCTCTTCCCCATGATTATCATTTTCCATGTTTAGTACTGGTTCTTCTCCCTGAGGTTCTAGGAAATTAGGTTCTACTAGAGGATCTACCTAAAACTTTTGTTGTAACTCTTGGATGTAATCGGCAAGTGGAAGATTTGGAGGATCTAAGGGATTGTTGTTTTGAGGTGCAGCTTCCAAAGTAGGTTTTAGGTTTCTCTCCTCAACAAAATCTTGTGTCACCCCACTATTTTCCCCTATGGCTTGTTGTTGGGGTGTCTGCTTGATATATCTTCCTTTCAAATCTCTAGCTCTAACCATACAGATCTATCCTAAAAATTGTTTTAACCTAGTTTCCTTAATTAACACAAGTTATCCTCGGCAACGGCACCAAAAATGACAAGGTGTCGCTGTACCTCATCATTTAATCTATTTTTTAGATGTCAATAATCTAGGGGTTGTGTCCACAGTTGTTTGCAACTAGGGATTTTATAGTTATCAGTTTTCCTAACTAATCTGAACTGCTTCTACTATCTTGAAAAGATTAATCTATCTACTTACTAAATAAATTTAAGGAATGCTGAAAATAGGATAAAATGGGTAATTTACTCAACGCAATCTTAAAATAGTAACATGCATCTACCTATCAAAATTAGTAAATACTTTGCATAACAGAAAGATGAATTAATAAAACAATGGTACTAGCCTCCTTCCTTAGTGGTGAGAGTGGGCCCTTGCTCCACACCCTTGGTACTAAAGGCTACAGTAGGGAATCAGCACAAAAGAAGATTACAACTAGATCCAATCCAATTCATTTGATCTGCATTCATGAAAATATTGCTAACACAGAACTGAGATTACCGAGAATCAGAATAATTCAATCATCGTATATTTCTTCTACTATTTCTACAAGTATATATCCAAAGAGTGATGACACATCACTTAACCTATCTATCAATTCTTCTATGAGATGACATCCACCTCTTTATTACACTAGATGTTTAACTATGAAAGAAAATCATGCAAATAAAAGTAGACTTGAGTGGAATAGAAGTCCACTCAAAATCTAAGTCTAAGTCTTAATACATTTGGGCATCGAGGCCCTTAAAATAAGGATATTGAATTAGTTCCATCCATAACTTCATGCAAAAACTTTGAAAAGATAAAACTTCAATAGTTTAACTAAAGATGACCCATCATCACTCAAGTGATGATTTGAGTGAAATGAGGGGTATTGTGACCACTGTTGAGAGTGCTTGGTCAGTAGCTTATGCTGAAAATATGCCCTACTCTCAAGAGGCACTAGAGATAATTGTTCCTAACTGCAGCTCCAGAGACATGTCTGCAGCTCCGGAGATATGTCTGCAGCTCCGAAGATATGTAGCTTTCTCTGTTCAACTCCGGAGATGCTCCAGACTCCCGCAGAGCTCTGAAGAGGCATTCCTCATTTCTTCAAAACTTCAGGTGTCATGACACTTTGGTATTGTCTCTGGAGATCATTGAAGACTATCTCTGGAGATGCATAGAATTGCTATTCCTAGTATCTACACCTATTGAATCAAAAAGAGAGAAGTTTTCTACATTTTCCATCAATTCCATGCACATTAGTCACTCAATCAAAAAAATTATAATCTTAAGTAATCTATCTCAATTAATCATAAAATAGAACGATGTTGCTAGCTTATTTGGGTGTAGACATTAGGAAAGATGGTCTCAGGAAGGAGAAAAAGAGAGGCAAAAAGATGTGTTTCATGGGTGCAACTTGGCACTCATCACCAACATACCATAGAGCTTGTTGAAAGAGCAAAACAAGTCTGACAGAAACAAAGACCAGTAAATCTGAGAATTGAACCCCCAATGGTAGATGAACTACAAAAGCTTATGGAATCAAAGATCATTTTCCCAATTAAGCATTCAACCTGGGTGTCAAACCTAGTTCCTGTAAGAAAAAAGAATGGCACTGACATAAGACTCTGTGTGGATTTTAGAGATCTGAATAAAGCATCTTTGAAAAATCATTATCCCCTACCTTCTATGGAACAGATTTTACAGACTGTGGTTGGGTCAGAGAGGTTTTCTTTCCTTGATGGTTTCTCAGGATACAATCAGATCTGGTTAGCAGATGAAGACCAACATAAGACAGCATTCACTACAAAGTGGGGAACATTTACGTATGTTAAGATGCCCTTCAATCTGTCAAATGTTGGAGCTACTTTCCAACGTGCAATGGATGTAGCATTTGGGCAACTTATAAATAAGATCATTTTGATCTATCTAGATGACCTGACCATTTTTACTAAGAGTGTCAAGGATCATTTTAACCACTTAGAGGTTGTTTTTAAGAAATGTCAAGAGTTCAAGATCTCTCTAAATCCTAAGAAATGTATTTTTGATGTGCCTCAAGGTAAACTTTTGGGACACATAGTGTCAAAGGATGGGATTCTATTGATCCAGAGAGGGTCATAGCTATAATGAATCTATCTTCACTAGTTAACAGTAAATCAGAAGTTCAGTCCTTTTTAGGGAAAATTAACTTTGTCGGCCGCTTTATATCTGATTTTGCAGGTCTAATTAGACCAATGACACTGTTGCTTAAGAAAGACTTGGTCTTTAAATGGATAGCAGAAGGTAGATAGGCTTTTGAATAAGCCAAGAGGGCCATTTCAACAGCCCCAGTACTAAGGAACCCAGATTTATCTAAGTCTTTTATAATGTATGTGTATGGAGATGAATACAGTGTGGTCATTGTCCTTACTCAAAAAGATGACAAGGAAGAAGGGGAACATCCAATATATTTCTTCTCTAGAACTCTAAGGGAATATGAATCAAGATATAATTTCGTGGAGAAACAAGCATATGCTATGGTAAAAGCCCTTAAGAAATTCATGCACTTAGTAACAGGAAATAAAATTCTCATATTGGTGGCCCACGCCAATGTAAGGGAAAATATTATGGAAGGTGAGATCACTGAAAAAAGAGCCAATTGGATAATAAAGATTTTAGAATATGATGTAGAAGTAAGGCCCACCAAGTTGGTCAGAGGCAAAGGACTATGCCAATATATGACCAAAGACAAAAAAAAACAATGTTAGAAGAAACAGAAAATGAAAAGGTGTTGAAACTCCAAGAGGTTGACCAAGACTCTTGGGTCAAAGACAGAATACAGTTCATGAAGACTAGAGTGTTCCCAAATGAACTCTCTCCTAATAAGAAAAGTTACTATAGGCAACAAGGTGTCCAATTTGTATTAATTGATCAGATCTTATTTAGAAAGAATACTGATGGAATACTCTTAAGATGTATAGAGAAGGATGAAGCTCAAAGAGTATTACATGAATTACATCATGGGGCCTTTGGAGGCCATTATTCAGTAAGGACTACCACAATCAAAGTGACCCAAGCTAGTTACTTCTATCCTACTCTGTTTATAGATTGCCATCAGATAGTTAGGGAATGCCAGGCTTGCCAGTTCTATATTGGAAAGAGGAGAAATGCAGCAATGCCGTTAAGTCTCATAGTTGTGGATGAACCCTTTGCTCAATGGGATTTAGATTTTATTGGCATGATCAATCCAGTATCAAACATGGGACACAAGTGGATTCTTACAGCAACTGATTACTTTACCAAGTGGAGTGAAGCAGTACTACTCAAAGAAGCAACCAAAAAGGTAATACTAGAATTTTTAGAAGGTATAACTTCTCGGTTTGGTCTTCCTTGTACAATCATATCAGATAATGCTAAAGCATTTTTGGGGACTAAATTATTTGAGTTTGCTTTAAGAAATGGGATATATTTGAAAACTTCTTCCAATTATTATCCACAAGGTAATGGTTTGGCAGAGTCCACTAACAAGAACCTTATCAAACCCATAGAAAGAATAGGAACTAATTATCAGAGAGAGTGGTACAAGTTACTTAATACAAGGCTATGGGCTGATAGAATCACACCAAAGCAAGTAACTAAAATGTCTCCCTATGAGTTGGTTTATGGTAAACCGGCAGTGATGCCACTAAGTTTAGAGATTCTTGCCTTACAGTTGTTGAAGCAGATAGAAATTGAGGAAAATGGCCCAATGCAAGTCAAACTTGCTGAGTTGTTGGAGGTTCAAGAAAAGAGAAAAAAGGCACATGAATCAATAATGAAACATCAGAAGATGGTTAAGAATTGGTTTGACAAGAGGACTTCTAATCCAATTTTTGAAGTTGGGTCTCTGGTATTGAAGTGGGATGAAAGAGCTGCCAAGACGGGTCGACACAGCAAATTTGAATCATTATGGATAGGCCCTTATAAGGTTTGTTCTTGTAAGCAGCAAAATTCATTTGAGTTGCAAACTATGGATGGAGAACCTAAGGAGATTCTGGTAAATGGGATCTTTCTGAAACATTTTACCTAAACCTGAAACTCATCATGTATCATAGTTAGATAGTTGTTTTCTTATCTTTTCCCACTTTTATCTCACTTTCCCACTTTTTCCCTTTTGAATAAGTGTGCAGTGAACACGTGTCACAGTGAAGAAATCCCTCCTCTTTTAGCAAGTTGCATTTATTTGGGGTTGCTCATCAGTTTCTTAAATTCCAAAGAGGTACACACTTTTTCAGAAAGATAGCCACTCTTATGACATATCTGACACTCCGTCCAATATGGATTTCAAAGGATACACTAACTATCCCTCATTACTAGTGTCATTAATATGACGAGATGTGTCATTAATTATTCCATAATGTCTTGATTAGCTAAGTATTAGTCCCTTTAAGAGTTTCATTTGCTATTGTCTTTCTACATTCATAATTGTTGTTGCATTTAATCTCTATTCTCCACAAGCATTTCAAGCCAAATACAACTCTTTCGTAATTCTTTTATCTTTTGTGTCAAAACCCCTAAGTTTCTACAAAGATACAAAAATGTCTGAGATGCAGTCATCACAGGAAGGACTTGGGATCTATGAGCACACCGACAAGCTAATGAACAGCAAGTCATACGCTTCAACACCTGCACAGCTAAGGAAAAATTATCCAAGAACAAGGGTTCCAGAATCAGGAGTAAGTATTGACCCAGCCCAGGTGAAATATTTCACTGATGATATATTTGACACCCACATGCAGAAAAATACTAACTCTCAAAGAAGGAGCTCACCAAAGATGCCTCCTTCGAGCATCAAAGCGACAATGGGAAACTTTCAGGATGAGGATCTGGACTTCCCAATTGGTGCAGTTTCTGGTACCTAATGTGCACCCATTCCCTAAGTTGGTTGATTTATGTGTAGAGTTGTTACACCGTCCATCACACACCATTCAACAAGGCCCATTCATGATACAAATCACCCCTAAAGTAATTAGGGACATGTTGGCTCTGCAATATAATAGAACGACCACTTTTCCAAATGTCGCTAAGTTGCAAGGCACCTGGGCAAATGTCCATGATAAGGTGAGGTTTCTAAACATTGAAATGCTTTTGGGAGAGGACAATACACAGTTGCTTGCATTACCCACTGGTCATGCTCAATTTGGTCCTGACGTCCAAGATGTTCTCGCTATGTTGGCCTTTATCTTTGGCCAGAATGAAGACTCTACAGTTTATGACTGGCAACTAGCTGTTATTTTTAGATTGAAAACCATTGAAAAGTCCCAAAAGTACCAGCTAGATTTCTCAGAGTAAATTGCAGCGGCAATGATTGACCAGCTTGCTAATTTCAAAACCAAGCGCGTGTTCAAGTATTCTACATATTTATTTCATCTAATGTTGTACCATAATGTTAGCCTATTCAATCAGTATATGCCTTTGAATATGTATGACCCATAATCTAATAGTAATAGGACTATTCATGTGTCTACATGGACTCATGTGTTATCTGATACATCTAATCCCTATGATTTTTATGAATTCTTCATTGCCCCTGCTTTTAGCTAATTAAGCCATGAGCCTGTAGAGCATAGGATGACACAGAGTGCTAGGGGTATTTTAACAAATTGCCCAATACCTTGTGACTATTTCTTTAGAGCTTATACTACTATAATCAAAGTCCACAATTTTAGTGGGGAGCCTATTTTACTACCTAAAGTCTTGACCCCTAGGGTCACATTTTTAGAGGTTGCTCGTCAAGTTTCTATTTTAGATAATGATTATGGCCACAAGAAAAGAAAGAAAAAGATGTATGATGTTCCCTGGACCAAAGGGAAAATGTCAATTGAGGTTAGGGTAACAGAGAACCTCTTATTAAGGAAATTGGCTACCTATGATTTCCTAATCATAGAGGATAAATAGAAATATGACCCGGATAGTTTCCTGGCTTCTTAGATTTTAAGTAATAAAGTTTCTACTAAAGTTGTCCATGAGGGACGCCCATTTTGGGAGGACAGAAGGTCCCCAAAAGAAGATAACCTAGACCTTTATGTGGAATTAACTGATCTTCCTTATAAGGGCCCTAGGGCCTGGGAGACCTTTAATGTGAAAGAAAAAGAGTATGATCCTAAAATGAAAATGACTTAGGGTTTGAGGAGAACATTAAAAAGCAAAGACTAGAGCATAGAGAAAATTGAGGCCTATTGGAAATATCAACAAGAAATCTCTGAGATTACCCATACATTTGGAGATGTAGACACAGATGAGACATGGGAATCAATATGGGATGAATGGCATCTATCTCTAGCTTCAAGACTTGATACAAGCAGAATTTAGAAGGGTGGTGAAGGGATAGCTGAAGAAACAGAGGAGGCTATGAGAGCCCAAGAAACTGAAGAAGCATCTTCAGCTGACCCTAGATCTCCATGGCCTCAATCCCTTAGTGCCCTTGAAAAACAAAAAGGATTTGTGTCATCACCATCTCTTGGGACCCATATGGCTTCGGCATCTGGGGGTTCTAGAATGCCCCCTTTGCAACAACCAGTGGTTGTGAATATTGAAAAAGAAGAAACAAAGGAGACAATAGAGAGGCCTTTGAAGATAAGAAGACTGAATATTGAAGAAGAGGAGGAAGAAGAACCTATACCCCAGCAACAATAGGCTCCAATCATCTCACCAGTCTTTTCTCCTACCTCTCTTTCTTCTCATTTAGGAATGGCACCCCAAAGTACCCAAGTTTCTACATCTCCTGCCACTTTTGTTGTGCCAGCACAAACCTTTTCTCCACCTATTAGTGCAATGGCTATGTCTTCATAGGCCATAACCTTACCATTATTTTCACCATCTGTGGCCAAGCAAGTCCCACCCTAAAGTCCCCCTAGCCAACAACTATTTGCTATTCCTTATGGCCTGCCTCAGGGTCACCCCTTTGCTGGAGGATATATTGCATCTCCTCCTACCTTCCAAGCTCAAGGAGATATAGCAAGAAAGGCTAGAGAGGCCAGAATAGAAAAGAAGAGAAAGAAGAGAACAAAAGCCTTGCAATGGCTCATATGAAATCTCTCTTTGACCCTATTCAACAGTCTTTGACTATGACACATTTGTCTCCAAATGTGGTAAAACCAAATGAGCAAATGCAACCACAAGATTATGTTATGAATGCAGTGGCCATGGATATGTCTCTCTTCAGGCCACAGGCCCAAGTTGAGCTAATGAATGAGATTGTAATTGCAGTTGCTACAGACTACTTGAAAGTGTCCAAGAAGCTACAAAAGGTGGAAGCTGATTTGGCTCAAGAAAAGGTGAATAGCAGTAATCTCACCTAGGAAATATAGTCTAAAATAAATGAGATTGATAATTTGAACAAATAGTTGTAGATCACTATTTCATTACAGATACATCAGACTATACAAGCTTGGGTTTCTTCTCTAAAGACTGAGTTGGCACAAGAGAAAGATGCAATGGCTATTTTAAGACAAGAGAAGGCTACTGTAGAAAAAATATATCAGGACAAATTTCAAGAAGCAACACAGTTGCAACAAAAATTATTGAGGGAGAAAAATGCCAATAGTGCAGCTCAAGCACAGTTCATGGCTAAGCAACATAGAATAAAATAGCTGACAATTGAGTTGGCTAATAGACCACAGAATGCAGGAGTTCTGAATCTGGTAAAAGAATTGTATGTTTTAGTGTGGAAGAGAATCTCTGAGGAAATTATACAACTCAATCCATCTTTGACCTTTCTATTAAATGCTCAGTAGCTGTGTGAGAAAGTGGAGTCTTCTATGCAAGCCACCTTATCTACTGTTTCACTAAGGGTTTTTGACTCTCAGCTTTTGTTGAAAAAGTTGTATGATACAACAGATGAGGCATTATCAGCAGCAGGTATTGATGATAGGATGATTGCTGCTAAGAAGGTCAATGAAGTTTTGATTGCAATTCTGTAGTTACAAATTGTCAAGAGCTCTTAGATATTATGAAGGAAGGAGTAAAAAATATGAAGAAACACATTGAAGATTTGGTGCAACTGGGACTTCCTTCACCTTTTCCAGGTGGTAATACAGTATTGATGATAGATGATATCAAGGCCCTTCTTTTAACAAAATAGAATGATCAGAGAATTTTCTAAGGTCTGAGTGATTCATCAACAGTGGGGGAAGTTGAAGCTGTGTTGATACTTATGGCCCAGTTGGAGTTTCAATTGAAAGATGTACAAATTTTGTAATCATTCTCCCATAAAGATATAATCAATCTTGATTTTTCTTTTCAAGATTTGCAGAGTAGGTAGGGGCTGTCAGATTTAGAATGGTTTGTATATCAGACAGCATTACAAAATCTATAATTTGAGTTTTCATTTCAATAACAGTATCTTTTTGTCAATTTTGGGTTCTTTCAGAGTAGGCTCATAAGTCATAATGGTCACCAAGAACTATAGAGTAACTCTACATTTTGTTTCAGTTTTAGCAGTGTTGTGATAGATGTTACAGTGGCTTATTATATTTGTGACTATATGTTTTTTTGCGCGGATCATGCCAGGTGTCGAAGCTATAACAAAGGAACAAGTATCAAGTTTTATGTAGAAGTTGCCACATGTTACTTTATTTGGCTATGGAGTGCGCCACATATTGGATAGCATCTTTTGTTGTAGTTTAATAGTGTCATGGGCTTCGCCATGTGTTGCTAGCGGAGGCATTTTCAAAAGTTTCTTTTATTGCTATATGCTTGTGGGAGTTGCCATGTGTCCTTTTGAGCTTTATGTGGATGATGCCGCATGTCTCTCTTTTCAGAATATATATTGATATCGGCATATATATATATATGATGGGCCATAGTTCAAAGATAGTTTCAAGCTTGTGGGGGTCACCACGTGGTGATAGCGGAGAAAGGTTTGCTTTATTTATAATGCTCTTGGAGTGAAGGCATTTTGATTCACAGTTGTAGCGGAACGAAACAAGTGTCATCTTCTAAAGGATCCTTCAAAAGTTTCATAAGTTTTAACGAAGCTGTCAGAGATTGCTGCATGTCTAGCTTGTTTGCTCACAGAGGGTACCATCTGTCCCAGTTTATTTTCTTGTGTGGGTAATAAGTAATGAATGCAGTGGGTCCCATTGATATTGTGTCTCAGTTTCTAAGTAAAGTGGGTGGTAATAGATGTCACAGTGCTAAGGTACTCGAGTATAAAGACATAATTTTTAAGCACTCAGTAGGGCAAGACACGTATCATTTTCAATGAAAAGGGAAGTGCGACAAGTGGCTATTTCCTGTGAGTTTCTTTCAAGGTAAAAGAGTTTCTAAGTATACGTGGATGCTGCCATGTGTCACAATTTCTTTTGAGCAATGAGCCTGCATGTTTCGCCATGTGTCTTAACCTCGATACAGTTAGAGTGCCACATATAATTATGCCACAGCCAATAAGCACGTGAGAAGTATAACAGTTGCAAATTTAGAAGATCGTAACTATCATGGACTTTCAGTAATCTTCAGTTCTGTTTGGTCGTTGAAGATTTGGGTTGTTACAGGCAATCTTGGGTTAGGTTTATGATTATATATGTAGAAATTGTAATAGATGGATGGAAATTGGACAAGAAATCTAATTTTGACAAGTTTTATCAAGAATTCAGAGACTTTACTATGACCAGTTTATGTCATTTTGCCTTAATGTTGTTGTTTTGATAAGAAGGTGAATATAGTTGTGCATGTTTCTGTGCCTTTTATGTTATTGGAAGATTAATGAGAAAACTCTATTATGTGCCTTGGTTGATATTATCTGTGTCTTTGCAAAGCTGTCTAGTTATAAGCCTTTGACAGTATTCATTTATATCTGTTTATATTGATCATGTAGTATCTTCTCTTTAATATAAATGTATCTTGAGAATTGGTTCACTGTGCTAAAATTGAAGGAATACTTTTCACTTAGGTGCATCGCCATAATTTAGATTTGCTTATTGTATCTGTAATCCTATTTATCTCTTTCCCTTTACTCAAAACTCAATTGAAATAGGAAGAGCCAGCTTCTCTAAATGTTGGAGATTATTTCAAGTAGTAAGCCCCACATTCTTGAAACTTCCAATGTTGGTGTTGGAACCTGCACAATTTTATACATCAACAATAATGATTTTGATATGTTGGTTTCTCAACTATGTAGGATAAAAACTAGATAATGATAATGGATATGATATGAAAGAGATAAGATGATTTTGACAACATGGTGAGACTTGAAATGTGGATGCTCAAATGGCTTGGTTGAGGCTTGTTTTATAAGAGGTGAGGGATAGGAATGGATGGCTAGGATTATATTAGTGATGGATGGCTAGGATTAAGAGAGACATGGATCAAGGATGAATGGTTGAGATTAGAAGATGTGGATGACTAGGATTTAAAGGTTATTTAATTTTGGATCACTTTCATTTAATGAAGGTGGTAAGTGGTTGAGGATAGAGATAGATTGACAAATAATTTAAATAATAAATTATTTAAATTATGTGGTGAGGGCTAATTTAAATAAATATTTTTTATTTAAATTGGATGATAGAGGAATAGGTGGGAATTAATTAAATAAATATAATTTATTTAATTAATTGGCTATGAGAGGACAAATGGAATTAAAATGGGATTAGTTAAATAAATATAATTTATTCAACTAAAATGTGATGATGGAAGGGTTATGTAAGAGTCCTAGGACAAAATTTGTCACAAGGTATCTCAACTGATGTCAAAAGAGGATGTCACAAGACATGGTCAATTTTAGGTGTCTACAATCCCATTCTTCTCCTCCAAACTCTCTTCCTTTATTTTTCAACATTAAAATGGTTGCTAGGTAGCTTGAAGAGTAGGCAATAGAAGCAAAAAAGAAATTTTCAACAAAGGAGGTTACCAGTGGAACAAAGGGAAATCAGTAAGAAGTTATGAGGCCAAGTGTAAATAAATAAGGGACTAGAAAGAAGGAAGAATTAAAATAAAAGAGGTTGAAGTAAAACTAAAGAGTCTTCATAGGAAAAAAAAATTTAGAAGATCCCAACCAGCAAATTCCACTTACCATGTAGGAGATAACTGAAGGAGAAAAAATGTTAGATGAAATGGAAAAGGAATTGTAAGAGCAACAACAAGAAGAGAAGGTTCCATAAATTCCATAGTAGTAGAAAATCACTCCAAAGGATAACCCATGTATGTCAATAGTCCTGACCTAGTTGGGTATTACAATTCAAAAGATAAGCAATTTAAAAATCTAGTCACATAGGATTTATACTCAATATTAGTAATATGGGAGGCTCCTATGCCTAAGAAGAATGATAGGACAATATCCACCATTATCCTAGAGGCCTCTAGGTCAACGATAGTATAAATTGCAGTACTTATGGTTGAAAAAGATGAAGGGGATATTCTCTCAGCTAATTACTAGATCTATTTAAGGTTAACCTAGGAAAGAAGACAAGAGAGGTAGATATCCAGGGGATGCAAATAGTTGTTTCCACTATTGTTTCCTATATGGACAAGGACCAAAAGACCAAATAAAAACTAAAAGAGAAAGTTGTTGAACTAGCTTCTTGTATCAAACAATTGATCAGTCCCCTACAAGTAGTAGATGGATCCATTCAACCCCCTATGGTCATGTCCCAGCAAGAGGCAACAAATTTAGATAAGATGAAGTGCATAGCCACATCTATAGAGAAATGGATGGAAGACCTCCTCAGGTATGGAGACAACCTATATTTGATGAAGCCATGAGCTTATACAATAAACTCAAGATAATTGGCAACAACATAAAAGGGTTGATATAAGATCTTGTCAAGAGGAATTGGCAACCCACACTAAAAACTTGCCAAGGATTTTCATGTTGCACAAAATGGATTCTCAACTCCTGGTCAAAGAAGGAATTTTTTAGATTGAGGACACCAACCAGTCAACTATCTAGGGAGAAATCATCAAGATGGGGATAGAGGTGGTTGAAGGGAGTGCAACCAAACAAACTAAGGCATGTGATGAAATATTGGATGTCTTGTATGACATCCAAGGGTTGATTGAAGGAACTGTTGCTAATTTATTGTTCACACTTAAAATTAGTTGGACCTAAGTGTAATTGTTTAGAATGAATAAAAGAAAACTTTAAGTTATTGCATTCATTGAATAGTTGATGCCTTGACAGAGCAGAGAAAGAGATTCAGTTGACAGGATAACCCATCAGTCTAATCAAGACTGATGAGTTATCATGACAAGAAAATAAGATTGTCAAGAAATTAAAGATTCAAGAAATATAGTTGATCTAACATGGTTTGATTTTTTAGGAGTTATAAGTTAGATTGATTATTCAGTTAATCAGTTTTGAAAGGAAAAAGGAAAGATATTTATTGAACTGTTATTTCATGTCATGTTTTGAACATACATTCAAGTATCTATTACTTTATCTCATGCATTGATTGAAAAGGAAATACATATACATCATATGCATAAGAGAAATTAACTGATCATGTTTAAAGGAAGTGTTCAAATGTGTCCCACACAAGCCATGGGAGTAACTAGACTGAGCAATTGTAGACATGCAAGCTATGCATCTGTTTGATAAAAGGAAAAGAAATGAACACATGATAAAATGAAACATCCATCATTGCCTAAGCAAGAAGGTTGTTTGTTGATGCCAGTCTTCAGTCTTCACTTCAAGCTCCACCATCAGTTGAACCTGCAAAGTTTCGGGGACAGCCATGTTAGTGCTCCGGATGTTTAAAGTTATCACATGCTTTTATCAAACAGAAACATATACTTATCATACCATGCATTCATATGAGAGATCATATTAGATATATGACACAAATCAGGAAGAAATCATGAAGAAGATCAATCAATACTATTAGGTATATTTTTATGCTAACTTGTTTGTTCACTGTGCAGGTATAGGACAAGTATTGTTGTTGATTTGAAGACAAATAAACATGTGGATTAAATGTGGCTCCCACAAGGGTTTGAACCCAGCGTGTTTCTTTTCATTTTGAAAAGAGTATCAGAAAAGATAGGATGCATCATTCTAAATTACATCATGCATCATCTAATCAACTTGCAGAAAAGTTATGTCATCATGACTTTATTACAGTTGATTGGAGCAAATCAAATTAACATGACTAGGTCAAGTTAACAAAGACAAAGTACAGTAATCAGGTTACAATCACAAAAGAATATACAGGCTATAGGAGCCATCTGAAGTACAGAATCATTTTGAATGCATGTATTTATTTCATCACAAGTAACAAGAACAATTGACAGAGTGCATTCATAGTACAAGGACATGCTACAAGTGTTCATTTTACTATGCCTGATGGAGATAAAAGAAATAGAATAAAGCTTCCAAGACACAGAACTTGTGTATCATTTGAACAAGTTACAGGATGGGTCGTGCAAAAGTATCATCTCATTATGATAAAAGAGCAAGAAAGTAAAATGACATGTTACAGGTACTCAAAGTGATCAGCCAGCAAAGATAAATGATACAGGTTATGCCTTTAAAAAGACAAAATCAAAACAACAAGGCATCAATAACTCTGGCAGGCATATGCCATAATGAAGAAACAGGATGATCAAGAATATGAAATAGTATATGTGGAACAGCTATGTCATAGCTTTCAAGATGAAATAGCCAAGTCAAAATTCCATATGATTAAGTCATTAATAGAGAGATTATATTCCTAGGTAGCTGCCACAGTCCCAATTTAATCAAATGTTCAACATTCAAACATTTAAGTGACACATGGAAGTCATAGCATATTCCCAATCTCATCATTGTACTAGAGAAATAGCCTAATCTCATATGCCCTAGAACAGTGAAAAGACATCATGCTACAGTCAGTAAATGCTAGAAGGAGAGATACCTTGCAAGAATTAAATAAGTGCAGTCGCATTCACTATGAATAGTTATGATAGTGATCATAAAGTGGCTTATGCAAGCAAATATGGTTAGAGTAGATCACAGCTTCCATGTCCATCAACAGGAGTAGAACATTCTTCAAAGAGAATACCACATCAATGATGAAGGAGAAGCAGTAGAAGGCACATGATATGCCAAATGCATCATGAGATAAGTAGTGAGCATGCACAGAGGTAGCTAGAAGGAGTATCTAAAGAATGCCACAACCAGATGTAAATGAAGACAACAATGATTCCACAAATCACATACATAAGGCAACATTTCTCATGGAGCTAGCCAAGGTTAAAGAAGTAGATGATGATGGACAGTCAAATAATAATGATTTGTAGATACAAATAGAGGAGCCTCAACATTCAGAAAGCAGTTGAAGATAAAATCTATATGCTACAGAATTTTAGACTTGTTGCCACATTGATCAAACATTCGTACTTTGTAATAAGGAGGGAGCTGACATCATATGGATTCAGATGGACCAAGAAATACAGACAGCAAAGGAGATATCAGAACATGATATATATGCTACAGTAGGATCCAAATGCAACAAAGGCAGTCAGGAGGAGCATACACAAAGGTAGTCAGGAGATGATCCCATAGTCACACATGAGGCAACAATCATTCAACTCTAAACATCATCCATTTTTAACAGTTGAAAGCCTAGTCTAGGTCAATGAAAATAGGGCATATATTTACCACTCTCTGTTGTAAACATAAGTGTTAAGTCACATATATGTATCATCACACATGACAAATGATCAATCATCCTAAAGTTAGTAGGCAAAGGAGATATATGACATGCAAACATGCTATAGGAGCCATCTGAGCTCAAGAAAGCGAAACAGAATAAATAGGCTAAAAGAGCCATTTGAAAGTTTAGGTTTTTCTCTTTTAATGCATGTATTTATCTCCTATCAAGTGATTAAATAGCATGAACAATTTAAAATGTTGCAACAAGAGAACCTTCATTGCATAGAAATGTCAACATATGATATAGAAGAGAGAAGAAAGCAAAAGAGGTGTCACAGAAATGAAATGGTGTCATGGCCGTATCAGAGGAAAAAGTTCTGTGCAAAAGAAAGTTGAAACCCTAGTTCCTTTTTACCTATAGATAAAAAATACAGTTAAAGATTTTCTATACAGAGAAGAGATGTGATGGCCATGAGTAGGAGATCATTTTTTATGTTAAAAATGTAATACCCATTTGCAAAAAGGTAAATCCCTTGTTTCTTTTCTATATACAGTTGAAATGAGTGTCATAAGATGGAGCTAATACCATAGTTGTGCTAGAGGAAGGCCTTTTTGTGCAAAAAAGAATGAACCCTTATCAAAAAAATTCAAACCCTAGTGCCATCTTTCACTTACAACCAAAAGAAGGTGATAAAATATATCTATTGCCATAGTTGCGCCAGAAGAAGACATTTTCATGCTAAAAATTGAATACCCATCTGTATATGAAAAACCCTTGTTTCTTTTCTATATATAGTCAAAAAGAGAACACAGTGAATATTACAAGAAGCTAGCCATGACAGTTAGAAGGGTTTTTATGCAAAGAAAGTTGAAACCCTTGTTTCATATTTAGAAACCCTCATCAATTTTTTCACATTTTTGTGTCTACATACAGATGGAGCACAGCCATAACAAAATGAAGGCTTTGTATGTGTAAAAAAGAACAAACCCTTATCATTCTTCACTTATAGAAAGACAAATGAAGCTACAAGAGAGACAAGAAGCAAGTGCTTACCTTGTTTTTCTAGCAGAAAGAGACACATATCCACGGCCTCACAGGAGTATCAAACTCTCAAATACAGGTAACAGTTGCAGAGAAGAAAGATGCAGAGACAAAAAGAGTTGTTGTCAAAGAATAAGTAACATATCAAGACAGCCATGAAAGGAGAAAGAAGTTACAGATGCCAACAAAGATGCCAGTATACTCAAAACAAATGTTACCTTCTTTCTTGCATGCAGAGTTCTGATGATTCGACCAAAAGAAGACCAGAGAGAGTAAAAAGCCAGAGACATATGCTTGAATCCTTCAAACCCTAACTGACAAAAAGTAGTTGAAGAGCGAATGAGGGAGAATGCCAAATGAAAAATGAAGACAACTTTTAGGGTTATCTATTGCTTTTGTTCAAAGGTTCTTTCTCTCGAGTTTTTGACTTTACAAAAGACTAAAATCAATTACCTTATACAAAACGCCCATGGTCAAGACTTTAGTCTTGAAGATTTCCTAGTCATCATGATATGAAGAGGCTGACAAAAATTGTCGCAATTGATTTTTTATAAAGTTAAAAAGGTCAGTATGATGAGAAGGCAAGGCTTCATGCCTTATGATTCATCTAATTCTTTTGTGGTCGACTAAATAACATGGTTGAGGCTGCCTCATATGAAACTCATGCTAGTCGAAGATTCCTTGTCATTTTTTGCAAACATTCAAAGGTCAAAGATCCTTCCTTATTATGCATGGTGGCTGACAAGGTCAAAGGAACATTGTTTTAAGACATGATATTCATGAAGACAGAGTAGGTTTGCAAGGTGGCAGACAAGGTGAGCATCTGTAATGTTTGATGCATGGAGGCATGGAGTTATAAGGTTTTCTTGATATTGAAATTGCACATGGAGATATAAGATGACCTCGAGATATAAAGATGAATGTATGCACTAAGGCATCAAAGGGAGTCATAAGGATGTTAATGTGTATTGTTTTGTGCATGGAGATATTATAAATGCATAGGATGACTTAAGGATTTTTCTTGCAGAGAGAGGATTAGTATTTTCTCCTTAGTGCATGTGGAGTAATAAGGGTAAAATTTTGCCTTAATGAATATGTATCATGCAAACTAGGGGTTTTTCCCACATGGAGGTATAAAGGGATTTTTTATTTTTCTTCTAAGTCCTATTTGTGCTCAAATCATGCAAATTAGGCAACTGTGAATTAGAGAGATAAGGAGTGTTATTTTTTCTTCTCATCAAGCATGATTTTACAAAGATATTAATTGTAAATAAATAATAAGGTAATAAATAAGGCGCTGAATCAGGTGCTAAATCAGACGCTAAAGTGGCGCTAAATTAGGCACTAATTGGTGTCTAATTTAGTGCCTACTTGTTCTGATCGGTGCAAAAAATGCCAAAAATAGCACCATACCAATAAATAGTGACGACTTTTTCAAAATATTGGAGAAAAATACATTAAAACAATGGGTGGAAGCAAAAAATGGAGAAAAAAAGGGAGCTAATCATAGGAATTTGTTGTAGTGTGAAAAGCTCATTTATTGTTTTTGGCAAGTCATGTGACTCTCAATAATTAATTTAAATAATAAGATTATTTAATTAATTATTGGAGAGGGGATGATGGGGGGATAAATTAATTAAATAAATAAGATTTATTTAATTAATTTTGGCTAAAAGGGATAAATGGATTAATTAAATATATATAATTTATTTAGTTTATTTGGGAAAGGGATTAAGAGACAATGTGTTGCAAGATGAATGTCTAGGGGATGTTGAAGGGTTATGAGGACATGTTCAATTTTAAGTGTCTACAACATGCATGAATAAGAAACCCATCTAGAGCTTGAAAACCATGTAGGAACACTACTTAGAAGGAGAGTAGTTGAATAATTTTATTCATAAAACTCCCTTACTCTCAACAATTTTTAGAACTAACATTTATATGTGAAAATATTACCTAAGGAGTTTTAAAAATGTTAGTTCTAAAAATGTTAGTTCTAATATTCATATAAATGTTAGTTCTAAAAATTGTTGAGACTAAGGGAGTTTTATGAATAAAATTATTCAACTACTGTCCTTCTAAGTAGTGTTCCTACATGGTTTTCAAGCTCTAGATGGGTTTCTTATTCATGCATGTTGTAGACACTTAAAATTGAACATGTCCTCATAACCCTTCAACATCCCCTAGACATTCATCTTGCAACACATTGTCTCTTAATCCCTTTCCCAAATAAATTAAATAAATTATATTTATTTAATTAATCCATTTATCCCTTTTAGCCAAAATTAATTAAATAAATCTTATTTATTTAATTAATTTATCCCCCCATCATCCCCTCTCCAATGATCAATTAAATAATCTTATTATTTAAATGAATTATTGAGAGTCACATGACTTGCCACAAATAATAAATGAGCTTTTCACACTACAACAAATCCCTATGATTAGCTCCCTTTTTTTCTCCATTTTTTGCTTCCACCCACTATTTTAATGTATTTTTCTCCAATATTTTGAAAAAGTCATCACTATTTATTGGTATGGCGCTATTTTTGGCATTTTTTGCACCGATCAGAAAAAGTAGGCACTAAATTAGACACCAATTAGTGCCTAATTTAGCGTCACATTTTGCATCTGATTTAGCACCTGATTCAGCGCCTTATTTAGCGCCTGATTTAGCGCCTGATTTAGTGCCTTATTTAGCGCCTAATTTAGCACCTAATTTATGGTTACTTGGGTTTAGGAGTATTATTTAGGGTTTAGGGTTTATGGTTTTGGGGTAAGGAGTTAGGGTTTAGAGGTTTAGGGTTTAGGGTTTAGAGAGAGATAGAGGACCAATAGGGAGATATAGAGGAGACCGAGGGGAGAGATAGGGAGATAGAGAGTGAGGGACATGGCCGGAGACATAGGGAGAGAGATTGAGAGGTAGAGGGACAAAGGTGATAGGGAGAGAGGGGAGAGATAGGGAGATAGAGGTTTAGGGTTACTTAGGTTTGGAGTTTAGGGTTTAGGGGTTTAGGGTTTCTCAGGTTTAGGTTTAGGGTTTAGGGGAATTATTTAGGGTTTAGGGTTTATTGTTTAGGGGTTAGGGGTTCAGGTTTAGAGGTTTAGGGTTTAGGGTTTATAGAGAGAGGAATGATAGGGAGATATAGAGGAGACTGTGGAGAGAGATAGGGAGATAGAGAGTGAGGTACATGGCTAGGGACATAGGGAGAGAGATTGAGAGGTAGAGGGATGATAGAGATAGGGAGATAGGGGAGAGATAGGGAGATAGAGGTTTAGAGTTGCTTGGATTTAGAGTTTAGGGGTCTGGGGTTTAGGGTTGCTCAGGTTTGGAGATAGCTAAAGAGAGAGAGAGGAGATAGATAGGGAGAGATATAGGAGACAGAGGGGAGAGATGATGCAGAGCGCACAGAGGAACCAAACAACTTGTCACAAACTGTATCGGTGTGAGATTGTCTTACGTCTTAGTGATCAACTCTCATTGGCTAAACAGACCCCATCGGCCACCTTGTTATTTATCTGACCGATCTAGCAACTCTCCCCTATAGTCAACTCCACTTTGTCTTCAGAGAGACTTCCTCTATCAGTGGCATCTTCAAACCTCCTGTCGATACCCCAATGGAGGTTAGCTTTCCACTAGCCTTAACTGTGGCGGTTAGTCATGGCCTTGTCGGCCAGACTTACATCATCGACAACCACTTGTGAACTCCAACCGATGTACCGATACACTTGACATCGCATTGACCATTCCCTGACTCTTTGGTGTGACACATACCATTGGCCAACCCAAAGACTATTCTACCGACACACAGATCAATCGATGGCTCCTTCGAACCGCATTCGTCAATGAGACTCTAAACGTCGGTGAACTCCTTGTTGGTTCCCTCTATATGCCGATATACCAACTTAGTATATTCTTGACATGACTTGCTACTACAGGTGGACTAAAGTTTCTTTAACTTGATTTCACCGTTACTACCAGTCACCTTTTGTATCTGATGAAATGTACATTCTCAACATACATTTTCAACATGCTTTTGCGATATGCATTCGCAATATATGTTCGGTGAAACAATACGAAACTTACACTAATGTAAAGCTCTGCAACTCACAAACACTAAACAAATATGTAGAAACCAAAACTTAACAAAATAGTAGGGTCTATAATCTTCTGCAGACACTTGACCACCATCAATTTGGCCACTCCACTAATTGTTCTCACATAACAACACTCTTGTTATCATTTCAATGACTAGTCACATAGAGATGCCTAGTCAACTTATGCCCAAACTCCTTGGATCCTTGGGTGTTTGATCAAAACTATAGAAAACACAAAATACACACTATATTCCTCCATCACACTAAACATGAGAATCTTGATTTCAGTGGATAGAGGAGATACAATCCATTTATTCACAAAACCCTAGTTTCTAGGTTTTCAGACCAATCTTTGCAAAGGGAATGAGATCTCACAAACTACAACACTTTAAGACACCAAGCTACTATAAAATGAAAACTACTTCAATGCCAGAACATCTCCAATCAGTTTCAGATGATCAACTAACCATACAGACCGTACAGAAAGACTGTTATAGAGAATTACTTAGAAAGAACAATGTTTCAACACATCAAGAATCTAGATCTTCATTCATTCATGCTTCTCCATCATTACATCCTGCTTCTCTACCTATAGAGGCTTGAAAACATCAATTAGCATTCCTCCCAATTGTACAAACTAATTTGAAAGACAGTTAGCCATTGGTTTTCTCCTCTCACAAGAAAACTACATGTTTTCATTGTGTTATTACATCAAACTTGACCAAAACATGGTCTACATAGGTCTAGTGACCAAATTGACAAAAACCTTATTACAAACATGATGTGGCTTAAAAAGCCTTATTGAAAACAAAAACAAAACATGACTCCTAAACCATAGAGAAGGTGCTCATGCACCAAGAGATAGGGAAATAGAGTCGAGTGAGTGAGATATCCAAAGAGATAGGGAGAAGGATTGAGAGGTAGAGGGTTGATGGAGATAGGGAGATAGGGGTTTAGGGTTTCTCAGGTTTAGGGTTTAGGGATTAAGGGTTAAGATTTAGGAGCATTGTTCAGGGTTTACAGTTTAGGGTTTAGTGTTTAGAGAGAGAGGACCAATAGGGAGATATAGAGAGTGAGGTACATGGCCAGAGACATAGCTGGAAGAGAGGGATATGGAGAGTGAGGGACATGGCCATAGACATAGGGAGAGAGATTGAAAGGTAGAGGAATGATAGAGATAGCTAGGAGATAGGGAGATAGAGGTTTAGGGTTGCTTGGGTTTAGCTAGTGTTTAGGGTTTAAGGGTTGGGGTTTAGGGTTTCTCAAGTTTAGGGTTTATGGGTTACGGGTTAGGAATTAGGGGCATTATTTGGGGTTTATATATGTTTTAGGGGTTAGGGGTTAGGGGTTAGGGGCATTATTTAAGGTTTAGAGGTTTAGGGTTTCTCAAGTTTAGAGTTTAGGGGCATTATTCAGGGTTTACGATTGCATGTCAAAAGAAGTCTCTCTCTAAATCCCTCAACCCTAAATAATTCCCCTAATCCCTAACCCCTAAACCCTAAACCTAAGCAACCCTAAACCTCTATCTCTCTATCTCTCCCTTATCTCTCTTTTTCTATCATCCCTCTACCTCTCAATCTCTCTCCCTATCTCTCTAGACATATCACTTACTCTCTATATATCTCCCTATCTCTCACTCTGTCTCCTCCATCTATCCCAATATATCTCCTCTCTCTCTACCTATCTATCTCTCCCTATCTCTTGCCTCTCTCTCCCCTATCATTCCTCTATCTCCCTATATTTGTAGACATCTCTCTAGTCACTCTAGTCTATCTCCCTATCTCTCCCTATTTGTCTCCTCTCTATCTCTCTCTACCTAACTATCTCTCCCTATCTCTAATCTATCTCTTGCCCCTCTCCCCTTATCATTCCTATAGCTTCCTATCTCTCCCTTCTAATACTTCTCCCTCTCCCTTATCGATGAAGTAAATAAACAAGAAAACTAGGACTCTCTCTCTCTCTCTTCCTCTTTGTCTCTATCTGTCTCCCTTATCAACTAAGCAAATGGAAACAAGAAAACTAGGACATGAAAAGAGGGATGAGGATATAAATTGGCAAGATGAAATGGAAACAAATAAAACTAAAGTTCATTGGATGGGAAGAATGATGAGAGGAGAGGTGAAAAATAGTAAAATAGGGAAAAATTGGTGGTATCTAGAGAGAAAGAGAGAGTTACTTGGGGTTAGGGGTTAGGGTTTAGGGGCATTATTTAGCATTTATGAGTTTAGCATTGCTCAATTTTAGGGTTTAGAGTTTAGGGTTTAGCACATGGCCAAGGACATAGGGAGAGAGATTGAGACGTAGAGGGATGATAGAGATAGGTAGATAGGGGAGAGATATGGAGATAGAGATTTAGAGTTGATTGGATTTAGAGTTTAGGGGTCTGGGGTTTAGGGTTTCTCAGGTTTAGAGTTAGCTAGAGAGAGAGAGGAGACAGATTGAGAGAGATAGAGGAGATAGAGGGAGAGATAGGGAGATAGAGAGTGAGGAAGATGGCCAAAGAAATAGGGAGAAGGATTGAGAGGTAGAGAGATGATAGAGATAGGGAGATAAGGGAGAGATAGGGAGATAGGAGTTTAGGGTAGCTTAGGTTTAGGGTTTAGGGGTTAAGGTTTAGGGGCATTATTTAGGTTTTAGGGTTTATGGTTTAGGGGTTAAGGTTTAGAGGTTTGGGGTTTAGTGTTTAGAGAGAGAGGACCAATAGGGAGATATAGAGAGTGAGGGACATGGCCAGAGACATAGGGAGAGATATTGAGAGGTAGAGGAATGATAGAGATAGAGAGATAGGGATATAGAGGTTTAGGGTTGCTTGGGTTTAGTGTTTAGGGTTTAGGGGTTTGCGGTTTAGGATTTAGGGGTTTAGGGTTTCTCAGGTTTATGGGTTAGGGTTTAGGGCTTAGGGGTATTATTTAGGGTTTATGGTTTAGGGGTTAAGGGTTAGGGTTTAGGGTTTAGGGACATTATTCAGGGTTTACAGATCTTAGGGGATCTAGATAGTGTGGCTACACACATTGCTACACATGTTGGTGGCTAGTTAGACACATGGAACATCAGCAACCACATGTTATGCTTCCATACACGTGTACCACCTAATGACATTTGTACTACAAAACATGATCATATAATTGGCACTATATGCGTCTAACACATGGTGATGTCCATGTACACCACATGCCATAATGATCTAGTTGGCACCATACAAGTTTGAGTACATTTGTTCGTCTTACCTCTATGTATATTTCCTTCGTTCATTTTGAATAGAAGTGACATATATGTTAGAACCCTTCTATATTTGAATGTGTTTTAGTTTACATATCTATTTTCCTTTATGTGTTCTATGATCTTATTACATTAATAGATAATATAGGATTGTCCCTTAGTTCACCTTGGGAATTAGATTAAATAACATCTAAAGTTGATTGTAAATTAACTGTAACATGGTGAGCATTTTGTTGATTTTCTTGCTTATTTTCACCCTTTTGAAAACTAAATTTTCCTATTGAAATTTTGAAGGATGAGATCCATATTTAAGTGCATTAGACTTAAGAAGTTTCAATTCAATGTTTCTTACATTTGCACACAAATCCATGGAAGAATAATAGTTGTTTAGGTACATTGTCTCACATTGGATAGTAGGTAATAATCCCTTAACAAATATTCTTTACAATTCATCAATAGGAATTTGATAGTGTATCTTTGTTGACAAAGTTTGAAATCCAATAACATAATCATGATTGCACTCATTTGATCCTTGTTTGATGCTCTCCTATTCCTTCAATCTATCTTAGTGAAGGAAAATAAATACATGGGCAACCCATAGAGAAATTTGTCATCAATTTTGTTCCTCAAAATTATCTCATGATATGGTGAAGGGAAAAATTACCAAAGATAAATTGTGATCATTATTCATCGACCCAAAAACTAATGCACTATTAGAAATGTAGACACCTAAATCTTACCATGGCCTTAGTGGTTCCTGATGCAGAGGCATCCACACTATAACCTTAACATGCAGCATGGATGTCCGCAACCCTTCATCATCATCATCATCATCATCATCATGTTTTCTTTAACACTGTCAGCATCATCACATTTACTCTGCCGACCGATATCCTCCTGATGACAAGCCTTCGCCCTTTCACATGTCAACAGCATCATCTTATTCGACTATTAGCAGCATCATCATATTTCGAAAAGGCATGAAATATCCTCCTGCTGACTACTGTTCACTTCCTTATCGCTTTTCACCTTTCGCCTTTCAACAGCATCATGATATTCGGCAAGCGCTAACATCCTCTTGACATTCGCTGTTCATCTCACCGACAACTTTGACCTTCACTATCTTCAGCATCATGATGTTCAACATCATGTTAATCAGCAGGATATGGAACATCCGGTTCCTCCCATATATCCTGATGATGACAAACCTTAACTCCTCACACCGTCCCCTCGATGCTTACGTCACCCCGATATCCTGATGACGTATATCCTGATGACGATGACGTCACATGCAGCTCCTCAATATCCTGCCGCTCTGAAATATCCTGATGACGTATATCCTGATGATGATGACGTCATATCCTGCTGTTGGCCAAACTTAACTTTTTCAGCCCGCGATCAACCCGATCTTCTTCCTTATGCCGATACGCTCCTCCTCGGCACCTCCTGATGATGATCACCCCGACGTTCGTTCACTTCATGCAATTGAAAGCATCATGCTCATCTCCACTTATCTGGATGACGATGCCCGAAGCGACTGCAGGATATTCACCAAAATATCCTGATGATGCTGTTTTGACAAATTTCCAGCCTTAGCAGATTTTCACCGTTCTGATCCGCCGAACCTCCAGGGATGACCCGATCCACTTCCAGGGTGACCTTCCAAACTCTATCAGCTCGACCTAGCACATACCCATGCTAGGGCTCTCAACATCTCTCGACGGCGATCCTGCACACCTGCATGCAAACAAAAAGCAAACTAAAACCTAACCTACTGTACATCGCCATTCCACCGATCCGACGAATCAACCGGTGGAATGGATCAGCGAATCCATGAAACCACCCAAAACAGCAAAATGATCACACAGTGGAGACCAAAATAGAAAATGAACAAAACAGGATCTCTTATTCGATTTCAAAAGATGCTATTACAATATTCAGTCTCTCGCTCAGTCTTACTCTCTGCAACCTAGCTCGAATGCTCTAAAACCAATCGATCCTCATGCATATATAGGATCTCTGGCAAGTACTACTGACCCGACTCCAAGCGGCTGGGAAATCTCTCCAGGCGGCTGGGAGATCCAACCGATCCTACAGCATGACAGTTGTTCTAACAAACTAACTAAAAATAGCAAAGCATGGTCAGCATGACCTTATTACATGCATTTGGTCTTATCAGACCTTCTTGGAAACATTAACAAGATTCAAACTAACTAACTGCCTCATGAAGGCCAGCTGTCAGGTAGGTGCTCCTGCACCATACTCCCCAACAGAAAAGAACTCATGTCCCATGAGTTTGGTTTGTGGAAGTCCTCCACCTTTACACCTTGCCTTTGCAATATTCTAACCTGTTCCAGCTGTATCCTCTGCTGGCTCTTGGCTGCTCCAAGACTTCTGAACTGTAACTTGCTATCTTGCAAGTAAATCCTCATGCCTGTCAATGTAGGCCTTTCTCACACATTCCCTGTGTTTGGCAGGTTGTCTGACCAGAACCTCTGTCTAAACTGCCTCTTGAACTTCTATACTGTTCAACTCTATCTTTCTGTCAACCTTTATAGGACAAACAATAGTCCCAACTATGACAACATCCTTGTCATCCCTCTCAACTGGTTGCTGTGTGCAAACCTGTTTCTGCACCTGCTGCTGACCTCTGTCAGTCAAAACTAAAACTTTCTTCCACCTGTTGTCCTTAACAACTCCTTTCCCTGCAGTGTCCTCAACTGCCTTTATGCCTGCTCCTATAGGCATTTGCACAAATTCCTTCTTTCCCATTAAAATGATTTTGGCTGCCCCCTGTGCTGCAGCATCTGCCTGCAATGGCATCAACTTAATAGTCTTCCCATCTTTCTTGATGGTGTAGGTATTAGCATACCCATCATACAGTACCCTTCTATCAAACTACCATGGTCTACCCAACAGTAGGTGACAACATTCCATGGGCAAAATGTCACACAAAACTCTATCATGATATGCCCCAATCTGAAAATCCACATATGCCTATTCATAGACAAAAAGTGATTGACTATCACTCACCCAAGATGCCTTGTAAGGGTGTTGATGTGGAATCTTTTCCAAATGCAGTTTATCCACCATTTCCTGAGATACCATGTTGTCTGTTGAACCAGTATCAATGACAACCTTACATATTTTACCTTTGCTCTTACATATGGTCTTGAAAAGAGCTCTCCTTTGCATCAGATCCTTTGATGCCTGCAAACTAATTCTCCTTAGCATCAATGCTTCTCCCTCCTCAGGATATGCATAATAGTCAGGCTCCTTATCTTTTTGATAAGTGTTTGAACTCTGCACACTTTGCTCTGCTTTCTCTTCTTGCACAAGTTGTACTCTCTTGTCATTTGTTCTATCATTTCTAGATGATGAACCTTTGTTTTCTGGACATTTGAAAGATGGATGACCAAAATCACCACAGGTGTAACACTTTCCTGAAAATGTAGTAGAACCTCTACCACCTCCAAATCTTCCTCTATTACCTTTCCATCCACCTCTGAAATCAGACTGTCCCTATCCTTTACCAGTGTCTTCTTGACCCTCATTGGTTTGCTTTTGTGTAGGGGCTGATCCTCTTCCCCTCATATTGTTTCCTCTTCCTCTCATGGACTTATCTTGTCCCCTATTCATCTTTTCTTCAATCCTGATTGCCATTTGATAACAATCCTCCACATTCTTAGGGTTAGCTAAAACTAACTCATCCTGTATGTTCAATCTCAAACCAGCCAAGTACCTAGCCACCTTTTCTACCTCATTCTCATGATGACTAGATCTCATACTCAATTTATAAAACTCCTCAGTATATGCCTTTACATCCCTTTCCTTCTGCCTTAAAAATTGCAGCTTCTTAAACATCTGAATTTCATAATCCCTTGGCAAGAATTTACCTTTGATCCTTGCTACCATTTTATCCCATGAAGTGATCTTTGACTTCCCTTGTTTCCTTCTCTCAGATTGTACATAATCCCACCATACCAAAGCATGACCTCCTAACTTGGTCTTTGCAATCTTTACCTTCTGATCCTCAGCAATATCTTCACATTCAAAGTGATTATCAAGTGCAGCAATCCAATCTAGCAACTCATCTTCATTCAAACTTCCATTATACTTGGAAACATCAACCTTTACCTTAGGTTTATCACCCTGTACTGCCTTTAACAATTTTGCAAGTCTCTGGTCTTCAGCATCCAGATCTTCAGCTACCTCTTCATACTCTTCAACAGTATCTTCATCTTCTTCAGACTCACTGTCTTCCACTTCCCTCTTTTTGTTCTTTTCCAGGGCTACAAGCCTGGCTTGAAGTGCTTCAGCAAGCTCCTTCATCTTCCTCATCTCTCTGGCATGTTTCTCCTTCATCTCCTACAATTCCCTTGCAGTACCACTACCTTTTGGAGGCATTTTGTCAACCTCTCAATCAACACACAACACATAATCAACTCTACCTCTACCCTTTCGGTGACAGAATCAACACACAACAGCCCAGACCTTTTGCTGAGCTCTGATACCACTATGATGCAGAGGCATCCACACTATAACCTTAACATGCAGCATGGATGTCCGCAACCCTTCATCATCATCATCATCATCATCATCATGTTTTCTTTAACACTGTCAGCATCATCACATTTACTCTGCCGACCGATATCCTCCTGATGACAAGCCTTCGCCCTTTCGCATGTCAACAGCATCATCTTATTCGACTATCGGCAGCATCATCATATTTCAAAAAGGCATGAAATATCCTCCTGCTGACTACTATTCACTTCCTTATCGCTTTTCACCTTTCGCCTTTCAACAGCATCATGATATTCGGCAAGCGCTAACATCCTCCTGACGTTCGCTGTTCATCTCACCGACAACTTCGACCTTCACTATCTTCAGCATCATGATGTTCAACATCATGTTAATCAGCAGGATATGGAACATCCGGTTCCTCCCATATATCCTGATGATGACAAACCTTAACTCCTCACACCGTCCCCTCGATGCTTACGTCACCCTGATATCCTGATGACGTATATCCTGATGACGATGACGTCACATGCAGCTCCTCAATATCATGTCGCTCTGAAATATCCTGATGACGTATATCCTGATGATGATGACATCATATCCTGCTGTTGGCCAAACTTAACTTTTTCGGCCCGCGATCAACCCGATCTTCTTCCTTATGCCGATACGCTCCTCCTCGGCACCTCCTGTGATGATCACCCCGACGTTCGTTCACTTCATGCAATTGAAAGCATCATGCTCATCTCCACTTATCCGAATGACGATGCCCGAAGCGACTGCAGGATATTCACCAAAATATCCTGATGATGCTGTTTTGACAAATTTCCAGCCTTAGCAGATTTTCACCGTTCTGATCCGTCGAACCTCCAGGGATGACCCGATCCACTTCCAGGGTGATCTTCCAAACTCTATCAGCTCGACCTAGCACATACCCATGCTAGGGCTCTCAACATCTCTCGACGATGATCCTGCACACCTGCATGCAAACAGAAAGCAAACTAAAACCTAACCTACTGTACATCGCCATTCCACCGATCCGATGAATCAACCGGTGGAATGGATCAGCGAATCCATGAAACCACCCAAAACAGCAAAATGATCACACAGTGGAGACCAAAACAGAAAATGAACAAAACAAGATCTCTTTTTCGATTTCAAAAGATGCTATTACAATATTCAGTCTCTCGCTCAGTCTCACTCTCTGCAACCTAGCTCGAATGCTCTAAAACCAATCGATCCTCATGCATATATAGGATCTCTGGCGAGTACTACTGACCCGACTCCAAGCGGCTGGGAAATCTCTCCAGGCAGCTGGGAGATCCAACCGATCCTACAGCATGATAGTTGTTCTAACAAACTAACTAAAAATAGCAAAGCATGGTCAGCATGATCTTAGTATAGTCAGCATGACCTTATTACATGCATTTGGTCTTATCAGACCTTCTTGGAAACATTAACAAGATTCAAACTAACTAACTGCCTCATGAAGGCCAGCTGTCAGGTAGGTGCTCCTGCACCAGTTCCCCCCTTGGGTTAGGGTTTTAGGTTTTAAAAAAAATTCTAGTTGTCCAGTTTTGAAAGCCCTTTGCCCCTTTCCTTTAGGTCATGCACTTTATTGCTATATTCTTGTGTTGACCATTATAGCCATTTGTTGATCTTTTAAGTCACAACCTTAAGTCTTAGTGCCTGTGGGTTGACTAGCCCCTTAACCTAGTCATTACTTATTGCCACTGGTAGGTCTTAAAGTCTTATAAATTGAAAATCACACCACCATGAAGCATGTTAGGATGACATCAATACCTAGTTGCGACACTGTGACAAGCTGCCACCTGTCCATGTAACCAACCTACCTATGAAGTGTTCACCTTAGCTAACTATCTACAGCCACATGTTAGAGCAAACTTAAGATCTAATGGTTGCGCTCTAGGACAGGGGAATCTTTTCAGAGGGAATATTTTCCATGAGATGGTGAGATGATGACACATGGCATCCACCATTTAAAAAGCAAGTATAATAAAGGCGCATGGGTGCTATGTCGTACCATCATGCGGTAGATGTATGGTGGGTCCTCTTCAACTATGACGCCATGAAAAGGTGACATGCATCTAATCCATGCTGAAGATGATTTGATGTGAGAGGAAAGTACAGATGATTTAGCTCATTTTCATTGGGTAGTGACTTGTTAACCAAGATGACTAAGATTGTCAAATCTAGTCAGTGAATCAAGGTCGTGGATTTCAAAAAGGTGACAAATGATCAATGGTCTAAATTCAAAAATGTAAACAAAGAAAACCTTTGAGTGACTGTGGCATGATTAGAGTTATAGTTGTCATGACCTCCATTAATATGCAGAATGGTATAGGAATTCGATGTTATAACAACATAATTAAAGGTATTTTTTGTCATTCTTCAAGGAGCAATCACATTCAAAGCTAGAGAATCATCAAAATGAGCAAGGGGAAACAATTATGCACCTCTACAGCATCAAAAATTAGTAAGTCATTATCTCTCCCATGCACTTAGTTCTCTATCTGTAAGAATTTTCTGAGATATTTAGGGCAGTTGTTAATTGTATAAGCCCTAGGTTGCCTACATAAAATATAAAATGAGTCAGTCAGGTCAGGATTTGACCTGAAAACATAGCTTGGATGAAGATATCATGATTCAGTGCCCCGGATCGTCTAAGACACCTCTAAAAAATTTAGGAGAGGTTGGAAAAAATGATAAAATATATGATCTTTGTGTAGATTGTCAAGATGCTAAGATCCCTATATCTGCTTGGAGTCTGTTTGAGCATTGGCACAATCGAAGTGATTACAAAGCCCCAATCTTCCATGCCTGGAGCCTTGACTTAGCTAAATTAATATGCCCTGATGTCTTCGTAAACATAGACTTGATGAGAGTTTTAGAAACTAGGTATGACCCTAAGACCATGTTTGTCTTGTCTGGAAATGGCAGTATTATCATTAGATTCATTAAAGCCTATATTACCATTGCCTTCAACCTTGACCCTACAACGGGTATACCCATAGATTTGAATGCTTTCATGGAAAAATACAAAACTCTTAGATATGCATATAGGTCTCATAAATTGGCTAAGCATAGATTAAAAGGAGTTAATGGAGCTTTGATCAAAATCCCTGACTTAGAAGAAGAGCCTCTTTGATGTAGCTTGTTCATGGAATATTTTGTTAAAACCTATCATAGCTTGTGTCATGTTCTCGAAAGAGATGTATCAGATAGAATTTCGGTGTCTCTGATGATGATGGAAGCATATATCCAAGATTATGGAGCTGAGAAGCCATATGATTATGCAGGTTACTTGTCAAAAAGGATGCATGAGCATATGATGGCCATTAAGAACAATATGTGCACTCCAGGTCCCCATGTAAAATTCACTTGGTATTCGTTAATGTGCCACATGATCCTATTTTCTCTATCTGGCCATTGGGGCAAGGAGTTGCATTTGAGAATGACTGATGCAGAAGGCAAGGCCATGACAGTTCAGATGTGGACCTACATGCTAGGCATGCATTTTAATTATGCTAGTTATGTCACTTTTGAGGAGCATTTTGTGAGGAAATTATTGGGATTTTTGGAGACAGTTGTAGAGAGGATACCAAAGGAGATTAAGGATTTTCTGAGACTAATGGAGAGGACCCCCTATCTGAAGATCAATCACAATTGGGGAGATTGGTTTTTACATGAAAATATTACTTGTATCAGAGTCTATGGGTGTGAGGCTCTGCTCTATTCCTTACCAAAATTTGTGCCTAGAAGAATAGGATTTATGGAGATCATCAGACAGCTGAATGAAGCAGACAAGGAACACTTTAAAGCATAAGAAGGGATCTCTTATCCCAACATCTCTAAAGCTTCATGATTTGCTTACAATTGATAAGAGTGGCTTGGAAAAAATTGGTCTCATGTTGCAATGTTATAGGATGAGTATGGAGAAAATAAGACTCTTTGATCCTGAAGGTTTTATTCATAACATAAGGCATAAAGTCAGTAGGCCTGCATACCCGTACCATGTCCTGTTTGATGAGGATACTGCCAGAAATTGTGAATCAATGCAACAAGTGTTTTCTTGAGAAATGAGTGGAAATTGATAATAGATGCAGAGAAAAGGAAAAGGAATGCTAACTTTGCATATCAAGGGGCTTTCATTGAGATTCAAAACCCCATTGAGAGAATCAAAATGTTCTTTGCTAAAGGAGATGAATTGATTGCTGAGGCGTCTGCTGGAGAAGAGAGGCCCACATATCAGCCAAGCAGTTCAAGGGGTAAGTACATTAGAAAAAGTTCCCCTGACTCCTCTGAAGCCCTTGCCCCAAAGAGAGAAAAAATAATTAATCATGAAATAGAAGAAGAAATGGAATTTTTGAATCTAGAGGAGAAGGTGATAAAGGAACAAGACCCACAACCCTCACATCAATTGCATTCTCCCCATAGGATAGCACCATATGCCTCCCCAAAAAATAGGTTGACAAGATCCACAATCAATAATGAGGTGGACATCAAAGATGTGAGGGAGGTGGCATGCAATCAGTTCATCCCAGATGATGCATTCATTGCCACTCTAGAATTTAAATCCTTTGTGTTGAGAATGAGGAGTGAAGAATTTCATAAAAAGATAGAAGAAGCAAAAAGTGGTGAAAACCCTTCAGAGTATGATGTTATCATGAGGAGGGTTTTGAGTGAAGTGAACAAGGACATCAATTCCATGACTCCTAAGGAAGGGAGAGCACTTGTGAAGAGAAGAAAAATTCTACTATTGCCACACTGGACACTGTTAGATGCTATTGTATTTGATACCATTACCAGGGATGATGCAGATGTAAGTGAAGAACAAGCCAGGAGGGCATTACAAGGTGCTATCTTTGACCCTAAATTTGATACCTTGGCTATCTAGGCATTGGCCCCAAATGATAAGAAATCAAAGGTAGGTTTGGAAGAATTTACTGGTAATGTGATCATCAAGAAGGTGTCAAACACCCCTGCTCCTCAAGCAGCTAGCTTGAATGTATAGACAGCACATTTTACAGAGGCAGCAACACTCAAACTGCAGAAAGATTACAATGAATTATTGGGTAAATATACAGAGGCAATGGCTAGACTTAATGTTTATGAGAGTCAACCTCAATTGGAAGCCATTCCATCTCAAACAACTCCAATTATACAAATTGTAGAGTCATTACCAGTGGATACACAACCCTTGCTTCAAGAAATAGAGGAGCTGAAAGAGGAAAATAAGAAGTTGAAAGGAGAAGTAGAAGGAAAAGTGGAAGGTTTAGCCAGAAATTTAATCACGTATAGAATCAACAAGATATTGGCCAAGTTGGAGGAGACCCATTGGTCTTACTCTCTATTAAGGATAGCACGTGAAAAGCATGAATCAGACAAATAGTAGCTATCAACTATGAAGACTAGCTGGTTACTAAGGATTGGAAAAATTAGAGACTTTCTCAGGTGTTCTAGATATGATCTAGATGCTCCTCCTGAGTTGCACAGTTGGTATTAGGAATGTTGGAAAAATTTAAGGAGCTGGCTACTTATCAATTAAAATTGGATACAATAATAAGGGATAAAATGCAAGTAGTTGCTGGACACAAAATGGTTACCTCACATTTTAGAAGCTGATGGGACAACAAAGGACATGAACAAGTGGAAGAAGGAAATCATTAATAATGGTAATCAATTAATTCCATCTTGTTGTCATAAGGGAGATCCATCTCTGCATGTGTTAAGTTAGACACTTGAAAGGCTGCATGTGGTGGACATCACATTTGATTTATTTGGTAAAAATGTCAAAACTATCCTAGATGCACAATATGTCAGCCACAATAGTAAGATAGCAGAAGTCATCTCATTTCCTTGGCCAGCTAAGAGTACATACAGTATGTGGCAAGGTAGATATGGACCTAAAGAATGACAACATGGCTACTATCTTCAAACCACAATAATGCAGATCCCCAGGCAGGTCCTCATGTTTCTCAAGGCCAACCACTCCTTTTCTTTTTCCTCTGGTGCAATTAATGTTTCCTTAGTGCCTTTGGGTGCTTCTCTGTATTCATTGAATTTGAAAGACAATGTATTAATTGCTGAGGGTACACATTCCTATTATATAATGGAACTGTATCACTCATTTTAATGTTGTTGAAGACTTGGAAAATTTTGGAGAAGTAATGAAAATATAGGCTCTCTGGGTTGCTCTATTTTGTGTTGTAAGTTTATGAGTTATATGTTGCATGCCTTATCCATAAAATTTATCAATTTCATGTTGTTTTTAAATGAGTAATGCCTTATGCATAAAATTTATCAATTTCATGTTGTTTTGTAAATGTTGTTTATCTAATCAATTATGTTAGTTGGCCAAATTCACATATAAAACCTAATCATAAGATTTGGCATATCTTTAGGGTTTTATAATTTGCAAATTTGAGCACCAACAAAACCAATATCGACATTAAAGTGATGTACAAAAGCATTGGCCAAATCATTTAAGGAATGAATAGAACTATGAGGAAGAGAGTAAAGCCATTCAATTACATAATCCTTTTAGTTTCTAGGGAAGAGCTTTGTAAAAAATTTATCATCATAAACATAATCAAAACAAACTCCCAATTGTGTCATAAGGTCCCCTTTACCACTATACATTACAAAACTAGGGGTCACCGAACAAACTAGAAATGGATAAGAAATAACTCAAATGAAAGTGGATTATGCTTGATTTCTCCTATGATATCCTTTGATTACTAGGGGTAATGCATCAACTTTAATTTGTATCTCATCAATTCTTTAAGGATGACATCTATGTTGGAAGGATGAACATTAAGAGTTATGATTAAAATGGGAGTGGAAGTGGAAACATGAGATAATATGTGGAGTGTAGGTTGATTGGGCGACAAAGAATGAAGTTGGAATGACGGCACTAGAAGTGGGAACATGAGTAGTGGGTGAGAAGTAAACACAATCAGGGGATGAGTGGAAGGTACAATATGAGAAGTAGGTACAATGAGAAGATCAATGATAGGAGCTATGAAAAATTGATAAGCAATACAGAGAAGAGAAGAAATATGTGGCTTGGCTAATGCAAGAGAAAATGTGCAAGGAGGCACACTAGACAAAGAGGCTTGTGAAGGAAGGGGAGAAGACACGCTATTTAAGGAAATTTATGAGCTTATCCTTTGACCTGTATCACTTAATAATTCCATCACATAAGGATTATCCATTAACAAGTTATGAAGAACATCAATCAAATTTGAATAATTAACATTATTGTTCAAATTCATAAAGGTCTGATATAAGTATTTGTGTGGTAAGATCCATGTCTTGCCTATCCATATGTGCAACATGTGTATCATGATGAAAAACATCTTCCCCATTAAAATATGTAGTATTCATCAAAACCTCAATCATAACTTCCTCACAATGAATCAAGGCCATTGTAGAGTTAAGCCTAAGGTTTCTTCTTAGTGCAAAATGAGGATTAGGTTGAGACCTTGACATTCAAGAAAAATATAAAGCAATGAAAAGGAAATTGCATCCAAGTAATCCTATTTTTTCTTCCAACAATTCACACCAAAGATTGAACAATTTAAGGATATTGCAATAGGTAATTTGTATCAACACAAATAGTATTACTAAAGCATTTCAAAGTTTAGGCCATAAGAATCATCCTTTTTTAAACATGGATTGCAAATAATTCTAAAAATTTAGAAGTCTTGGTCATTAACATTATTGTATGCTACAATGTCATCCAGTGTATCATTGTCAATGTTCATATCTTCTTTCAAGTATTTAATATTATCATCATCCTCATCTTGACCTGCATCATCTTCATCATCATTGAAATTTGAATGTAGACCATCTATATTGTTACTAGATGTATTTGGATCATCATTTTCTATACCATCCATATTGATGTCTTCCATAACATCATCTAACTCTGGATTGTTGTCTTCTTATGCCTAAACATAACCATCTTCAACATCATCATGGATGTCAATTTCTTCGATGTTCTCTAATCCCTCTCTCATTTTATTGGCCATCGTTGTTTTGATCAGTATCCACTAATGCATTGTCAAATACATGCCTTAATCTTGGATCATAATGTATGACAAATATCCATTTCGGGTCCAAAATATCTTCATAGAAAAATACCTGCACATGAACGACATACATATATTAGACGTATGGTATAACAATTTTATTGATTAATAAACACATGTATATATTCGCAATAAACTATGAATTAATAGATTAATGATCACTATCACTTCTTGTTTGAGTTAAAAAAATACCTGCTCAGAATGAATTGGTAGAACATAAGGCTCCTTATCCTTCGGTAGGAAACATGAGGAATCTATAGAAAACAATTCACTATGGGTATCATGTCTTCATGTCCTCTCAAATGCTTCATACCATCTACACTTAAAAATACAACATTTAAAAGAGCGGTAATCCAAATCAATAATTTCTTGTATTTTCCCAACATATTGTAGATTCCCTTCAATTATATTCTTGTATTTTGAGATTGATCAACTGGATTGCTTGAAGTCAACCATGATGCCACAATCAAAGGATCATCTCTTTACATCTACACTTTCTACACGATAATGTCAACCATATGCCCACATTGCTGGATATTTCCTCACCTGTGAAAGACCATTTATTTCAATGAAAACAAATACAATGATGAATATTAAAATAGTTAATAGTGTCAAAACTGTAAGGAAACAACATTTTGTAAAATTCTAACTGTACCTTTCTTTCACATCCTCTAGACCTATTGATTTCATCTTCTATTATGTTTGAATCTATACCTGCATCTTCTATTTGATTTTGAATTTGTTTAGTAACCCATTCTAGTGTGCAATCTTTGCCCCATTCCCCAAGAAGATCAGTGGGAAGTGGAGTATTCCTTGGGTTTAATTTCTTAAACTGTCTCCTTGCTTCTAACACTTCTTCTCTCTTTTTATCATACAAATCAATCCATTTGTTCATAAAGTCCATGTGGTACAAAATGAACTTGTCGAATATAGCACTTTTGTCTACACCTATTACAGTCAACATGTTTATTTCAAACTCCAAATGTCATGATGTTAATTTGACAAATAAATTATAGAGTAAATTAATGATTGCAAGAAAAAAAACCACACTGATCATGAATTTACTTACTAATTTCTACTTGAACACCATTAGATTGTGGTTTTTCTCCATCAATAATATCTGATGCTCATTCTTTATCCCAGAATCATGGCCCATCTTCAAAATCCTTACCAAGGAATTCACACAGGAATAAAAATGATTCATTCAATACATACCCTTCAGCCATACAACCCTTTGGATGTGCCTTCTGTCAAGCATATCTTTTTAGAGTTTTCATATACCTCTCAAAGAAAAAAATCCACCTCGTTGATATGACACCCGCCAATTCAATGTCATCGACTAGGTGTATAAGTAAATGGACTTGTAGGTCCATGAAACTTGTAGGGAGATCCTTCTCAAATACACATACAATTTCTGCAATTTCCTTCTTCCATTTTGGCACTTCACATTCATGGATCTCCTTGGAGGTCACCCACCTAATATAAGAATAGTAAATTAGTATGAACCTTTAGTCAAAAATTAAAATGCAATATAATATCTCTATGTCTCTCACACATGAACATTTCATATAACCACATACATTGTAAATGCTGACAATCGACTTATGGCATTCCTTAAGTCAACTGTAAGATAGGAATCCCCCCTAATTGCCAATGGTAGATATGCTATCAAACACATTTGTGAAAAGGTCATTAGTATTTTTTTCTCACACAACAAAATATCAAAATATATTTAGTACTTAATCAATGTTACCAGTAAATGTTAAATGATGATATATAATAACTTCATAAAATTATGAAAATCATGTGTTTTAAATCTTGTGATATGTCCATAAACAATAAAAGCTTTAGCCAATGATGACACATAGCTAGTAGGTGTCCTTATTAAACAGATGACATTTTTTAGTTGGTCTAACTCTTTTTTTTTTTCAAAATCCATGGAGCTTCTACATATGTTTCATTTTCTCTATTTGGCCACATATGTTTTCTATCAATTTTGGTACGTGAAAGAGCAATATCTCTCCTCAAAGATAAGGTGTCCTTCTCTTTGCCTGATATATGTCGAAATATAGAATCTGGGACATTTTTGAAGATGTGCATAGGATCTAATAAGTGAGATATTAATAGATCATTCCAGTAAGGGAGCTCATAAAATATGGATTTCATTTTCATTCCTTCTAGCATATTAACTACAACTTGTTCTGGTTCTTCAATTGAATCACCTCGATCAAAAAAATCCTCCCAAATTTTCAATTCAGCATCTTCATACTTTTGAAGCCAATCACCTAGACCCATAATCATGGGAGGGCCTCTATTTTCAACTTTTCCATCAAATTTATTCTTTAGGCAATTTCTAAACTTATGATCTAGTGGTAGAAAAACCCTAGTGTTTGCATAAATAAATTTATGTAGATCTTTAGAATACTGCCCTTGAAAATGTTCTACACATCTTGGACATGCAAATATCCCCTTTGTTTGAAGCCTTGCAATTCAATAAGTAATGTTAATAACATAAAAAAATAGTATAAAACTAAGTATGAAAGTTGGGATGAAAATAAATTATGAGTGTAAATACGTAAATATTTTATCTTACTAGAACAAACACCAAGTCCTGAGAAATCATGAATAGTCCAACATAGCACACCATACAACATGAAGGACCTATTTGATGGGGGATGTGATATGTCATACATTCTTATGCCTTTCCATAGTAGTTGTATCTCATCAATAAAAGGTGCAAGATAAACATCCATGTTTTTAACTTGATGTTTTTCTGGAACAATGAGATTCAGCATAAGGTGATCCTTTCTAACACTCATCCATGGGGGAATATTGTATACTATCAATTCGACTGGCCAAACACTATAATTTGATATCAGGAAAGAGAATGGGCACACTACATCAATTGCAAGACCAAAACTGATACTATGGGGTTCATCTTTGAATTTTCTTGGCCATTTTTGCTCTGTGTTTCATTGCTTTGGAGTCAGTAGGAATTTGCATGAATCCATCTTTACTCCTATTCTTTACATCCCAGTCCATCAATTGTGCAAGTGACTTGCAATGAAACATTTGTTGAAGTCTAGGTATAATTGGCATGTGAGTAAAAACTTTCTTTGGAACTGTAGGACCTTGTACATCTATACGATATCTCTTTTCTTTACATACAGGGCATTCTACCTTGTTTTGATATTCATCTCTATATAAAATGCAATCATTTTTAAATGAATGAATTTTCTTATATTCAATCCCCAACTCAACCAACAACAAATGCGCCTCTCAGTAAGTTGATGGCAACACATTCTCTTCAAGGAATATTTTAGTTTTTAGTGCCCTGTAAGATTGCCAGAGATTAAATCAATTGAATGTTTGACTTATGATGAACATGTTTGATATGTCCATCTATACTAGGACTGTTTATATATAATATATGGTTTTAAAATCCCCTTAAATAAAAATAAACGAAGTTGATGAATGTTTACGAATTATGTACACCAATTGACAATGCAAAGTAAGAACTATATTTCAACTCACTTCAATAGGGTAGTGAATCCTTTGTCTAACCAACCAAATAGTGACTTGATTTCTAATAATATTAATGTGCATGCCAGTTTTGAGGTTCTACTTGCACCTGATTTGAACACAAGTGTCTTCGCTGCTTGCTTGATGGAGTCTTTCAGGTTGTTATCATCAACATTACGTTGGTGGTAATTACCCTTGCTATCATCATTACTTTCAACCATATGATCATTATTGTCATCATTGTTTCCATCCCTAAAGAAATATGTAAGCATTTCATTCAATCCTTCTTCATGCACTGCATTTTCACTATCATGGTCATCATCATTAAGGCTAGGTGGCATGTCATCAGTGTATGTGAATCTCATCAGCTCTTTAAATTTCTCAATTGGTAGTATTCTCTTCAATGTTGCTCTTTTCACCTTGGTATGGTTTAAAGGATGGTTTGGATCATCCCGTCTAAATCTTAATAACCCAATTAGATCTTGTTTATTAGTATGTGTTTCATCAAAATCTTCTACCTATCAACAAACACAAGCATTATTTAATGTTTGGCAACAATTGGATAAATCATAAATGTATCAATTTCAAAGAAATATAATCAAATATGGCTTAAAAAATATAAATATAAATTGCATGAACATATATATATATCAATTGAATAATGGAACATTATTTTATAGACTACCTTTTTTATACAATAATTTAAATAAAACTCAATTTTGACAACATAGTTTATAAAACATCAATCCACACTCATTTATTATTCTTTGGTTTTCTGCCCTTAAAAACATCCTTAGGGAGACCTTGTTCTTCCCTCTACTTTCACGCAGGATTGTGTTTTAAGAAGGGGTAATCAATCAATAACTCATCCCCAATGGTAAGGTCCATAATAGCCTCAACCATTATCAATCTATCAACTTCTCTTTCCATATCTCCATCTTTATCATTTATAACTTCAACAAATTGACAATTCAGTCTTACAGTAGGGCCCCTTCCCTTACTACTTTTTATAAATCCTACAATATTTTTGTGTGTGTATGCACATCCATCTATATACATAAGATGACCTCTATTCATTTCTTTTCCACTTTCCAATTGGAGACGATGTGTATACATATTCAAATTTAGACCATATACTAACATGATAGGCTTATATTCTTCTAGCCTTCTCCATTCACCACTGTAATATAATGGACCATACTATGGCATTAATCTCCTAGTGGTTTGTTCTGAATTGTTTCTATGTTTAGATCCCACATGTACATTTTAGACAATAAAGAGGCCTAGATTCGCTCCATGAATATTGGAGAGTCATATCATGTAGCTATATCCCCAAAATTGAAACACCTCGTACACTCTAGGTAGTTGTTGATCACTAGGTCAAGAGCAATGTAGTCGACGATCAAATGTTTCTTTGTATATTGATCTCAAACTTAGGGGCAAGTCATCATCTCCATCACATTCATTCTCATAGGGTATGTAGTCCACCTTCCCCTTATCTTTAAGAAAATTATGCATCTTTAAACATGTTCTTGTTTTGTTTCTTGTTTTCATCAATTCCTCATCTTTCGAGCTAGTATATTGGCACATATTTTTGTTAGATGTATCATCTAATAAATAATCATTACCCTCTAGGCTGGAAGTCAGTGATCCAGGAAACTTAAACCAAGAACTTTATCCTGCAAGTATCCATTAAGAAAAAAAATAGTTATTTAAATAATATAAAACAATGTTTAAATGAAGTATACATGTTATTTATATCAAATTGGAAAATTCCTTACCATAATTCCTATTGGATTTGAATCAATTGTAGGAGGCATACTACTGACTGGAAGCTCATCATATATGTAATGTCTTTGTACAATCACTCATTTGAATTGTTTCTTTCCACGACATATAGAACATCCACAAACAACAATTTTCTCAAAGTATTCATCCCATGTACTATAGTCCTGACCAACCTCTTGTTCAGTGCAATCATTTGTTGTGTCTGCAGGATCTATTTCCATATCCTCTTCCACCCACTGTCCTCTATGTGATTTAATAGTTTTAGGTCCACGTCCATGTACATATCTTTTTCTTTTTCTAGTTGAACGCTCAGGCTCTGCATTTGATCCAATCTTCATCTAAAATAATCAACAACATGCATTAATTTATGTCAAGATTGGATAATACATTATAAATTTCAATAATATTGTGAAAAAAGATGGACGTATCACAAAATGCCATTAGATCATTTTTTTCTAAGTTAAGTCAAAATTTGAGTACCTGATGTCTTGCTTCATCCGTTATGTCATCATTTGATATGACATGATCTATTGCCATGGCCTCGTCTGGCCCCTATAATACACAACATAGTAAATAATGTTTAGTACACCAATTATATCATTTCAATGAATATGCTATCCAACACAAAACCTCACTTTAGTCATATATTTGACATATTGATATCATGTTTTGGCCATCCTAATTTTCAAACTTTTCCCTTGATCATAGAATCACATTTAATCACCATTCCTGTGCATTTTCAAACAATAAGATTGACCTCAGACGCCTCATGGATAGAACAATGACTTTATCTCCTCTATGTTGTAGCATTTGTGAATTCATAAACACTTTCCTCCTTTGGTTGAGGTTTCTTTCTCTTCTTACCTCTATTGTATCTACAGATTCTGTTGTCATATCTATTTCCACCCACTTTCCTCTCTATGATTAGTAGTTCTACACTGTCCATGTCCTCTCTCCATGGCCTCCTCTGGATACTGTAATACACAACAATGACAATAGTCACATAACAGTTGTGCACCAAGAGAATATTGTTGAAATTATCTTGTTAATACAATCGCTTTTCATTAAGACACACTATGAAAAACAAAATAGGATATTGCAACATTTTCCTCTTCACAAAAAGTTTACACGCGGAATCTTGACAACTAGAGCTCAAATATTATGATTACAAGATGACTACAAATTCACATCAAAAAGACATTTATTTCATATTTGACTCTCCTTTTTCTTTAATTTGTCATTTTAAGGCTATCTATATCTCTCCAATTGGCCATAAAACCCTCAAAACTATCATAGAACCCTCAAAATAGTCTCAAAGAGTCTTTAGAACCAAAATTTTAAATTCTTGATGGAGGGAAGGATGATTTGGATGTTAATTTTGAAATCACGTCGTTGGATCTTTGTTAGGTTAATCACATGCCTAAAGCCTCTTAAACTGGGCCTCAATATTATAGTGAGGTCACATAATATAAACAAAGATTGTCATGACTTAGCTAAAATGTTGTCAATCTCCTATCACATATCTTAAGGTTGTCCTTAATCCCAAATCAAACTCTGAAATGTTAGATGGAAGGTCATGGCTCCAACTAAAATAATTGGTGTCAAAATGATAAGTCAGGGGACCATCGTAGTGTTGATCTACTATTGTAGTGGGATCTTCAGGATTCAAAGGTTGTCATATCATTGCTATCATCCAAATACCACCTAATGTTGTACTAACAATGATTTAGAATCTTTATTAGCAAGTCAATGGAGTGATATGGGAATAAAGGGCAACCACCATATGATATCATCCACCCACTATCATTATAGGGGGATGATATCAAGGACCATCATTATGCCTTGTTATAGTTGATGCACAATCGTCCTAAGTATTGTTACAACCCAAAAGGTTTATCACAACCCCAAAGGACTATTACAAATGTTATTAGGTCATCCAAACCATAGCTACAATATTTACCATCATATGAATATCATAATTAACATTGTAGAGGTTGTCATACCATAAGGCATAGGTAACAACCATAGGAGGTTTAAAAGCAACACTAGCAACATTAAATTATTGTCATAGTACACCTAGGATAGCTAGGTATGCATCCAT
Source organism: Cunninghamia lanceolata (assembly GCA_027924645.1). Lineage (NCBI taxonomy): Eukaryota > Viridiplantae > Streptophyta > Pinopsida > Cupressales > Cupressaceae > Cunninghamia > Cunninghamia lanceolata. Next base: position 165,889 of record BSBN01000465.1, read on the forward strand.
AGAGTTATTACTATAAAATTGTCTCATTAATCTTGTGACAAGGTTAAGTCACTATCATAGTAACAATGTAGTTAGTCATCAATCAACATGTTATCTTTGCATTTCAATGAGATTATTTCTTGAAAAATGACAATCCAGAGGTTAAAGAGACAAGTTGATACCTTACCCAAGTTGCCATGTTTTTGAAACCTTGTCACTATAAAGAGGAGATATCTAGAGAGTAATGTCACAAGAACATAACCAAGGCATGCATTATCATGAGCCATAGGGACAACTTACTACACCATTCAAAACTCCATTTGAACTAGCTACTATCAATAATTCACATTATTGGGGATTGTCATGAAGAAAACACCATGCATAGGACTGTCATAGTCAAAGTGGAGAGGATTGTCTAGTCATTTTATGACTGTCATAATAGCTAGTGGTTTAGTTACCATGCTTAACCTAAAATAGGTTAATGAGAACATAGAAATAAAAATCACAATACCATAAGCTACCAATATAGTCTCAATATCATGTCATGATAGTAAGAGAAGAGTTGTTTGGTTTTTCCAAAGCCATATCACTTGCATAAGGATTGTCACCAACCATCTGTGTAAGGTCGTGAAAGAGTGAGTCATTTTGAGCTAATCACAAGAGAAGAATGAAGTCAAAATGCTATCATGGAAACAAAATATAGTTACTTATTATAAGGACAATCCAAATTTGGTGGGGTTGCTACAAGCAACCAAATTTGGCATTCCATTAGATAGTGATATCAACTTCCAAGAAAAATACATCATTTTGCACTGATAGGCGCACTTTGTGCCGCCTTTGGCACCCCAAAAATATTACATTTAGGCCTAAAAATTGGCACTAAAGTCATCACTAACTGCTCCAACTATAGCGCCAACTAATGAATCAAAAAAAAAAAATCCCGCCTGCACATACCCCAAAACAAAAAAAAATAAAACAAACTTTTATTGATTTTTGGAGTTCATTTTGTGTTTAGAGATAGAGCGTTTGGGTTTTTTGTGTTCGCCCTTATTTTGGGCAGATCATTGGCAATGGCGGGACCTATATTCCAACCCCAATTTCCTTTCCATACCTAAAGCGCATACTCACTTTCTTACATCTCAAAAGTCCTAGGTTTGAGCCATGACAGCCTTCACTTCCAGATATCTCGGGCTTTCAATTCATGTTGATCTTCTTCTATTCATGCTAGGTAAGGGCATCGCCTCTCTTTCATCTACTCTTTTTTCCCCATCAGATGTCGGATTCATTTGGACAAATGTAGATCTTGTAATATTCATATGGCATCTATTGAACATAATTCTGAGCAAGGCTTTTCATAATAGATGAAAAATTTCCACATTCCATAATATTATAAATGTATGCTTTTATTCAATTGATGTATAAGCTTACTTTCTTGTAGTAAACTTATAGAGGAAAATAGCTTCATGATTTACTCTACAAAGTAAAGGTCAAAAACCTTGAGGAATACAGAAAAACCGGATAAAAACTTTCATACCTGGTAGTGTGTACTTTGTTTTCCTCCATAGACTAAATAATTTGCCCTAGGTCACCTCAAAATGTCAAGAAATAGAGGGAAGAGAGCAAAGGGAGCAGACTTTGGCCACAATGAGGGAATTCATTGTCAATTTATAGATTTGTAAATGTTTCCATTGTTTCTTTGATTTTTAGTTTTTTATTTCTAAATTTAAAAGAAGAAATTTATTATATATATATAGGGACATGAGACTGATAAAGATAAAGAAGCATTGGCTTCCATATTGGGGGTAGAGGTAGTGAACAAATTGGGTGGTGTGGACTTGACAATGCTTGCCAGATACATAGAAAAATGATCCAGTAAAGCCCCTGAAACATTGCAACCAAATCAACAATGTCAAAGGGAATCAATTGATTCCCCAACCAGTCATGGATCAGGCAAAAGATCTAGGAGGAAATCAATAACAGTAACCTCTAAGAATGTGGAATAGGGAGCATAGGCTTCCAATGTCCTAGCCACTCCTGGGACACAAACTTCTTCGACCACCATGCCATGTTTTGCATCTTTCATTGGTAGCTACGATACCAAGATAGAATACAATGTGGTTTCAAGGGAAGTCCAAATGATAGATGCTGGAAAAAGGTTTGTGAGTAGGTTGAAGGAATCTTGCCTTCAACAGTTCAAAGATCAACTACATTTTCCATTCTCAAAGATACCCATGCACCTGTAAAAAGTAGTTATCCAAGACATGGAGACTGAATTTGGCATAGGTTGGTTTATAAAGAAGATAAAGCTATGAATGTCTCAAAACTACAAGAGATTTCAGTGCAACCAAACAAAGAAGATAAAAAAAATCCCTCCTGAGCTAAGGCTCACAAAAAGGCCAATTGATGTAAGTTTGAAAGTATGGAAAGAGCTTGTAAAAGCATATGAGAAGTCTGATGCATGGAGGAAGTCCGGTGAGGAGAGTATGCAGGTATTTGAATTTGCTCATAATATTATATCAAATTTATTAAACGATTTTTAAATTTTATTTGTGCATAGTTAAATTGAATTAGTATATGTTTCAGGACAAGGCCTCCAAGGCTAGGCTTGACAAACTTCGTGCCAGGCATCACAGTGGCCAAAAAGGTTTACAAGTCTTGATTTGTACATTTGTAAGTATATTTAATAAGTTAAATGATATTTTTTTATTTCCTAGGAAAAAGTAAATGATTGCATATTAATTAGTTTAACTAGTCCATGTGCCATGTTTTGATAGGAGGAGAAATATGGCCAGTATCCAAGCCAATTTGAAAAGGAAATGTTATAAAGCAAAAAGTGGACCAGTTTTGTAATCTAGATGGAGAACAAGGTATCAATAGTTGACTTTCAATAACTTAGTTGGATATTGTTGTGTTAATACATGTCAATTTGTATTTCTTGTTTAAGTTATTTATTGATGCGTAGGATGAGTTCTAAAGTGCTTCTATGTTGGCCCTAGATCCCACTCAATTGTCTCATTATTTGTAGTCCTAGACATGTGCACATGTCCTCCTAGTTACCTTATTACAGTGTTGAGATTTGAACTTCAGTCACTCTCATTATGAATGCACCTTTTTAACTTTATAGAACAATCCTTGGACATTTTTCACAATAATTTTAATCCACAAAGTTCAACAACAGTAAGGGCAATCACTTATATACAAATGTGAGTTATGTGAATAGGCCAATAAATCATCCACACATTTATTTATATTGAATTAATGTATAGACAATAGATCCTTTATTGAATCATTAGGTGGTGATAGAACTTATGAAAATGATAAGTCCCTTATCAAAGGCACATCATTGAATATTCCAACAGTTGCAACAATGTAGGGCAATCCTCTATCTTGTGATCAACATCATAATAAGTATACATTGGAAACTTTGTGCAACTACGCAAGGTATGCCCAAGTTCTCCACACTAGTAGCAATAGATTCCTCTATTGCATACTCTACCATGGTCTCCTTGATTTCCTCCATGCTCCATATATTATGGCTCCTAATAGCACAACACCATCTATTGTGGTTGTGACTAGGGTTGTGTGGTTGTGTTTAATTTTATTTTCCTCTTTCCTTGTGGAGGACTTGTACTACTTTGTAGGTGGTAATTTCATGGGTGGATGTGTGACAAACCTTGCACTAGTAATTGATAGGAACATCCTTTCACTTTTGCAGTAGTGGACAATTTCATGAGTCTCATGACATATGGTGCAATTAGGTATGTGTTGAGCAAGAGGGAACTATGTGGCATTAATAGCTTGAGCTCCCACCACTAGATAGTTTGTAGTTGTATTCCCCTTAGTGTGGCACTTTGTTCATTATAAACCACGTTGATTAAGAGTTTCACTTGCAAGTTGTGCTATTTGCATGACCATTTTTCCATTTGTTCTTTTAGGCATGTAGTAGAATCATATGTTGGGGGCTCCCCTAATTCTTATAATCTCAACACAACTTTTAAGGCAACTTTTTAATTAGGGAGAGTGAGCTAAACTAGTTCATGTTGGATATGTGCAATTAGCCTACCAATAAATTATTCCTTCTAAATTTCAACATTTTATAGTTGAGATAATCTTTAACACCAATTCCTTAGAGTGTTGATCATACCTACACACAATCTCTCCTGATTGTTGCCTTATTTCCTTTAATGCCACAATATTATGATGCACCATCTTAGGGCAATTGAAATTGGGAAGGAAATCTCTTAGAAGTTTACCAAGATCATTCTTGGTGCCATTAGGATCATAATGATTATACTAGTCTTGTGCTTGCTTACAAAAAGTGGTTGCAATTAACCTAATCTTGTGGTCATTACCCACAACATTTTGTGTGTGCCATTCTATCTCATATGCTTAAGTTTGATGGGCTAATAATGAACAGCAAACCCTTGTTTGACTACCTCCTTCTTATGACTAATCCCATTTTAGATTCCTTATGAAATCAGGGTGATTTGAAGGAAGATCAAAGTTGCACTCCAAGAAGATGTGTTGATAAAGAAGGGCTTAGAGGAATATGGAAACCTTTAGATTTTGTGATTTTGTTTTTTCCATTTCAAAACTATTTGTTTTGTTTCTTTTCTAATGAACATTTATTCAGAAGCCCTTTCCTACACCCAAATCTTTAGTTTTAAACTCACTTGCATGGAAGATGAATTAAAGGTATCAATTATATATGTTCCATGATTTAAATCCATTATTTTGTGGTTCTCAATATGACAGAAAGAAGGATGTTGTTGCTTCTTAGACTTGTTGCACACCTTGCACTAGGTCCACAGGCTGGTGGAATGGTATTCGAGGACACAATGGCTCTCATATCAATTTTTTTTACAAGGAATCAATTTAAAATGGTCTGAGGCCTAGCTTTCATTCCAACCTAGTATTCCATCACAGTAATTTCATATTATAGTCTTCATATATGTGTATAGTTTATGTTCATGGTAGCAACCATTTAGTAATAATTCCTCATACCACACTATAATTGAGATGTGTGAATGCCCTAAAACTATACAGGTTCATTCCAAACACTATCATAAGATCATGGATACATCATAGTTTAGGTGTGGGTAGGACTTCATTAGTGTAGCCCTAACTATGCATTGTAGTAGAACCATTATATTGACCATTCCAAGTTCGGACTAGCAGGGACAATGGAGTTTCAAGACCCTTGCCAGCCAATGGAAGGTTGATATAAAAATTTTGAGGGACCTAGGGTAGTGACAGTCATATAGGACTAGGTTTTTGTTATGTTTGGAACCCATAAAGTCTTGAGGTCTTCTTAGAGGGGTGATATGTGACTAGGGTATGAAGGCTAGGACTTTGTATGTAATCTTAAGCCCTCCTTTTGGATTTGTTGGAAGCCTTCTTCATTGATACATAAGGACTATTAAGACTCCTATGATAGTGCATTAGAGAGGCATTGAAATCACAAAGGAGATAAATGTTATTAGGTCATCACCCATTAGAGAAGGGATTGTCATAAAGAGCATGACAGTGTTACCTTGTCATATTCACAAAGGGGATAGTCTTTGTGGTGGTAATTATAGTCACTAAGTTTACATCCACCTTCCTAGGGTTTGTAGAAATGCTTGAAGTTGAATATGCCTATTTTAAAGATCTTGTCATGAGTATTTTCCATGCTTTTACCCCCGTAATGATCCGAAGATTGAATATAAAGGTGTGGAAATTATTGAATAACCTTACTACTATCAGTCAATTTGCTAACATGCAAGATAGTCATGAGGTTTTTCTTGTTTTATTCAAGATTTATATAATCTTCCTTATTGATAAGATGGGGGTCTGCTATTCCCAAATTGTCTACGACAAAATACCAATGGAGACCTCCCCAATCCTCATCTCAAGTTTCAAATGCACAATGAAAAGATGGAGGACAATCATAATTGTCATAATAGTACATTAGTATTTTTTGTCTCAAGTTGTTTCTTGAGACTGCCAAGGGGATGGATATAGAGTTGGGATTATGGTTTTTGTTTAAAAGCGTTGTGTCATTGACCTAATATTTATTTGTGATAAGGATCCCAGTAGTCTAAAGCTTACAAATTGTTGTCAAGAAGGGATTGTCATAGTTAAGTGTGGTACAGTGATACAATTTCATCTTGGTTGAGTATTGTATAAACCTCAAGCTATTTAGAATGCATGGGGGTATTAGGGTGTGGTATCACTACATATGTAACCATCAAGTGATTTCTTCAATCCAATCTTAGCCTATATAGTACCCAGTGTGAAGAGCAAGATACTGTTGTCCAAGAACCTTGTTACGGTCACAAATGAGGGCAATCTTAGCTATTGTAACCATAGTTTGAATCCCTTGTTGTTACCATAACATATGTGACCTAAAACCATGACTCTATGAGTATGAGTTGTTTGAAACTCCTCTAAGAAGATCCCACTATGGGAATGAATCATAATTTAGTGTTAAATAGGATTGTTGTCATTACAAAAAATCTAGGGCAGTCATTGTATCCTCTCATTGCCATCATAGGATTAATGCAATTATAGTTTTCAATACCAAAGAGATGGAATTGATGGTAACCATAAGGTCTGTGTTGACTAGTCTCAATCATCCATCCCTCGATGGTAAAAAATAATGTCCCAAAGGAGACGGTAATGATGATACAAATTCAGACACAAAATAAGACCACTTTATATTCTTCTATTTTAGAGGATTGTCTCTATATTGCTGGTCCAGATTAAGGAAGACATGATTTAAGAGTTCATTGGATTTGATGGCTACAAGCCATTCCATCAAATCCACACAAGGTGGCATGGTTAGGTTTCTGAATGTTTAAGTTCTCCTTTGTCAAGTGTTATAGTTGTAACTACCCTATTAGACATGTGCAAAATGTGGAAGCATAGACAAGGCACGTGAACTATTTGATAGAATGCCTCAAAGAAATGTGGTCTCATGGACTGCAATGACTGCAGGATATGCACAAAATGGATTTGTTGAAAAGACTTTAGAAATTTTAAAGAAAATGTAATTGGCTGGTGTAAATCCAAATTCCACAACCTTTGTCAGCATCCTCCCTGCCTGTGTCAAAATGGGAGATTTGGAATAGGGTATGGAAATCCATCAATACATAAAGGATAGAGGAATTTTGTCAGATGTTGTAGTTGCAATTGCCCTGTTAGACATGTATGCAAAATGTGGAAGCATAGACAAGGCATGTGAACTGTTTGATAGAATACCTCAAAGAAATGTGGTCTCATGGACTGCAATGATTGTAGGATATACACAAAATATGGAATAATAGACAAAAAATGTGAACTGTTTGACATAATTCCTCAAAGAGATGTCATCTCATGGAATGCAATGATTGTAGGATATGCACAAAATGGATTTTACAAGGACACTCTCAAAATCTTTGAATTAATTAAGCACTCTGGAACATATCCTAACATTGTAAGCTTTGCTTGTATTCTAGGTGCATGCAGCCATGTAGGTTTAGTGGATGAGAGTTGTACATACTGCAATCACATTAATCCAAATTGTATGCAGGTTATTAGATTAATAGTGAAAAAGAACATACATGGACCAAGTAATTTGTGGCACTTAACGTTATGCAATAGAATTTACAGTTGATAGTTAAATTGTATAACAAATTTTTTTATGATCTTTACTAACGTTTATTAGAATTGTTGCATGTTTTACATCATTGGAATGACATATTAGCTATAACTTTTTTGAAATTTTATTATGGTATGTGCACTTTGATATGATGTAATATGATTATGGTTTTGTTTGATGTGTTGTAATATTAGATATAGAATAGAAAAATAAATTATTGCATGAAATTAATGATAACTTTTCATTTTAAATGTTTTTTTTTGCAGAACATGGGTCTTCCAGAAGATCAAGATGATCCTCATGATATAGATCCAAATTATGTTGGTTCTAGTATAGATCACATGGTAGAGAATGATGATGACACAGATACAAAAGACACCGAGGCTGATGACAATGATGATGACAACAATGATGATCAAGATGGTGATGATCAGGATGGTGATGATCATGATGGTGATGATCACGATGGTGATGATCACGATGGTGATGATCATGATGGTGATTATGATGATGAGGCAGTTGTTGGTAGTATCTAGTGATATTCATTATCATATAGACTGCATCATGGATCATTGTTGATATATCGTTATGATGCCTCTTTTCATGGTTACTATCATATGTATCATTTTCACGGCCTGCAGTACCATATTAATGAGTTGTATCATAAATTTATGTATCATTTTGACTTATATCATTTGGACATGTATCATCTTGACTTGTATCATTTTGAGTTACATAATTTATCATTTTTACTTATATATTTTGTACATGTATCATTTTGACTTATGTCGACTGTTGGACATGTATCATTTTGACATGTTATTGATCTACTGGCAGATTTAACTTTCACTTGTTTTAGTTATATATGATGATGATCTTATCAGTATTGACTTGTCAATTTATATATATTGAAAGTGGTCGATGATTTTTGGATGGATATTTATTACGTATGATGATTTTAATTTACTGCTTAGGATGGATGTTGTCAAATTTAATTAAATTATAGATATTTAACTCACTTGTTTTAATTATAGATGATGATCATGTTATAATAATTATCTTGTTATTTAATCATATGAGTTAAATAATTAAATTACTTACTCTATAATCATATGAGTTATTTAAGAGGCATGATATATTTAACTAATTAAATTGATGCAATCAGGCAAAACAATACTTCAAACTAGAATTTAGGCCAATGGTTGCGGCCCATCAGACAGATGCTGGATAGATTTGAAGACTATAGATTGAGCCACATGTACAAAGAATGCAACTTAGTGGCTAATGAGTTGGCAAAGGCAGTGGCAGAAAGTACCCAAAGTTAATTCATTTGGTGATATCATGTAATCATCATTTAAACTGGCAATTTAATTTGGCAAGTGTGGAGTGATACATCATGTAATCATCATGTAGGTGAATAATTAGATAAGTCCTCAAGGTATGATGTTGGGCTATTAAAACTCACAGAGGGCTTCACGATCTATATATCTATGGGCTCATGTGGATGATACACTCTTGCCAGCCTACTCATCATTAATAAATACGGGGGTCTACAAATATGGGTGGGGATTGCAAGAGATCCATACCTTTCTCTCTTTTCTCACTCTATGTCTACAAGATGTTGGAGCCTGAAGCCATGGACACACCAATATGTTTCAAATCCATGAAGCCATAGATGGCATTCCTAGGGAAGGTGACTGACAAAAGACTCAAATCTATTCTTGTGTCTGACCATCCCTTGGTGCTTTGGGCAGTAAAGAAGGTGTTGGGTGATGAATTTCTAAAGGCTACTCACCGCTATAGAGTAAACACGGATATCACAGCCATGTTCTTGGCGGTTCTTCTATATACGAGAGTAGGAAAAGCCAAAGAAAAATTCTTGTGCCAGAAGTTGTTCCTGTACTCTCTTTTGGGAGAGATAGATGCGGCCCTTGATAATGTTAACGATAATCTCCTCTCTCCCTTGGTACAAAACTACTACATGTCCAAGACACGAGGTGTAGAGGTGAGAAAATTCCTGGTTGTTCGAACTCTTAGGCCAGTTGAGTTGGAGAAGAGGTGGGGTGAAATTGAGAGGAGCATCAATTGTTTGGGTATGATGGCGAGAATGGTGACTGAAGCTGGCTAGGTCAGGCAGTACATGGAAGTAGAAGGTTTGGAATCAACTAGCATCCCTAAGGACGATCAAGTTTGGGAACTAGGTGAAGGTGAAGACTAGGTGGAGATGGATGAGCATTCCCCCAAAGAAGCAGTAGATAGTCTAGCTCACCATGCTTGTAGTACAAAGTGCCCAGTGGTAGCTCATGTGGTGGTGGCAAGGCATGCTCATGAAGAAGGAGACTGAACAAGGAGTCCTATGTGTCTTAGTATATAGTCTTTCTATGTGTCTTAGGAATCCTATGTGTAGGTAGTGGTTGTGGTCTTAGTAACCAATCTTTCTTCCTATTTTATGTTCTGTATTAGGCAATTTTGTATAAGTAAGCCCAAATGTATAAGGATTGGTATATGTATTATGAAAGGTCAGAAGGGTAGTGATGTCTGGTCAAGTAAAAATGGTAGGAAAACTTGTTGATGGTAGTCAATGCAAAAACTATAATGTAATCTTTTTGTTTATCAATATAATGGGTGTTTCCCCTTAGCAGCTATTTAACTTTAAAAAAAACATATTAAATTAATAAATGTAAGTGGTCAATGCAAAAACTATAATGTAATCTTTTTTTTTATCAATATAATGGGTGCTTCCCCTTACCAACTATTTAACTAAAAAAACATATTAAATTAATAAATGTAAGCAAAACAAGAAGCATTTTTAGAAGCAACAATGGAAGCTAGACTAGAAGCAAACCAAAAGCAATCTTGGAAGAAAAACTTGGCATTATCTAGGAAGCAAAAACACAAGCAATTCAGGTAGCAAACAAAGAATTAATAATGGAAGAAATTTCAGAAGCAACAAAAGATGCAATAATAGAAGCCATATTAGAAGCAACAAAAGATGCAAAAATGAAAGAAAAATTGGAAGCAACAAGTGACGTTATATCAAAAGCAAAATTGGAAGAAAAATTGGAAGGAAAACTGGAAGCAAAATTGGAAGCAAAACTGGAAGCAAAATTGGAAGAAAAATTAGAAGCAAAACTGGAAGCAAAATTGAAAGCAAAATTGGAAGTAAAATTTGAAGCAAAACCAAAAGCAAAACTGAAAGCAAACCTGGAGGCAAAACTAGAAGCAAAATTGGAAGCAAACCTGGAAGAAAAATTGGAAGCAAAGTTGGAAGCAAATCTGGAAGCAATACAAGAAGCAAAACTAGAAGCAAAATTGGAAGCCAAACTAGAAGCAACAAAATCTGGCGCTAAACCTGACGCCAAAGTGAACATGCATTTTGGCACCACATTTTGCGCTGGTAGAAGTGTCTAATTCATGAACTAAAATGCACTAAATTCTGGTGCTAATTGCTTGTTTTATTGTAGTGTCATCTCTGCCATTCATCTCATACTACATCTCTTAATCTCCACCATTCACATAAGGATTCCTTAAAAATCTTTGTCCCTGTCTTATAATCCTCTCATCAAATCTTAGCCATCTATTTCAAATAGCATCTCTTAATCTTAGCCATCTATTTCCACCTCTTAATCTCAAGCATCCATTAAACCTCCTAATCCTAGCAATTCATCCTATTATCCAAGCATCTATAAATCAAACATCAACCAAGCCATTATCATCAATTCTCCATATGATAAATTTATGTTGTGGGATTGAGCAACCAACATATAGAAATCTCTATCAAAATATCATTGGAGAAACAAGGTGTAACAAAAAGGCTATTGTGGTAATAGTGTTTATTTGTTTCTATTTCATTTCTTTAGTCTTATGCATCTTGATTGTCTTAAGTACATGGAATAGGTTCTTATATTGTTTCTTATTTTCATTCCATATTTCTTCATACATATTTTGGCACACCCGATGGGACCACATCCCTAAACTAATCATTTTTAGAATAAACTCCATTTTTTCTTGAAAGTTACATGTTCGCGCCTACAACTGTCAATCCATGCCCATGTTCTAGCTTCACACCTTTGTTAGCTACCTTGACTATTTCCTAGGTACCCTTGTCTACTATTGGGGTGCCCTTGTCACCCAGAAGCTTGCCTTTGTCTATGGCAAAGATATTTTAGTTTTTTTACATGATCTAATGCATTTACATTGCTAACCCTCAAATCTAGATGTTTGTTAGCCTAACAGTTGGTTTTGTAGGGTTTTAACACTTTTTTCTTGTAGTTTTTTACATTTAGTTACATATTCTTGCTTTTGTCATCTAATGGGACACCTTTGTTTGTAGAGGCTTTTCATCTGTCTTGTTTGGCTTTCTAGAAACTAGATCCTCCTGACATCTACATTTTATCTTCTGTTTCAGGTTTTTTGTCAAATCTGATGCTCTATTTTGCCAATCTAAACTTTTTTCTAGTAGAGCACCTTTGTCTGCCAAAATCTCTCCTTTGTCTAAAATTATGGTGCTTTTTTCTAAAATCTAGGTGCCTTTATCTAAAATTAGCTTGCCTTTGTCTGTTGTCAACTCACCTTTGTTTGGTGTTGACAGCCCTTTGTCTGCAGGTATAATGTTCTCTATTTTTCAGCACCTGTGTTCTATTTTCACACTTTTTTATGATTCCACGCCCTTGGCTATAGTTTCACACCTTTGTTTATGATTATTTTACATCTAACTTTTAGGATTTTCTTAGAACTAACCTAGTTGTGCAGCTTGTTTACACCCATCAAAGATTAGATCTCAAACTACTAACACATTTTTTGTAGGTTTGCTTGTCAAAGATATATCATTTCAAACCTTTTATGTTTGCTTTGTTTGGTGGATTTGACTATGACTTGGGGTGTGTATGCTCTTCCCTTGTACTTAGTGTGACCTTGGGAATCAAAATCATCCTCTAGTCACTCTCATTTTTCACATACACATCATTTTTATCCAAGGGAATTAATCTTGTTTATGTGAATCAAGTGTGTGTGTGTGTGTGCTCTCTCCTTGCACCTAATGTGATCATGGAGATAAAAACACCACTTGAAACACTTTTGTCACCCAAGGACCCAAGTTGTGTCTCCTCTTTGCACTTAGTGTAATCTTGGGAATCAAAAGTACTTGGAATCCTTTCCCATTATGACACTTTCTTGCGGATTTCATCACCCCAAGGGACAATCTCAACCACACATTCTGGTGGGGTATATCAAAGGGGGGAGAACAAAAATTTTACCTCGATCTAGTCTCATAGTCATTGGCATAGCCTTGGGGCCCTAGGTAATTTTGGACAAAAGGTGAAGTGACATTTTCTTAATCACTTATACACATGCATTCAATGGACCAGTGTTCATGTACTTGGACCCCATGTACCTTGTGTATTAAAAGGGACTTCCTAGAGAACTTATAAATCCTATCTTAAGACCTTTTGGTTATATTCTAGTGTGGTGCAAGGTTCAGCAACAAGGCTGAATATACTCACCATGTACCTCCTTGAGTAGAGATAGAAAGCTTCTTTGGTCAAGGTATAAAAGCCTCCAAGGAAAGGGATAGTAGGTGCAACACCTTTATCCCTAGCTTTCTGCTCTTGGTGAAGTATTCCTAGTTATGTAGGAATATGAATAGGTATGCTATTATGTGGGCCTACACTATGAAGACACACCTACTTGATTATTCTAGGGTTTTGTTGTGTTTTGTGTGCGTCTACATTTGCATTAGCCCAATCCAAATCCAAATTCATTGCAAACCTATGCATGTATGTGTGAAACCTATTTTTTGAAAAATTACCCAAGGTTAAGCTTCAAACCATCCCTAACCTCCTAATCATTATTTTCTTCCAAATCCAAATCCAAATCATCCATCTCTTTCTAGTCCAATTCATCCTAATCCATTTTATCCACCTAATCCACATCCTTAACCCTAGATCTTCAACAATGAACACTATGGATTTTTATGCACAAATGCAAGAACTTAAACATATGTATGAGGGATTAGATCCTCTCACTAAGGCAATATTTAGAGATCACCCTAGTCATGAACTCTTACTACCTTTCATAATTAGATATTCTTATGATTCTCTCACATCACCATCCCATAGGTCACCCCCATCAACTTCATACCAACCTTCATTCCAATCTAATCTATCAATACCTCAATCTTCTCCACATGTCCCCTATCTATATACCTCATCCCATCAACATATTCCTACATTTTCACCAATGACAAATGTCATTCCATCATCCCCACAAATAACCCCAACCCAACCAATAATACCATAATACCAACCTAATCCATCCACATACCAAACTAATCCTACATCAACCTATCCCACTTCTTCCAATATCCATATCAAGATCCCCCACAACAAGAGCATGCTAGTATTAGTGACCCCTTGCATCAAAAACAAGTGTCCATAAGTCCACCTCATTTTCATGCTACCTTTAACGAGGGAAACACCACTCCCACCTTTACATCCTATGTGTATCCTCCATCTTCATCCAACCAAATGTTTTTCCAAGAACCTCCTAGTCCTATACCAACACCACCATGCAGTCCTAATCCTAATCCATCCTCTCCTCTTATCTATCCACATGAGCCTAGTCCTAATCCTACAACATCCACCATCATTGTCCATATCCTACCCATCCTAATCCATCAACTCCTAAACTTATGAAGGATGTGATCCAATGGATATTAGCAAGGAATCAAACACCATCATGTATTCAAATATCTATCCTTGTGCCTATCAAAGATATTCCATGTATCATGCCTATTCCTCCATTACCATCCCCTAGTCTAATGCTTATCATTCCTCTTGAAAAACCTCTTACCATAAATGCAAATCAAGATCCCTCATGCAATCACATTGTCAATGATCCAAAGTCTATCACATGCATCCCTATCCAAACACAAGATCTATGTCAAGAGTCCAATCCAAAGCATGATAAACCTTGTCCCTCACCAAGTCAAGATCCAACCATCCAAGATCCTCAAGATCACATCCCCAAGTTACCCAAGAACCAACTACTCAAGATACTCCCCCTCATGATTATCCATTTGAGCATGAAAGCCTTGTTGATCAAATTGAACACTCACCTTGTTTCATGGCTTTTCTTTGAAATGAAGAAACATCTTCATCCCATGATGAGACACTTGGTCCCCAAGAAAACATAGACAATCAACTTCTCAATGAGCATAATGAAAATCAAGATCATCCATAATCCCCTATGGATCCTTCACCATCCTATATTGATCCCATTCCAACTCCATCATCTTATCCTCTTGGTCCCGCTACCTTCATCCATGGTGGTTCTCTTGTAGGAGAGGAACAAACTCTATCCACCACCCCACCTCCCCTATCTAATAATAGACTCACATCTTGTGTCCTAAATAACAAACATCCCATTGCACATCGCATACTCCAAAACATGAATTATCAAGACAAAGGCTTAGACCTTCATGAAAAAGTTATCTTGGAGCCCATACATGTCAAATCCCCTCCACTATTACATGGCCTTGGATATATATCCCAAGGAAACCAATCCAAAGAAGTCAGTACCACTGCCATGCCTTCTAAATCCACTTATCCATCCCAAACCCTGTGAATCCCATCACACCTCTAAATCATATGCTGCCATCCCTCCTCCATCCTCATACAAATCCCAAAATCATGTGACCATACATCTTCCTCCATCCACTCTACCTCCACTTCTCCCAATGCCTAATATTCCCATCCTCAAATCCCCTAATTTCTTTGTCCACAAGTCCACTAATCCCTTCATCCACACATCATGATCCCTTAAATTCCCCAAATCTCCTAATCATGATCAACAAATGCACACATCATCTAAACATGAATCTCTCACAAATCCCATGGGATTCAAAAATAAAACTTTGGATGCCTCCACACATAAATAAAAAACTCCATTAAATCCTAAGAGTGATCATGCCACAATGCATCAATATCTAACATCAAATCAAAATCCATCCAAAAAGCCACAAAACCCCGCACCTCCAAAAGAAAAAACTAAAATAGTGTGGGTACCTAATAAAAAGGCATTAAATCCAAGTGGAGCATCCACATCCCACTCCACTCCCAACTCACAAAAATATCAATCCCCATAAAAACATCCTAAGTCCATTTGGGTCCCTAAATCCCCAAATTGGCAATCCACATCTCCATTATTCCCTACACCCCATCACAAGCATAAGTTTCAAAATCCAATGTGGTATGTTCAACGGTTGGTCTTGGTTCCTCTTGACCCCACAACATTCCCACATACCTCCATATTCCCATCTTATCATCCTACAT
Source organism: Cunninghamia lanceolata (assembly GCA_027924645.1). NCBI lineage: Eukaryota > Viridiplantae > Streptophyta > Pinopsida > Cupressales > Cupressaceae > Cunninghamia > Cunninghamia lanceolata. The sequence goes on from BSBN01000465.1 coordinate 181,819, forward strand.
CTCTTCCCTGTCATATCCATATGGTCCATGCTTTCCCATAGTCCTTTCATTTAGCATCCATTTATCCCTCCATCTCCATCCATCTATCCATCTGCACTCCATACTCTCTACTCCATCCATTCCATCTTCTTGCATCTACCAACATCCATGCACCTAATACCACTTGACATGGTCCATGTGTGACATACATTCATCATGAGATACTATCACCTTTCATGGAACTAGATGCTTGAGTCCACCTCTTCCTCCAAATCCTTTTCTCCATCTAGATTTGCCTATCCCATCCCCATATCCTCCTATCCCATTGAAACAACCTATCCTCCCTTCCTCCCTTTGATATTGATAAGGACAGGGGTAAAATGTTGAAAAATATGTTGGACATCTCTTGAGCTTCTTCATCCTTTACAACTAATCCTATAACTGTATTGTCATAAGCATTGTCATGCAAAGTCCTGAGTATAATATCCTTGAGTGGGGCATGTTATTCCTATGTGACATAGTCCTTGGAGATCACATCCTAAACACCTCCAATCTATCCTTCATCTTCCATCCATCCCATCCATTATCCCCAATCCTTTTATCCATTCATCCAATCCTCCTTTCATCCTCGGCTTTAGTCCTAGCTTCCATTGTCATTGGTATCCAACAATAAGGCTATCCAAATGCAATCCAATGACAATATGTCAACACATCTCTAAAATCCAAAAAAATCAAAACATTTCAAAAACACAAAAAATCAAAATATCCAAAAATCCAAGCAATAAATCCAATGCAAGCTATCCTTAATCCATACCAATCTTGTCAAGCAATCTAGTTGAATTATCCAATCTCATCCTTGATTTTTTGTCCAACCTTGTTGTCAACCCAATCAATCAATCATCATAACCATCATCAATGAGATATATCATTCCTGTATCCTTGTGTTGATCTAGGGATATATCGTTCCCCACAATGACAACATGATCCTAATCCAATTAATCAATCAATCATAAGTTTTCATCTTGATAGGGGCATATCCTTGTTTATTTTTGAATCATTTATGCATGCTTTCTTGCTTTCTTGTGTGTGTTATCATTTTATCTTGCATTTGTTTCAAGTCCTTGCAACATATTGCTACAATGACATCATGGTCTTCCATATCATGGTGACCAAAGGTATATGTGTGCTTGTGACCTTTTATCTTTTTTGAGTTAGTCCTTTCATTAACATGACACATCATCACCCTGATCTTTATACCTTGGTGCATAATGTCTAGTGATATATCAAACTACATGGTTGTTCACTTAATGTAGCATAGCATTCTTTTAGTCCATTTCCACCATCCTTACCCAATCAATTTCATCCATTTCAAGAGCATACCCATGTTCTTCCAACCCACCTATCCTCTCGAGGAGGCATCACATTCTTACATTGTTCCTCCTTTTCACTCCTTCAAGTGGTTGGGGCATCCTTTTCCCTCCATCTCTACCTTATCTTCTTTGAAATGATGTTACTTCTCTTAGTTGCAACATCATCTCAAAGAGGGAAAAATGTAGACACTTAAAATTGACCATGTCCTCATAACCCTTCGACATCCCCTAGAAATTCATCTTGCAACACATTGTCCCTTAATCCCTTTCCCAAATTAATTAAATAAATTTTATTTATTTAATTAATCCATTCCCTCCATCACCTAAATTAAATAAATAAATTATATTTATTTATTTAATCCCTTTATCCCTTTTAGCCAAAATTAATTGCATAAATCTTATTTATTTAATTTTAATTTTTCCTCCCATCATCCCCTCTTCAATAATTAATTAAATAATCTTATTAGTTAAATTAATTATTAAAAGTCACATGACATGCCACAAACAAAAAATGAGCTTTTCATCTCCACCATTCATCTCATACGACATCTCTTAATCTCCACCATTCACATAAGGATGCCCTAAAAAACTTTGTCCTTATCTTATAATCCTCTCATCAAATCTTAGCCATCTATTTCAAATAGCACCTCTTAATCTTATCCATCTATTTCCACCTCTTAATCTCAACCATCCATTAAACCTCTTAATCGTAGCCATTCATCCTATTATCCAAGCATCTATAAATCAAACATCAACCAAGCCATTACCATCAACTCTCCATATGATAAAGTTATGTTGCGGGATTGAGCAACCAACATATACAAATATCTATCAAAATATCATTGGAGAAACAAGAAGGCTATTGTGGTAATAGTGTCTTTTTTTCTAGTGCATTTCTTTAGTCTTATGCATCTTGAGTGTCTTAAGTATGGAATAGGTGCTTGTATTGTTCCTTATTTACATTCCATATTTCTGCATACACACATGCTATCTTAGTATTTGATCAATCAAGTGTTCATATCACTAGTATTTTGTTTCTTATTCAATACTCTACATGGTTAATCCAAACATTGTGTTCTTAATCATTTGTGGGAATGATTTTTCAATCTATACTATTAAATGGGTATTTAATATGGATTATTCTCACAATTGATAAATCCCCATTGAAGATTCCACTATCCTTTGTGGAGTTGTGAATATTTCTAATGAAGCAAGGATTGGTTAATTTCATATTTATCCACTAATAAGTGGTGCATGGAAATGGAGATCCTCATTTAGGTTTTTCTATATCCTTTTCTTTCTTCTCCCTTATATTTTGCATTTACTTTATAAAGTGGTTTTCAAATTAGCATTACAATAAAATATAGTTTGTGAAACAAATTGAAGATCTTATGATAATATTCTACTTTCATGGTTGTTGATTTCAAATTTTAAATTATAAAAGCAATTTCATTCTTGGGTTAAGTTTGTATGTAATGATAAAATTATTAAATCCTAACTGAGAAGAAAAGTTCTATCAATGTGTTTAGTTTTGTAGGGCCCTTGATGAAATAGCATACAATGAATAACTAAATTATCTTGCATGGCCAAGACCTAGTTATAAAGACCTTGGGATAATTGATCTTCATTTAGAAGGTTAGTTCCTTTTAGGAGAGGTGGGTGTTAGCAGGTTGCAGGGCATGGAGTAGAGCTGACCAGAAGCTAGTGCATACATTATGCGGAGGCTGGAGCTGACCTATGATGCTAGAAGACATCCCTAGATGTAATAGATACAATATATACATATATATATAGGTTAAGATAGTATGTGATATAAAGTGAGATAGATGATGATATGATACTAACATAGAAGTCAGATAGATGATGTATGTAGATGGATGAAGCAGAGACTTAGACCTGCTTGAGGATATATGGATGATGTTTGATTGTTTATATATATATATATGGAGATCTATCAGTACCATATATTTATTTGTTGCCTTATGATTGTAATCTGTATGTGATAATCTGCACCTTTTATTCTTTGTATTTTGCTATCAATCTCTAACTACTTGACTGGGGTATAAACTGACTACAAAGACTTAGTTGAGGACTGGATCTTCAAACCGATATCCCTCTTAATTTCTTGTCAACCGTGGGATACTTATTATTTCATTTGAAGTTGAGGAGTGTTTCAAAACACTCGTCAAAAACTAGGACTATGGAATACATCTAACTCTTATGACTAAAATAATACCACTATTAATATCTTTCAACTACTATTTTTTCTGACTCTACCCAAAACATTGTATCCAATGTAAACATACACTATTAATCAACTGTTTCAATAAGTATATTCCATAAACATTTTTTTTATATGTGGCATGTGTCTTGTAATTTACCTTTTACAAGAATAGGTCATTGATAACTCAAGATTAGAAATGTTAATAAATGGTAATAATCTCAAGACATTTAATATAGAAGGAAAGAATTTATTGATTTAAAGGCATGCTTTGTACACAAATACAATATTAAAACAAGGGGAATCATCAAACATTAGACAATAATTCAAAAATTATTTTATCCTTTCTAATTGCAAAGCACAAGTGAAATATTATTTATCATTATTAGCAATCCTCTACCCTCCAAAATCTTTCCACATTTCACTTCACTTCCTTTTCTTTCCTAAAAAAATCATTTTCTAATAATATTTCCTACCTCCTTTTCTTTTATACAAGATTCATTTTATAACAATCTTTTCTACCAAATTAAAATTTAACTCACATCCACCAACTTAGTCATTCATTTACATTCTAGAACTTATACTAGTTTACTAGGTTCAAATCAATGTTGTAATAAATGGAATACAAAAATTTTCATTCAAAGAAATAGGTTTTCGATATTTTAAATTCAAAACAATGACAAATACTTAAGTTATATAGAACTACATTTGGATGTATTAGACTTCAAGGGATATGTTAATGGGGAGTTACTGAAAAGGTGAATTGTAATATAATAGATTTCCTATATTATGGTTTGCATTTTTAAACCTATGATTTTCTACCAATAAGATATGGTTGCACAAGAGGCATACCCCTAAAAAGAACCTCTAATCATTCATTCTTTCAATCCTTTCACTTAATAAGTCCTTTCAATCTTTTTATTTGATGAGACATTTCACTTGTATAATAAATACCAATTGTTTGTTCCTCCATGAACCATTGCATTTATGTATCTATGATTCTCTTAAATGGGATATGGTTACATAAGAGGTGTGGCTTTCAAAATAGCCTCTAATCATTGGTCTTTTTATCCTTTGACTTGATAATTCCTTTCACTTGCATAATAAATATAAATTATTTCTTCCAACATGTTCTTGTTTTAATATATTTAATTGATTAAATGCTCCCAAGGTATGAGGTAATCCATGTTTATTACCTAACCATAAGTGTCTCATTATTATTACTCTGACAATCATCTAACACTATATATGATTGTTCCTATTGATGTAATTAACTTTAGAATGAGTTGTCTATGTGCAAACAAATTTAATAATAAGTGGAATTTAGTAAATTTTAATTTGAATCCCACATGAAATTAATATTTGCAAAGATGTTTTAGTATTTCCAAGTTAAAACAAGGTCAAATGCTTATGTTCCAAAGAATCAATTTTATTTTACCAATTGATTCATAAAACTTGGTAAGTCATGTTGTTAAAAGGGAACAAACCAAATTAACATTGTAACATCCAAAATTGACGATGTCCTTACGACACTTCTACATCATTTAGTCATCCACTTTTTTAAGACCACCTAATGACATATATATCCTATTTCCCAAATTAACTAAATTAAATATTTATTTAATTAATTTTATCCTCACACATCATCCTTCTCCAATAATTAATTAAATAATTTTATTATTTGATTAATTTCTACTTGTCCTCATCCTCATCCTCCTATCACAAATAATAAATGAGTCACAAAAGTCTATTGAATGTAGTACAAGACAACTGAGAGGTGGGGTGAATCAATTGTAACTTATAATTCCAAAACCCTCAAACATATTTGGATCCACATCAATTCAATTAACCCTTAAATTGTTATGATGATTAAGCATGAAAGCAAATAACATAAACTGAATCAAATCAACATCAAACACAAGAGAACACCAAATTTACGTGGAAAACCCAAGAAGGGAAAAACCACGGTGAGGATTAGCTCACAATATAAGTAATATCAACACCAAAAAACAATAGGTTCACTATCAGAGGGCTCACTACCCAGAGAATAGGCTCACTGCCTGAGGGCTCACTGCCCAAAGAAAGAAAGGCTCACTACCAAGGCTCACTGCCAGAATAGAGAAGAAGATAGAGAAGATTGTTACAAGGAAAAGACTATCTCAATGTAATAAATAATTCCACCACAACACCATCAACCCTTCTGTAGTCTCACTAAGGTATTGTAGACACCTTCTTCTCACTGCATCCAATAGTCTAACACATGAAGTTTCACAGTGCACTACACATTCACACTCTATGATTTAGTAATTCACACCACACATGTGATTCTCATCTATCTTGTCATCCATCAATAGCTCAGCACTTATTTATATCAGCTTCAATCTCAAAACATTCTCCAAAGTTCGCAAAGCACCATGATCATGCAAATTCAAATTAGGTTGGACCCAAAACATTCTCATGTTGGAAAGGAATGAAGGTGGACCACACCATACCTTAGTTCAAACCTAAATTCATCCATACATGCCACACCATGTTTCTACAAACATCGAAGCAACTCCACAGTTAGTGTAAAACACCCAAGGTTGGCCAAACCATTGTTAACACCATGAACAATTATGTACACATTTCCTCAAACCCAAAGATGACTCACAAACCATAAACCATGCTTGAACACAATCTAGAATATTCCACAAAGACCCTAAAAACCAACAAATTCCTTCGCAACAACTTTCACTTGTTGCACACCCTTATCTTGTTTACCCAGTATACTCAAACATCTCTATAGTGCACTATAACTCAAAAAATCATCTTTTAAAGTACCAAACCATGAACAACTTTGACTAAAGATAGATATTAACCTTATAAGCACACTTCCAGAACTGCAATACCTAAAACCTCTTTGCGGAGAAATGTGGAGAAAAAACATTTCTCCCAAACATCTCTGCACAACACAGTTCATATACTGGTGAACACATCTTCCTCTAATCATTGATCCAGCATGCCAAATTCTAAATTTAGCATCCCTAAACACCTCTAAATAGTATATCCAAACTACACAAACAGATCTTCAATATAAAAGCAATGCAGAGCAAAACCAAAACAATACTCTGCAATACAGAATACCACTGCCACACATTGTTTACTTATTTTATTCAAATTTTCTCAAAAGCACTTGGAAACCAAATACCAGAAGCATATTATCACCATCTTCAGCACTTCCTCATCATTAGATATAGTATCCACTCAACACCAATTGCTCATACTTTTGCAACATCTCTTACTCATACAGCTAACACCAATGACAACACAAGCTTGTTGACATCAATGACAACACCGACTGCAAATACTTGCAACAAAGTCAAACTGACTTTTCATCTCAACCACTCATTTCATACTACATCTCTCAATCATAGCCATTCACATAAAGAATGCCCTAGCAGCTTCCATCCTTCACCTCTTAATCTCCACCATCCATTTCATATCTATTTCCACCTCTTAATCTCAACCATCCATTGCACCTCTTAATCCTAGCCCTCCATCCTATCATTCAAGAATCTACAAATCAAACATCAACCTAGATAATTTGATAAAGAGATTTTATGCAAAGTTATGATGTCAAAGTGAGCAACCAACATATCAAAATATTTATCAAAATATCATTGAAGTACATCAATCATTCATCAATGGAGCTGTTGATGTTTAATTTTGCAAGAAATCACCAACAATGGCAAATTTTCAAGAATGTGGGACTTGATTCTTGAAATGACCTCCAAATTTTAAAGAAGATGGCTCTTCTCTATTGTTTTGAGGTAAAGGGAAGAAAAAATAAGATTATAAAAGGATACTTAAAACTACTAAGGTGATGCACCAAAATCATTATCCAACTCCAACAACACAGTGATTAAACCTAACAAAGTCTACTAGTAAAGTTAAAGAGCATAAAGCATGATTAATATTTCTAGTAAATATATCAGATCAATCACTCATAATAGAAAGTAAGAAACAAGAATTAGAAATAGATTATAATTTGCATAGAACACCACTCTCTCTTCATTGATTGATAAGAGAACAAAGTACAAGAGACAAAGATTTGGACAAAAAATTAGGAGAGGCACTTGTTAAGGTAGTAAAATGCTTCTACTCTAGCTCTGCTGTTAAAACTCTTTGATCATCTAGTACCCTTTTGTGTCTCTATTCCATGCTATTTAAAGAACAAAACTCCTTTGAAGATCCTCTGTAACTAACAAAATACTCTAACTGTAACCTCCACAAATATCAGCTCTGATTGCTCCAATTAACTGACTCTTTTTTGTTTTGGCTCCTATGCTATAGATCTTCTTGAGAATATTGACTCTCAATTCAAATGTGTCATTATAATTGTTTCAACCATGAGCTTCCATGCGTAGAAACTCATAAAACTGACACATGGCAGCCTCCGTTGTTCTCTCTTATTCATATTATATCATAGACTCTCCTTTTGACTCTCTTGTCCTAGCGCTGACACCTGTCTCTAACAAATAATGGTGCAACAAATAGAGTTCTTTGAAAATGAGGAACAATACAAAACACATCATTGAAACACGTGGAATCTTCTACTTTCTCAACAAAATGAATGCGTGGCAGGCTAGCGCATCCTCTACAAAACTATACCAAAAAGATGCTTTAAAAGTGCACCCTACCGACAAGTGGCTCTTTCCATTGCATTCTCCTTTATAAGAGTTGGGCCCATTTAATAATCAACAGTGAGACATGTAGAAGGCTCTCACAACAATTTGAAGCCTTAACAAAAGAGACTATGTTTTTGAGCGTGGTGCTGACACGTGACATCTTCCGCTATCATTTGTTGAGACTCATGATTTATTCAAAACTGATAATGATGTCACCAAAACTTTTCATTCAACTTTTTCCTTTTAAACATTGGAGACCTGTCATTCCACCACATGGAGCCTTTGTGCAAGCTGAGAGAGTCTTTTGTTTCGAGACCTCTTCAAATGAGTGCCAAGCTAACACTTGGTAGCTTCTGCTACCTTTAGACTCTTAAAGACTCTTTTCCACTCCGATGCTCCAACAATTCAAAACATTAATATTAGCTGAATAATATATATATATATTCAAAATGTAGAGTTTTAACTCTACAGTTCATGGTGATCCACTAGGGACTCTGCACCTGTGTAGAAATAACTACAATCTACCTACCCCAATCAAAAAGAGAGAAAATAAATTTGTACTTCTTACCACAACCCCTTAAATCTTCTACAAGGTGACCTAAAAACTAGGCCATTCAATCTCTGATGGGTATTCTTTCCTCTAAAGGGCCTAGAAAGCTCTATCCAACTCAATAATTTCTCTATGAGAAAAGGCCTAGAGGCTCTGCACAACTACATGTAACTGGAATTCTAATTGGGCCATTAGAAGTAAAATTGTTTCCACCTCAGCAACACTTGATGAGTCACTTAAAGCCTAGAAAATAGTTTGGTCATTTTTTTTTGTGGCTAGTAGAATCTTGATTTGATCCTCCATCAAGACTATACTATTATCTGGAAATGGTGAGGGGAGTCCTAATTGGACCAGTTCTACAATGTGTCCCTTCATTTCCTTTACTCCTTGTTTCAAAAGATCTAACAAATTCTTACATTTTGTGGTCACCTTGTTGCAACTTAGAACCTCATTCACCTTGATGATTGTCATCCACCTGTCAGTAACTCCTGCAGCTTGTAAAACTTCTTCGGGAGCATCATATAATTTATGAACCAATAGTTGTGATTTAGAGACCTTTGCAGCAACTGAAGACAGGATCTTCTCCATAGAAGAATCTAATTTCTCACAAAGCTTCTAAGCATCTGAAATAAATTTAAGTGCAGGCTTAAGTTGGGTCACTTGAGATTCTTTGCCAAAAGGAAAAATAAAGCTCTTTTACCATAGACAACACCCCAACAGTTTGAGGTTGTTGGGCCAGCTCTAGAGTTAATTGTTTCACATTTTCTTCTAGAGTTTGGCACTTGCTCTACAAGCTACTATTATCTTCCTTTGTAGTTGTAAGATTCTGATGAAGCTGAGTAAGCTCTTCAGCTTTGTCACTATATTTCTTCTCTAGGAGACTTTTTTCTTGCTCCGTAGAAGTAATTGAAGCTTTGGCCTTGTCTAGCTCTGTCTGCAGTTCATTTACCTTTCCTTGTGAATCCTAGAAGATTCCTTGGACACAGTCCCCTTTAGATCCTTATTGATCTTGCTGATCTCTTGGTCCTTAGCCTCTAAGGTCAAGCAGTTCACAGTAGTCTTTTCTTGGGATAACTTAGCCTCTATTTTCTGTAATTTCCTAGAGACTTTAAGGAAATCAGTAGTCACTACAACTGCAGTTTCTTTCATGAGCTCTACTTTATCCTGAGGCCGAAACTAAGTGAGATCCATAGCCACAGCATTCATGGTGTAGTCTTTAGGTTTCATTTGTTCTAGTGGCTTGACTACATTGGGGGGTCATATGGGTAATTGTTAGGGAGCAATGGGTAAGGTCATAGAGAGACCTCATATGTGGGATAGTTGAAGCTCTACCCTCTTTCTACCTTATCTTCTCCTTTCTTGATTCTCTTGCCTTTTTTGCAATTTTAGCTTGATTATGGAAGGCGGAGAGGGAGACAATCAAGCCATCAGCTAAAGGATATCCTTGAGGCAAACCATATAGAATGGTGGTTAATTGTTGGGATGGGGCTTGTACAAATGATGCACTCTTTAATACTGATGGGGAAAATGTGGGTAAATTCAACTGTTATGAAGCAACGGGAGGTGTAAAATTGGATGAGGACGACAATGATTGTTGAGGCATAGAAGAGATGGTGGGCAACACTGGAATATGAGAAAGTGGGGTAGTCATCCCTTGAGAAGAATAAGAAGATTGAGAAAAAGGAGAAGGGGAAGGGATACTTACCTTGCTGGTGGTTGTAATTGTAGTAATTGGCATGTGAAATGCAACGTTCACCTCTTCTTCCTCTTCTTCTGACTCTTGAAGCTTGAGCTTACACTTTTTCCTTAGAGGTTTTTTTTGTAGGTTCTTCTGGCTCCTCTTCTATAATAACTTGCCATGCTGAAGTTGGCAATTCTTGTGTTCTTAAACTTTGTGAAATTCCTCCTCCAGGGTCCCCAGATGTCGAAGCTATATGGACCCCATGAGACGGTGGTTGGGAATCTTGTTGTTTTTCTAATTCGCTGAGAGATGGTGATCAACTGGAAGACCTTGGAATCTCCTTTAATTCTTTTGACCCACTATCTGATTTCTCGTTTGTTTCTTGATGCCCATGAATATTACTCATATCAGGACTAGAGACTAGAGTCATGTGTGCTTCATCCCAGAGGCTCTCCCATTTCTCGTCTGTATCAATCTCCTCAAAAAAAATTCTCCTTTCAAAAAATTCTTGCCTATATTTCCAATAGGTAGCTAACTTATCGATACTCCAACCTTTGGCTAACAAAGCTTGTTTCAAACCATGAGTTGTCACCTTGGTTTGGTCATATTTCTTGATGGGTTTATAAAAATTCTCCCATGGCTGAAGAGGCTCAAGGGGAAAATCCCCCAACTCAATGTAGACTTCTGGGGTGTCTATTTTTGGTGATATCCTCTTCTTGAAGAACGAGCAACTTTGATGTTTGAAAGAGGCATGGACTCTATTCTTAGATAGACAAGAAACCATGAAGCCATTTGGATCATGCTTCCATTGATCCATAATTAAAACTAGCCTATAATTGGCTAATTTTATCATCAAGATGTACTTGGCTTCTCTCTTAACCATTGTGATACCACCTTTAGCCAATGGGATGTTAGGAATTAAGGTGTCTCAACCTTTGCAAATTCCTAGCATTATTCATTTAATTGTATATTTATTTATTGCCTAATATTATATTTACTTGCACATTTAGTTTGGTCACTTAGTTGAGGTGGCACGGTGACATGTCATCTTACTTGGAATGTGAATTGGATGGTCAAGTCAAACCTACATGGATTTGGGCATCCCATTTGAAGTGGCACTAATATGCCATGTGTCGGCACCTTGTGGTATATAGAAAAGGATATTCCATATGACAGAATCTATGACGCGTAAGAGCCAAGTTTGGAGATTCCTATGACAAGTGGTGACAAGTGTCGGTGAGTATCTTTGCATGAGGGAAAGGCATCTTTGGGTGCCCAAGTTGGGCTATGATATGTTGTAAGAGGAATATGCTATATTTAGCATTGTATGATGGATTCTCTTACAACATTTAAGATTTCCATGTTGCAGATTTTTATGACAGTTGTAAGATGCGTAAGAGCATCTGTCATAGTCTATTTTTAGCCTTAGAGCGCTCCATGTTGGGAAAGTCAAATCTACATGTATGACAGATGTAAGAGATGTATTTGCATCTTGGAAAAGTGTCCTTTGATGCGGGATAATGGCCATGTGGCCAAGGTGGATGCCTATCTCAAGAAGCTTCCAGAATATGCCTTATATCTCTATAAAATGCATTGTTTTGGAGTTGTATGATATAGCTTTTGTACAGGTATTGTTATGCTACCAGAATCACTCCAGAAATGACATTTGAAGACTCTTGGAAGAACTTGCATTACAAGTGTATTGTAAACTATTATTGCTTCAAATAATACATTGTGCAGGTTTTAGAGTGTGGGGTTTTTTACCTGAAAAGGTTTTCCCCACGATACATCTTGTGTCAATCTCTTATGTGTTGTGTTGTTGCTGTAATTTCTTATGTTATATGTTTAATATTGCTGCAATTGTAAGGATTAAAATGAATTTGCATACATTTCCCCTCATTAGATTGGTGTAGGAAGTGTGTTTCATGTACCTTTCTTCCTTTCATGGGACATCATGAAAGGCCTTCTTTTTCCTTCCATCTCCAAACTTAGAGTCAATAACAGCCATCTGTCGGGCCATCTCCAAACCTAATACCCTGCTTGTTAAAGTTTTAGGAAGCATGAAGGGCTCTTCACTAAAACCATGGACCCTGATCATAGTGTAGTGGGCTCCAAAGAAGTAATCACAAGGGACTCAAAAATTTAACATGATTCCCCTCACAGAATCAATCATTCTGAAGTTAATTTCTTTTGGGTCTAATTGCAGAATGAGTGGTGTCACAAAGTGTTCTGCAAATTCATAAACATTTGATGTCTCGGATAGTAAAGGGGTCTATGCAGACACCAAAATCACCTTTTGGGCATCTACCGTGAGATCCCATAGAGTCATATTTGTGTGTGGTTGGAAAAATTGATGGTTCTGATACAAAATCAAGTGGAACAGATACGAAGAATACTTAAATGCTTGGGTGTGTTTAAAATCAAATTTGTATGTATACGCTTTTGTGATTATCTTGAGCTGAAAAATAACCCCAAGCTGCCAATCATGCACATTTACATCCTCATTCTACCCAAAAATGAATGCCAGCATTGAACAGGCATCTTACACATCTAGAGTCAATGAAAATAGAGCAAGGGGCAGGGATGGTAGTGTGGTGTTGTCATCAACTAGATGTAGTTCCCTATTCAAGAAGCCAAGCTTTTGGTGTACTTGATGCCAAACTTCTTGCAATTGGGACATGTTGTAGAAACTGGCCGAGGGATCATATAAAAAACCAAGCATATCTTGGATGGCTTGTGCATGAATGACCACTCTGATATTTCTTCCCCAAATGATCCCGCTAGAAGAATCAAAGTTGAGTGCACACATCTCAACTAATTATGGATATGGATGAACTAATGGGACCATGTATTGAGCCAAACCGGAGCTCTAGTTTCTTATGTCAAAAGTCTCTGATCTGCCTTGCTTCACTTGTAGTATCATTCTTGCATGTGCCCCTTCTCTCATATTTTTGGGCTTCTTAGATAGATTAGGGTCAAAAATTTCATCAGCATAATCAATAACTAGAGAAGGGTCCTTGGCTTTACCCTTCCTTACCTCTTTTGTTCTCAGAAGCTTGACTTTGTCCTGTGCTAGGGCTGAGACATATGGTTTGTTGTTTTTCCACTCATCTGGCAACTCAAACAATCCCTTTGGCTCAGAACCCTTGGAAGATTGTCCCTCTGTCTCAATTTCTACTTAGACTCTAAACTAAATGAGATCCTCATTATTTCTTCACACACACCGGCTCAAAATTCAAATAGTAAACTACGGATTAAGCTTAAGGAAAACTCTACTATCTATTTGTTGAGAATAAGAAGCTAAAACCCTTTTAATCTTGTCACTCCACTAGTGCGAGTTAATGCACCTCTTTAATGAGCGTATCATGTCATATTAAATGACCCTAAATTTGCATGCTCCAAGGAATAGATAATAGAATCCCTTAATTTTGTAATCATAATTCAAATTTTTTGGAAAACATGCCATCAATACTTCCTCTTGAAAGGTAGTTAGACTAGTACTTTTATATTTCTGAGTCTTACCAATGGTCTTGGGTGAAATGGACACATAGGATACCACCGAGAGATTCTTCTGCTAACACATGTTCGAGGAACACTTATTCAAAAAAAAAGAGGTGGGAAAGCAACCTCCTCAAAACAAAATGGAAGGGAAACTACTCTAACTATAATACAAGGGGGAAATTGGATCCTATGTGAAATGCTTAAGGAAGATCCTATTGATAGGAATCTCTAGTGCTTCTCCTTCTTGAGTCTCCAATTCATAGGCATTGCATTGTTTGTAGGCAGTTATCTTAAAGGGGTCCATCCATAAGGAATCAAATTTTCCATGATGTCCTAGCTTTGCTACTCTTTTATCCCATTTCAAAACCCAACTGCCAACCTTAAATTTGGGCTCAGAAATCTTTTGATCAAACCAACTCTTAACCGTCTACTAGCAATTTATCAAAGATTCATCTCCTAACTTCCTTTTCTCTTGAAGCTCCAACAATTCCACAAGCCTTACTTACATTGGACCATTTTCCTCTATCTCAATTTGTTTTATTAGATGTAGAGCTGAGATGTCCATTGAAAGAGGCATTGTAGCACTTTTCCCATATACTATTTCATAAGGGGAGGTTTTGATTACCTATTTTGGTGTAATTCTATCTGCCCATAAAGCCACCTTCAAATACTTGTGCCATTCCTTCTGATGGTCCATCCCTATCCTCTTTATGAGTCTAATCAAATTCTCATTTGTTGACTCAGCAAGATTGTTCCCTTGTAGGTAATAATTTGATGAGGTTTTCAAGAAAGATTGTTCCCTTGTAGGTAATAATTTGATGAGGTTTTCAAGAAGATACCATTTCTTAAGGCAAATTCAGCAATCTTTGACCCTAGAAATACCTTAGCATTATCGTATATAACAGTGTGAGGAGGCCCAAACCTAGTAGTAATCTCTTCAAGGAAATGTAGAATGACATTCTTAGTGGCTTCTTTTAATGGAACTACCTCGCTCCGCCTTGTGAAATAATTTGTTGTAGTAAGAATCCACTTATGTCTTGAACTTGAAACTGGATTAATCATTCCTATAAAATCCAGGCCCCATTGGGCAAAGGGTTCTTCAACAATTATGGGACTTAGGGGCAAAGATGCATTCTTTTTCCAACATAAAACTGGCATGACTAGCACTTCTTAACCAATTCATGGCAATTAGAGAACATCATGGGCCAATAATATCTTGCTCAAATTATTTCTATGGTTGTAGTCTTTGTAGAGAAGTGTCCACCAGATGTCCCATGGTGTAACTCATACAAGATTATATGGGATTCATATTTTTCCACACATCTGAGCAAGATCCCATCAAAATTCCTTTTGAAAAGAAAATTATTTATCAAAGTAAAATTGGATCCTTGCTGCCTATAGTATCTTTTATTTTGAGGAAAAAGCCAACTAGGATATTGGTCGGTCTCCATAAAATGTATTCTGTCACTAACCCAAGAGTCTATCTCATTCTCGTGTACATTTAGTACAGCCTCTATGATAGGTTTTCCTTCTACTAGAATTTATGAATCTTGGGCAATGTATTGGCAAAGGCCCCTTCCTCTTATCAATTTGGTTGGCTTAACCTCAACATCATACTCTAAAATTTTGGTTATCCAATTGGCTCTCTTTCAGTAATTTCTCCTTCCATTATGTATTCTTAGACACTTGAATGGGCTACAAATATCACAATTTTATTGAATGTTACCAGGTGTCTGAACTTCTTTAACCCTTTTACTATAGCATATGCCTGCTTCTCAACAAAATTGTACTCGTATTTGTACTTCTACAGTGTTCTAGAAAAGAAAGAAATTGGATGTTCTCCTTCTTGCACCTCATCCCTTTGAGTCAAAACAATTTCTATATTGTGCTCTCCTCCATATACATACATTATGAAGTCTTTAGAGAAATTTAGATTGAGCAACACTGGGGCAGTAGAGATTGCCCTTTTGATGTTTTCAAAAGCATGTCTACCTTCAATTGTCCATTTGAAATTAAGATCCTTCTTTAACATCAAAGTAATGGGCCTAATCAACCTGGCAAAATCATATATGAATCTACTAACAACTTAGTTAATCTTTCCTAGGAAAGATTGAACTGCCTTCTTATTCATAGGTAGAGACAAATCCAATATTGCTTTAAATCTATCTCGATCTATAGAGATCCCTTCTTTTGAGACTATATGCCTAAGAAGCTTACCCTAAGGCACTTTGAACACACATTTCTTAGGATTTAATGAAATCCCAAACTCCTAGCATCTCTGGAATATGGCTTCCAAATGATCAAAATGGTCTTTAGTAGATTTTGGCAATACAGTTAGATCATCTAAGTAAATCAGAATAATCTTATTTATCAATCCTGTAAAAGCAATATCCATAGCACTATGAAATGTTGCTCTAGCATTAGAAAGTCCAAAAGGCATTTTTGTATACACAAAATTTCCTCATTTTGTAGTAAAAGTGGTTTTGTGTTGATCCTCTTCTGCCAACCAGATTTGATTGTGCCCTGAGAAACCATCTAGTAAAGAAAACCTTTCAAAACTAGCTACAGTCTATAAGATCTATTCCATCAAAGGAAGGGGTAATGATCCTTAAGAGAGGCTTTATTTAGATATATGAAGTCAACACACAGTCTTATTTATCCATTTTTCTTCCTTACTGGCACTAGGTTGGACACCCATGTTGAGTGTTTGATTGGAAAAATTATTTTAGACTCTAACAACTTCTTAAGTTCCTCTACCATAAGAGACTCAATTCTTGGGTTTACTGACCTTTGTTTCTGACACATAGACTTTAATCCTTCAGTTAGGTCAATAGTATGTTGAACTATCTCTTTATTGTAATCGTGAAGGTCATCATAAGTCCATGCTATCACCTTGTCATATTTGTTGCACAGAGACATTAGTTTATCTCTCTTTCTAAGTAGTAATTTTACCCACTTTTAGGTTTTTCCCATTGCTGAAATCAATCTCTAAGTAATCCTCTTTGCTTGCCATGAACTTTCTCTTATCTAAACTTGCATCATTAGGATCAAAAATATTCTCAAGGGTTATCAATCCCCTTGGAAGCTTATTTAATTTTAATTGCACTATCTGATCACCGTAGACCTCCTTAATTTTAGGCTGGAATTGATCAGTAAACTCACCTGACTGTTGTAAGAATAAAATAAAATTTGAAGATCACTCTCAAAAACCTACCAGTTATCTCCATTATCAGGGATAGCAAGGCAAATAATAACCTTGACTACCTCTTCATTAGCCAAAAGGTCTTGAGTTGGGTCAAACTGAGATCCAATCCAAGCCATCATGTTTGCTTCACTATTCTGAGACCTTGGGATGACCTCTATATTGAAAGCATCAAAATCTTCAATCAAGTCCCATATACGATGACAATAAGATCTCATCCTCACATTTTTTGCTACAACTATTTCCCTGATTTGTCTTACTACCAATTCTGAGTCACCAAATGCTCTCAATTTTTTATTCCTTTCTTCTTGGCAAGGATCAGGCCATGTACTAGGGATTCTTATCTAGGTTCATTATTAGTACAACTAAAATGGAAATGCAGAGCTCTGAGGATATTTTCTCCTTTTGGTGAGGTAAGATAAATGCCTACTCCTGAACCATTCTTGCTTCTAGCTCCATCAAAATTCAGAGTCCATATTGTTAGAAATGAAAGCAACACTGCTTCAATGGAAATCTAATTCAATATAAATTTCAGCAATCTTTAACTTTGTGTTATTAATGGAGATTGTAACACAGAAACAAAACTATGCTTCACAGAAATGCAAAATCAGAAATATGAACACATAACACAATGTTTAATGTGGAGAAAACCCTTTCAAGTAAAAAACTCCACACAGGAAAGAGGCCCAATGTTTGTATTAAGCTAAAAATGATTTACAATACAACACTTCAACTCTCTCCACCAGTCCTCAATCTGACAGCATTCTGGCAGCACCCGAGTACCTAAAATCTATATTGCAGCAACAAATACATGGCAAATACTTATAGAAATGTTTTCCAACTCCTCCTAGGCATTCACCTTCTCTATCCTAATATTCTCCAACTTGTAAACATTAATTACCATCTTACAAGCATCTTACACTTGTCCAAAAATAGTCATGCAAATATTGGGTGCCCAAAACTAAATCTAGCCTCTTACAGCATCTTATGAAGTGTCATAACCATCATAGATTCCACAAAAGAGTAACTTTCCAAGATAGGAACCTTGGGATAAATATAGCAAATATACAACTAACATATCGGTCATATGCATCATAGAATCTCAGAATCTTATGACAACTTGCATCTGTCATAGATTCACTCACCAAACATTATGACAGTTGTCATACATACCAAAAATAGTATATTCGTCAAGGGAGCACACCTATCCTCATTTACCATGAGTTTTTACATTTTCCAATAGTAAAAGTCACTCTGTAAAAACTTCCGGTGACTCCAAAATTACCCCGGCCAGTGAAACTAGTACATCTCCTCATGGATAATTACAAATTACATATAATAAATACAATATTGGGATTTACAAGGTTAATGGCACCTTATCCCAACATTATACCACTTGACATTATACATTGTAAATCAACCCATAGGAAATCAAATGAAAAAAAACTAATCAGGCACTAGAAATAAGGCCCATGGCCTCTTTGCACCATACAAACTTCTCTATGCTCATAGGCTTGGTCAAAGATTCTGCAACATTCTCTTGAGTGTCTATCTTTTTTAGCTTAATCTCTCCATTTGCAACCAACTCTCAAAAAAATTGATACTGAACATCAACATGCTTAGTCCGAGCATGATACATGGGATTCTTGGCCAAACAGATAGCACTCTGGCTATCATAGCCAATCTGAATGATCCTACAATCAAAACCAATACCTGTACACAGTCTCTTCAACCAAGCTACCTCCTTAGAGACATGAATAGCATCCATATACTCTACTTCTATGGTGGACAAAGCAACTGTGGGCTACATCTTACTCATCCAACTCACTACACCTCCAAACAAAGTAAACACATAGCCACTAGTGGACCTTCGACTATCTAAGTCACCTGCCTAATCTACATCAACAAAACCCTATATATCCAAAGATTTATCAGCACTATCAGTACTAGAATAAACCAAACAATGGTCAAGAGTACCTGCAAGATATTTAAACACCTTCTTCACATAGTTCCAATGTTGTCTACCCGGGTTAGACATAAATCTACTCAAAACTCCCACTACTTGGGCAATATCTGGTCTAGCGCAAACCATTGCATACATCAAACTCCCTACACCACTAGCATAAGGTACATTAGACATATCCTCAAGATCATCCTTAGTCTTTGGACACATATCTAATGAAATCTTAGTACCAATTGGTAAAGGAACTCGAACTGGGTTACAATCCTACAAACTAAACCTCTGTACAATAGTATTCACATACTTACTTTGTGACAACCAAAAATTTCTATTAACTCTGTCCCTCCTAATCTCCATTCCCAGAATATACCTTATAACACCAAGATCCTTCATCTCAAATGCACCTGAAAGTTGGGCTTTAAGCTCATTGACCATACCCTTAGTATTACTGAAATACAACATGTCATCAGCATACAAAGCAATAACTAGTATAGAATCATCAACACAATGATCATCCTCACTTCTAACAAAACCCAATTTCAAAACAAATGAATCAAACTTTTGATACCACATTCTGGGGGACTATTTTAGACCATAAAGAGACCTCTTTAACCTACAAACCCAATGTTCTTTTCCTTTTAGCTCAAAACTTGTAGGTTGTTGCATATAAATTTCTTCTTCAAGATCTCCATGCAAGAACACAATCTTAACATCCATTTGCTCAATCTCCCAGTCATAAGTTGTAGCAATGGATAAGAGAAATCTAATAGAAGTCAATTTAGCAACAGGAGAGAATATCTCACCAAAATCAACTCCCTCTCTCTGGGAGTAGCCCTTGGCTACCAATCTAACCTTGTACTTCTGCAATGACCTGTTTGCTCCAAACTTCTTCTTGAAGACCCACTTACATCCTATGGCCTTTCTTCCTTTGGGCAAATGAATAAGATCCCAAGTGTTACAAGAGTCTAAAGCCATCATCTTCTCCTACATGGCTAGCTGCCAAGACTCACTATCATTTGCAAAAATAGCTTCCCTGTAGGATCTAGGTTCATTGTTAGTACTCAATAAAGCATATACACAACAGAAATCCGGTGGCCTATACCTATCAACTGGATTCTATTGTCTTGTGGATCTCCTCAAGGGTGGAGTAAGAGACTCTACTCATTCTTCTGCATGATCATTTGTATCAACTTCTTCTGTCACAATAGATTCATCTTCATCAGAACTACTTGAATCTTCTTCTTCTTCACCCCCAATCCATCATTCCGTTCTTCTTGAGGTGCATCTTGCTGCTCTAAATCAAAGTGCACCTTCTTTACCTTTTCATCTTTTTCTTTTGGCTTCTCAGGTTCAGAAATAGCTCTAAGTTCCCTGAAAATAACATCTCTAGAAAAGATAATCTTGCAGGTTAGTGGATTCCAAAGCTTATAACCTTTGACATTATCACCATATCCAATGAATGTACACTTTTTAGCCCTTGGATCCAACTTAGATCGCTTTTCCTTAGGCACATGAACAAAAGCCTCACAACCAAAAACCCTTAAATGTGAAACAGAAGATTTCTTACCTGTCCACACTTCATAAGGTGTCAAATCAAGACCCTTACAAGGAGATATATTTATCAAGTAGCAAGAAGTACACACAGCTTCTACCCAAAAGCATTTATCCAACTGTGCATCACTAAGCATACTTCTGGCCCTTTCCATAATTGTTTGATTTATCCTTTTTGCAACACCATTCTGTTGTGGTGTATACAGAGTTGTCTTTTGTCTGATTATACCTGCATGCTTGCAAAACTCATCAAATTCCTTAGAGAAATATTCCCCTCCATTGTTAGATCTTAATATTTTTATATTTAAACCTGATTGGTTCTCTACTAAAACTTTGAATTCTTTAAACTTAGTGAAAACTTCATATTTATGCTTCATAAAATAAATCCATGTAAATCTGGATACATCATCAATAAAGGTTACAAAATAACGAGATTTTTTGATAGATTCATTATCCACAGGTCCAAACACATCTATATGAATAATTTCTAGCTTCTCTTTTGCTCTATTGCTTCCTAAAGGAAATGATTTTTTGTTTTGTTTACCAAACACATAATGTTCACAGAAATCAAAGTGCTCATCAGAATAGGAGAAACCATCCAAAAAAAATTTATTCTTAATAGTTTTTAATACATTATTTCTTGTGTGGCCCAATCTACAATGCCACAACATACATGTATTTTTAGTATTAGCCTCAGATACATAAGAGGCATTATAAATTGTAGTGGCTTCAAGCTTGAATAGGCTTCTGAATCTCTTCCCCTTCGCTACCACCAAGTTCCCTCTCACTAATCTACAGTCACATGCATTCCCAAATCATTTAACTTCGAAACTAAGATCAGATTTATAGCTAATCTAATAACATGCAAAACACTAGGGAGGGTTTTAATCCTCCCATCACTGAAACACAACAATACCTTTCCTTTTCTGACAATCGGATATGTAGAGTTATCACCAACGTAGATATTACCTCCATCATATTCTTCATATGTGGAGAACCATTCCTTATGCAGGGTCATATGAAACAAGCATCCTGAGTCAACCAACCAATTTTCATCAGAAACAAAATTACATGCAGAAAGTAAAACATCTTCACCTGCATTCGAGGACTTATCCAAAGTACTCTCCCACTATTTCTTGGGGTTTTTGCACTCCTTCACATGTCCCCTTTTACCACAGTTCCAACACTTAACTATGTTCCTTTTACTAGGAGTCTTAGACTAGCCCTTGGACTTGTCCTTAGCCCCTTTCTGATCTCCTTTAGGTCCTCTTTCCTTAGGCCTTCCCCTCACACTGAGAGTATCCCCTAAACTATCCAAACTCTTCTTTCTCAATTCCTGTGATAGTAGCACTGAAACAAGAGCATCCAACTTCGGATCTTCAAGGTTAGCAGTGATAGAAAGGATAACATTCTACCAAGACTCAGGTAAAGAACAAAGAAGTAAGGTACATTTATCTTCCTCACTAATCTCAACATCTACTAAATCAATCTGACTCGCGAACAAATTAAAAGAATTTAAATGCTCTACAACTGATTCACCTTCTCGCATTTTCATGGAAAACAATTTTCTTTTTAAATAAAGTTTATTTACCATACTCTTGGCTTGATAGATCTCACCCAACCATTTCCACAACTTGTAGGCAGTCTCTTCCTTTGCGACATTCAACAAGACATAGTCTGAAAGACACAACCAGATGATTCCCTGTGCCTTCTTATCCAGTCTATCCCACTCATCTTGAGAGACATCGTCAGGTTTGTTCTCTTTTTGGACAGCCAACCATTGGTTTCTTTCTTCCAATAAATCTTCTATTTTTACCTTCCACAACTCATACCCCATTCCATTGAACTTCTCAATGTCCAATCAAGAGGTTGATGCAACGGTGGATGTAGCCATAATAACAACACAAGATCTGTAAAAAAAACACAACCAAATCTCCCACTACAGCTACAGCTTCCACACTACCACCCAAGAGTCAAAGTTGGCCAGGCTCTGATACCAAATGTTAGAAATGAAAGCAACACTACTTCAATGGAAATCTGATTCAATATAAATTTCAGCAATCTTTAACTTTGTGTTATTAATGGAGATTGTAACACCAAAACAAAACTATGCTTCACAGAAATGCAAAATTAGAAATATGAACACATAACACAATTTTTAACGTGGAGAAAACCCTTTCGAGTAAAAAACTCCACACAGGAAAGAGGCCCTATATTAATCTAAAAATAATTTACAATACAACACTTCAACTCTCTCCACCAGTCTTCAATCTGATAGCATTCCGGTAGCACCCGAGTACCTAAAATCTATATTGCAGCAACAAATACATGGAAAATATTTATAGAATCATTTTCCAACTTCTCCTAGGTGTTCACCTTCTCTCTCCTAAGATTCTCCAACTTGTAAACATTAATTACCATCTTACAAGCATCTTACACTTGTCCAAAAATAGCCAAGCAAAGATTGGGCACCCAAAACTAAATCTAGCCTCTTACAGCATCTTATGATGCATCATAACCATCATAGATTCCACAAAAGAGTATCTTTCTAAGATAGAAACCTTGGGCTAAATATAGCAAATATACAACTAACATATCCGTCATATATGTCATATAATCTCAGAATCTTATGACAACTTGCAACTGTCATAAATTCACTCACCAAACATTATGACAGTTGTCATACATGCCAAAAATAGCATATTCCTCAAGGGAGCATGCCTATCCTCATTTACCATGAGTTTTTACATTTTCCAATAGTAAAACTCACTCCGTAATAACTTTCAGTGACTCTGAAATTACCCCTGCCAGTGAAACTAGTACATCTCCTCATGGATAATTACAAATTACATATAATAAATAGAATAAATATAATATTGGGATTTACAAGGTTAATGGCACCTTATCCCGACACATATCATGGAATCTTCACTAGGACTTTCCTTTTCTCTTTTTGATTGACTCATTATTTCCAGCATCTCAGGGTCTTCATCAAAAATCACATATGTTCCTAACCTAGTAAAATCGTAATTCCCAAAAGGATCACCCTGTATCATATCTGTTAGATGATTCTCACCCCTAGTGATCATAGCATGGGGTGCTTCAAATTTTGGTCTCACTTCATTAGTAATATGCTCCTTACATAATGGTTCTGATAGCACTTTCATCTTTGAACCATACTTAGTTCTCAAAATTACATGTGACCAATCTAGAGACATGTATCCCCTAATTTTGGCTATGAAATATCTAGATAAGCATAAACCAAAAATAGGAGGAATATCTATGACCACTACATCTTGTAGTACAATTATGTTTGGGCATGTATACAATTGTAGTGGAAGTTCCTTGATAATCCCTATTGTTTGTACCACTTTTCCATCTAACTACATTACACCTTTGGCTAATGGCTCATATTTTATCTTTAAAGAATCAACTATTTGCTTGGGCATAACTGTGGTGCTTGCACCTGAGTCTATCATTGAGTTATGCAGTAAAATTTTCCCCACTATTAGAGTCATGTAAAAAGGGTTAGGTTTAGGTTTTCCTACCTCTTCTTTTGCATTCACTAGGGTAGACCCTAACTATAGTTGAGATACTTTGAGTTGCTCCTTCCCTTTGTCTGTCAAGCCTTCCTTAGTTCTAGTAGCTTTTGGTTCATTCTGATCCTTCAAAGCTTCTTGCAATAGTACCTTATATTCAAGAATAGCTAACATATCCCATAATGATACATTAGCAGGAGCTTTCTTTAATTGTTCCACCATATTCATTGGTCCTAGTGGCTGCACCTTAGGGTAATAAGGATACCTCGTTCTTTCAATCATTGGGTTGGGGACTCCTTGATTATGTATTATCATTGGGATGTCTTGTCTTGCTATGGGGGCATAAGAAGCTTGAGCTGATGGTCCTTTTCTGGTTTCAGTTGTTATACTGGGAATGATTTTTGGGGTCTCTAGCATCCTTCTCTTCAACTAAGTATAATAATCTGACTAAACTTGGGGATTCTTGGAATTTGATGCTTCATTGATGAACATAGATTCTTCTTCCTCAATCCATGAGAATAGTTCATTCTCAAGGGCAATCTCTCCTTCTTGCTCTATAAACATGTCTTGCATTTGAGCTACCATTGTTGCATTTTGGACACCAAGTGACTAGTATGGATATGGTCCTGACGATGTCCCAGTCTAGTCTCTCATTCTTCTTTGTTCTGCCAGCCTTTGTTGTAAATATCCTCCCAAGAAATCTTTAGGCATATGTGCATTATTACAAGGGAAGCACCATGTATTTATCTCTTCAGCTACATTATTCCACCTGGCGACCAACTCTTTCCCTATATTAGGTGCGATTGTTTGAAACGGTCTTGGCACAGGGACAAGCTGATTGGATGGCTATGAAAAGGTTGGTCTGTAGGGCCCTTGATACTGGTTTAGCTGATATAGGGGTCTATTCCCTTGGAATCCCTGATAAGGAGGATTTTGATATGAGGTTTTTTGTCTCTTGAGGTTGATAATCTCATTAGAAAAGGTTCTAATAATGTTCTTGACATCATTCATTTCTGACAAAGAGGAAGACGACGCTGATGTTGATGATCTTTGTGATGGAGGAAAGGTATACATAGAAGTAGTGACTTGAGGAGCATTAGGGACTTCTTCTTGAAGAAGAATGGATAATTTAGGGAACATGGGCATAAGGGGCCTTAGAGGTAATTTCCCAACATCTATTAGGCTATTATCTTCTCTAATGGCTAGATCATATGTCGCGGGAAGGGTTTTCCATCCTAATGACTGGATCATAACCAAAATATCAGAATTGAAAGCTTTAATACGGAAGACAACTGCCTTAGCTGCTGGTGGTCGGGCTGCCACTAGGATTCTTTGTCAAGTTTTTTGGAATCTAGTATTGAAGTCAGTTATGGCCTCTTGAGGTTCTCTTTTCATGGTTATCAGTTGATGCAAGAGAGACGACCTATCTCCCTTTTCACTGAATCTAACATATAATGTGTCTCCCAATAGGTTCTGAGTACCAATGGAGCTTGCTGTTAGAGATCAGTACCAATCAAGAGCTTTGCCTTTAAAAGAAGCAGCTAGAAATCTCATAGCTATATTTTACTCTGTAATATAATGCATAGTGCACACATCCACCACATCTTGCAAATGTTCAGCTGGAGTCTTGAAGTCTTCTCCTATGAATTTGGGTAATGCCTTTAGAGCAGTAGCAAGGATAGGGTCCCATATGTTGGGATGTGTCAGAAGAACGAGTGAGATACCACTATTCCAATTAACAAAATTTCTATTAGGAGTTGGGGCACCCATTTGTCCTCCTGAAGTATTTTGCTAGGTTGTTCTTCTTCTTAAGGCAATTGCCAATGGTGGCAATAAAAGTCCTGGATTAATAGTGGATTAGGCTCATGTAGTTGGTCCACAACTCTGACTTATTGTAGGACGTTAGCTTATGTGCTTCTAATTAGGAACAAGTAAACTCTGTCCCACCAGGTGTGCCAAAAAACTGTTGATGTTTAATTTTGCAAGAAATCACCAACAATGGGAAATTTCAAGAATGTGGGACTTGATTCTTGAAATGACCTCCAGATTTTAAAGAAGTTGACTCTTCTCTATAGTTTTGAGGTAAAGGGAAGAAAAAACAAGATTATAAAAGGATACTTAAAACTACTAAGGCAATGTGCCAAAATCATTATCCAACTCCAACAGTAGTGATTAAACCTAACAGAGTCTACTGGTAAAGTTAAAAAAGAATAAAACATGATTAATATTTCTAGTATATATTTCATATCAACCAAAGGCTCATAACAAAAAGTAAGAAACAAGAATTACAAATAGATTACAATTTGCATGGAACACCACTCTCTCTTCATTTATTGATAGGAGAATAAATTACAAGAGGCAAATATTTGCACAAAATATAATATTCGATCCCTTAGGAGAGGCACCTGTTAAGGCAGTAAAATGCTTCTACTCTAGCTCTGCTAATAAAACTCTCTAATCATCTGGTACCCTTTCGTGTCTCTAATCCATGCTATTAAAAGAGCAAAACTTGTTGTTATATGGAGCCTAATCAAACTCGGAGGTTAAATTTACCCCACTTTTATCGACACGGTTTCCCCCAAATTATTTAACGAGATCAAGGGGCAGTGCCCCTTTTGGGGTCCAGGGGCAGTACCCCTTGCGCACTCCCTATCATGATACAGGATGAGGTCGAGGGGCAATACCCTGTGGGGGCTAGGGGGAAACACCCTTGAAACCTCAAACAGTTTTTATTATTTTATAAAGGTATCGGGAGTTATTTTTTTATTAGCCGACATTAAAAAAACCCTATTTTTGTAACCGACATAAGGCTTGATAAAAGCAGCTAAGGGTTAGAGTTCATGTTGATGTATTTGTAGCATTTACAGTGGTATTGAGTTGCAAGGATTGTAGGTTGTAATCAGTTTGATTTACTAGATAATAATATTGGACTCTCTATTGGTGGATGTAGCCCGAGTTTGAGTGAACCACGTTAAAACTTGCTTCTCACCGTTATTATTTTTGTGTATTTTTCATTTCTCTATTTAATCGTTATTTGCATTTAATTGATATCTTCCACTAGCTAACCCTAACAGAACTCCTTTAAAGATCTTCTGTAACTAACAAAATCTTCTAACTGTAACCTCCACAAATATCGGCTCTAATTGCTTCAGTTATGATGCAGGAGCATCCAGTGGTGTAAGGGCAATCTTGTATCACCCAAAAAAAAGATGTGTTTCAAAAATTTTGATGTTCTTTCCATTTCTTTTCAAAATTTGTGGTTGTGGTTCCATAATCACTTGAATAATGATGTAGAACTTTCAGTTTTTCCAAACTGCTAAAAATAGTAACCTGCTATTTTTAGAAAGTTTGCATTTGGGCATGGATTAAAGTGAAAATTTACAGGAAGTTACATAAAGGAAATATAAGGCCTTTGGCGAAGGAATCACACAAAGATCATTTGTGAGCTGAAAGATATTAAAGTTTATGTTTCCTGAAAAATGCCTAAAAATTATTCAAACTTAGGTTTGAGGCACTAAACGGCCCCGTATGGGCCCGAAAATGGTCAGAACCAGCAGAGTGGATTCTTAGCACGTAGAGCACTCCGTGAGCTTTCCGACACATAAAACAGTTCATTAATCAGACACCTGGATCAAAAGTTATGGCTCCCAGAAGTTGACCTATTTTTGGAGGGAGATGCAAAATTTGAAATTAGGTTGTTGGCCGCCAAAAAGGCTATTAATAACCATTTTTGGGAACCCTTGACAGTAGTAGAGTTAAGGGGGCAAGTGTGAAGTCAAAAATAGGTGAGAAAATAGAAACCCTAGCTGATTTGGGGTTACAGAAGGCAGGTGATTCTAGAGTCTTGTGACAGGAAGCTGTAATGTGTTGCAGCCTGTGGAGGGTTGATTCCTTTTATTGTATTTGAGCTTCTGTAATGTAACAAGTGGCCCAAAGCAATTAAAAAAGTTCTATTTTCTATGTACAATTTCTGTTGTTCTGTGTTTTATGATTTACCCCTTCATCAAGTGGTATCAGAGCAAGGGTTCCTGAGTGTGTAGATAGATCGCCGACCATGATGCAGTTTGCACTAGGACCTAAGGTTGTGGGTTTGCTATGGAGATCAAGATGCCTCCATGAAGAAATCGTATTGGGAGGAATTCTTTGATGGAAGAGGGTTTTAGAGCCCTACAAAGGCAAATCGATGCATTGCAAGAGGAGCTACAAAGAGGGTTTGATCCGAGAACAAGAGAAGAAAGAGAAGACGAAGCTGAAGAAGAGCTATCTGAGGAAGAAGAAGAAGTTGGAGGAGATCCTGCAGAAGTTAGGTTGTTGAAGGCCATTTCAAAGATTAGAAAGAGGCCCAGGATCAAATTTTCTACATATTCTAGAGATTTTAATCCGGAACAGCTTATTGATTGGATCAATGACGTGGAGAAGTATTTTGAGTATGAAGATGTGGAAGACCCAGATCAGGTCAAGTTTGCAAAACCAAAATTGAAGGGCCATGCTAGTATTTGGTGGAAGGAGGTCTAGTTAGAGAGGAATAGAAGAGGAAAAGGAAAGATCACCAGATAGGATCGAATGGTGGAGAAACTGAAGAAGCAATTCATTCCTGTGGACTATGAGATGGAGTTACTGAAGTAGCTGCAAGGACTGAAGCAAGGTAACAAGTCTGTTAAGGAGTATACAGAAGAGTTTTATAAAATTACTATCAGGAAAGGTCATACAAAGCCCAATAAGGAGAAGGTAGCCCATTACATTAATGGGTTGAGGCCGAGTATTCAAGAGGAGCTGAGCCTAGTCAGAATGACCACCATAGAAGATGCATACCAGTTTTCCCTAAAGGTGGAGGAGAAGCTGAATAAAAGATTTGATAGAAAGCAAAGGGGAAGAGGTCAAGGCGGAAGGACTGGTGGAAGACCCTATGGGGGGTGAAATGAAGATTCAAAGAAAAGTGAAGAAGCCAGCACCAGTCGAAATCAGAGAGGAGATAATACCTACCGCCCTCGTGACTAGAACAATGGTGAGCAAAGAGGAAGAGGAAGAGGCTAACCTAGGCAAGGACCTGGAAGAGGAGGTTTCAGAGGAACTTGTTTCCAATGTGGAGAAGGACATCGACCATATGAGTGTCCACAACATCAAGGAAGGACAAATAGAAGACCTAAAGGTAATGCACGAGTTGCACATGTCGATGAAGATGCGTAATCTGAGCACTCTGAAGATGTTGAAAGGGGAGAAACCCTAGTTGTCAGAAGAACTTTGTTGAATGAGGAGAAAGAACCAAATCAGAGGAAGAGTTTGTTCTACACAAGGTACAAATGTGAAGGTAAGTGTTGTGATATTATTATTGACAGTGGAAGTACTGAAAATCTTGTTTCAGAGGAGATGGTTGACAAGAAGAAAGCATCCACATCCATATCGGATTGCATGGTTGCAAAAGGACCACAGAGCTTTGGTCAATGAGCAGTGTTTAGTGAAGTTCAAGATTAGGGACTACCATGATGAGGTGCTGTGTGATATCATACCGATGGATGCATGTCATATGTTGTTGGGGAGGCCGTGGCAGTATGATAGGAGCACTGTCCATGATGGCCATGCAAACACATATTCCCTAACAAAGGATGGAGTTCGTCACAAGTTAAAGCCCTTGAAGGAGGTGGAAGAAAAGGTATGTAGTACTGCTAGAATTTGCTTGGTAGATGGTAGAAAATTTTTGGAGGGTATGAAGCATGAGCGTCATTACTATGCATTAATTCCTAAGATTAGTCAAGAGAAATGTGAAGATGTACCAACTAAAGTTTCAGAGATGTTTGAAGAATTTAAAGACATTGTCTCTGATAATGTACAAGAAGGTTTACCACCAGTAAGGAAAATAAGTCATCAAATGGATTTGATACCAGGAGCTAGTTTACCGAATAAGGCAGCCCACAGAATGACCCCTGCAGAGAATGAAGAGCTAAACAGACAAGTTTAAGAGTTGTTGAGGAAGGGACTGATAAGGGAGAGCCTAAGTCCATGTGTGGTACTTGCAGTACTAGCACCAAAGAAGGATGGAGAATGGAGGATGTGTATAGACTCTCGAACCATCAATAAGATAATGATCAAGTATAGATTTCCATTGCCAAGAATGGATGACATCATGGATTGTTTGAGTGGAGCCAAGTACTTCATGAAGATTGACCTAAAGAGTGGGTATCACCAGATCCGTGTCAAAGAAGGAGATGAATGGAAGACAGCCTTCAAGACAAAGGAAGGTTTGTATGAGTGGTTAGTCATGCCATTTGGGCTAACCAATGCACCAAGCACATTCATGTGGCTCATGAATGAGGTACTAAAAGAATTTTTGGAAAGTTTTGTTATTGTTTATTTGGATGATATTTTGATTTTTAGTAAGACTTGGGATGAGCATCTAATGCATATCAGAAGAGTTCTAGAGACGCTGAGGGAGAAGTTGTTGATTAATCTAAAGAAATGTAGTTTTGTAAAGGAGTTGGTATACCTAGGATTTGTTGTCTCAGAGGAAGGTCTTAAGATGGACCCAGAAAAAGTAAGGGCTATCATTGAATGGCCTACTCCAAGGAGTGCAACGGAGGTAAGATCTTTTCATGGTTTGGCAAGTTTTTACAGAAATTTTATCAGGAATTTCAGTAGCATTTGTGCACCCCTAACTAAGACAATGAGAGGGGATAGAAAAGAGTTTAGATGGATTAAAGGAGCAGACAAGAGCTTTGATACATTAAAGCAGAAAGTTGTAGAACAACCTATTTTGGCACTTCCAGATTACAATAAGGTATTTCAGGTAGATTGTGATGCTAGTTGTAGTGGTATAGGAGTTGTTTTGAGCCAAGAACATAAGCCCATTGCCTATTTTAGTGAGAAGGTTAATGATGCCAAGAAAAAGTATTATGTTTATGATCAGGAATTTTATGTAATAGTTCAAACTTTGAAAAAATGGAGACATTATTTGTTGCCAAAAGAGTTTGTTTTATACACTGATCATCAGGCTTTGCAGTATCTTAATAGTCAAGGAAAGTTGAACCAAAGGCATTTAAAATGGGTTGAGTTTTTGCAAAGCTATACTTTTTTTTTAAGCACAGGAGTGGGAAGTCCAATAGAGTTATCGATGCCTTGAACAGAAGGCAAAATTTGATGACAGAAATGAAGATAGAGGTTGTTGGGTTCAATGAGCTCAAAAGTTTGTATCCTAAAGATCCAGATTTTGTAGAGGCCTGGAAAGCTTGTTTAGAACCTGTTACTTTGGACAGGACAAAATGGTTGGATTTCATAATCCAAGATGGCATGTTGTTTAGAAGAAGCCAGTTATGCATTCCAAGGAGTTCCATGAGAGAGAACCTGATTAAGGAGAAGCATAGTGGATGATTGGCTGCACACTTTGGTCAAGATAAGACCATTGCTATTGTTGGTGAAAATTTTTATTGGCCACAGTTGCAGTAGGATGTGAGGAAATTTGTACAGAGTTGCAGAGTGTGTCAGATGGAAAAAGGAACAAGTCAAAATATAGGGCTATATCAGCCATTACCTGTACCAGAGAAGCCATGGGATGATATCAGTATGGATTTGGATTTTGTTCTTGGATTACCAAGGACATAGAGAGGACATGATTCCATTTTTGTAGTGGTGGACAGATTCTCAAAGATGGCACATTTCATTCCTTGCAAGAAGAGTAATGATGCCGTTCATATTGCTAAATTATTTTTCAGAGAGGTGGTGAGATTACACGGTCTACCAAAGAGCATAGTTTCAGATCGAGATACCAAGTTTGTTTTTTATTTCTGGAGGACATTGTGGAAGAAGTTGAAGATAGATTTGAAGTTCAGTTCTGCACACCACCCACAGACTGATGGACAGACCAAAGTGGTGAATAGGAGTTTGGGTAACCTTCTACGATGCTTAGTAGGAGATAAGCCCAAGGGATGGGATTTGATTTTACCATAGGTAGAATTTGCTTACAACAATTCTATCAATAGGAGTACTGGTAAATCACCATTCCAGATTGTATATGGGAATAGTCCAAGAAATGCTTCAGAGTTAAGGAAGTTAGACAAAGGAGAAAAGACAAGTGCTGAAGCTGTAGACTTTGCAGAACATTTGAAGAATTTGCATAAAGATGTGAGAAAGCACATTAATAAGATGAATATTTAGTACAAGGCTAAGGTAGATCAGAAAAGGAGGTATAAGGAGTACCAAGTAGGAGATGAAGTCATGGTTCACTTGAGAAAAGAAAGGTTCCCAATTGGAACATACAATAAGTTGAAAATGAAGAAATTTGGACCGTGTAGAATCCTGAAGAAGCATGATTTAGGAAATGCATATGAGGTAGAGCTACCGAGTGGGATTAATATTTCCCCTATGTTCAACATTGCTGATTTAACAGAATATCATGAGGGTGGCACAGAGGATGGAACAACAGAAGAACAGTAGAGTTTCTGGCATCTCCTTCAACGAAGGAGATAGAAGAGATCTTGGTTAGCCTTGTGGGAAGAAGTACTCAGAGCAGGCAATATGAAGAACATCTGGTGAAATGGAAAGGAAGACCTATTGAAGATTCTTCTTGGTTGTCTAAGGCAGAGGTTGACCGTTTGGGTTTTCCTCACACAAACACCTGAGACGTGACAGGGTCACTTCTCAAATTACCCTGGGTGTCTAATGTAGGAGCATCCAGTGGTGTAAGGGCAATCTTGCATCACCCCAAAAAAAAGATGTGTTTCAAAATTGTTGATGGTCTTTCCATTTCTTTTCAAAAATTGTGGTTCTGGTTCCATAATCGCTTGAATAATGATGTAGAACTTTTAGTTTTTCCAAACTGCTAAAAATAGTAACCTGTTATTTTTAGAAAGTTTGCATTTGGGCACGGATTAAAGTGAAAATTTACAAGAAGTTACATAATGGAAATATAAGACCTTTGGCGAAGGATTCACATAAAGATCATTTGTGAGCTAAAAGATATTAAAGTTTCTGTTTCCTGAAAAGCGCCTGAAAATTATTCAAACTCAGGTTTGAGGCACTAAACGGCCCCGTATGGGCCCGAAAATGGTCAGAACTAGCAGTGCTAGTTCTTAGTGCGTAGAGCACTCCGCAATCTTTTCGACGCATAAAACAGTTCGTCAATCAGACACCCAGATCAAAAGTTATGGCTCCCAAAAGTTGACCTATTTTTGGAGGGAGATGCAAAATTCAAAATTAGGTTGTTGGCCGCCAAAAAGGCTATTAATAACCATTTTTGGGAACCCTAGGCAGTAGTAGAGTTAAGGGGGCAAGTGTGAAGTCAAGAATAGGCAGGAAAACAAAAACCCTAGCTGATTTGGGGTTACAGAAGGCAGGTGATTCTAGAGTCTTGTGACAGGAAGCTATAATGTGTTGTAGCCTGTGTCGGGATGATTCCTCTGATTGTATTTGAGCATCTGTAATGTAACAAGTGGCCCAAAGCAATAAAAAAAGTTCTATTTTCTGTGTGCAATTTATGTTGTGTGTTTTATGATTTACCCCCTTCATCAAGTTAACTGACTATTTTTTGTTTCGGCTCCTATGCTGCAGATCTTCTTGAGAATATTGACTCTCAGTTCAAATGTATCACTATAACTGTTTCAACCATGAGCTTCCATGCATAGAAACTTAGAAAACTGACACATGGTGGCCTTCGTTGTCCTTTCAGATTCATATTATATCATAGACTCTCCTTCTAACTCTCTTGTCTCAGCACTAACACCTGTCTATAACAACCAATGGCGCAACAAACAGAGTTCTTTGAAAATGAGGCACAATACAAAACCCGTCATTGAAACACGTGGAATCTTCCGCTTTCTCAAAAAAATGGATGCGTGGCTAGCTGGCGCATCCTCTACAAAACTTTACCAAAAAGACTCTTTAAAAGTGTGCCCTGTTGACAAGTGGCTCTTTCCACTACATTCTCCTTTATAAGAGTTGGGCCCATTTAATAATCAACAGTGAGACATGTGGAAGGCTCTCACAACAATTTGAAGCCTTAACAAAAGACTATGTTATTGAGTGCAGTGCTCACATGCGGCATCTTTTGTTGTCATCTGCTGAGACTCGTGATTTATTCAAAACTGATAATGATGTCACCAAAACTTTTCCTTTGCCTTTTTCCTTTTGAACATTGGAGACCCGTCATTCCACCATGTAGAGCCTTTGCGCAAGCCAGGAGAGTCTTTTGTTTTGAGAGCTCTTCAAATGAGCACCAAGCTAACACTTGGCAGCTTCCGCTACCTTTAGACTCTTAAAGACTCTTTTCCACTTCGATGCTCCAACAATTCAAAACATTAATATTAGCCGAATAATATAGATTGGATATATATATTCAAAACGTAGAGTTTTAACTCTATAGGAGCAACATGAGGCTATTGTGGTGGTAACATTGTGTTATTATTCCATTTGATTTCTTTAGTCCTTAAGCTCTATTGAAAGTGATGTAGATATGGAATATGAGCTTTCATTTATGCATTGTTTCTTATTTATGATTCCATATTTCTACATACACATTTTGGCACACCCGATGGGACCCACGTCCCTTGTCTAACCTTGGTTTTGCATGTTGAGGATTTTTTATATTGCTGATTTTCTTTATTTAGGGCCAAATTTGTTGCAAAGAGCTTTTTGTTTTACACAAGTCTTAAAAAAGAAGATCTTGAATTCGTTGGAAAGAGGACTTTGAGACATTTTTGAAAAGTGGTCATATTAAATATTTAGACCAATATTGAGGGAGATATGTTGATTTGAGGTTGACCCTGTGATTTTGATTTTTCATAAAATATTGACACACAACTTTTGGAAAAAAAAATTCATATCTTGCAATCTAGATAAGAAAATCACATTATATTTTTTTCAAGTGGATAGAAATAGTTAAATCCATTTTTCTATATCATTCTTTTTTCAGATCTATGGTAGAAATGAAATTTTTTGAAAAAATACTATTTTTAAACCCTTGTTTATGGCATAACTTTTGCATATGAAATCCAATTTTAGCAAACCTTTTTTTGAAATTGATTAGAAAATCATAAGGAATATCATGGTCATATTTATTTTTTTGTTGGATGATATTATTTACCAATTTTTTTTAGGGGTTTATTTTTCAATCCTAACACTCTTTCATTACAAACTTCATTTGAAAATAACTTTTGCATATTAAATCAAAATTTGGTGAATTTTTTTTTGAAATTACATAGAAAATCACAAAGAATTGATTGGTCTTATCAAGTTTGCTATCTGATCACTTTTATTTCTGATTTTTGTATATTTTATCTTTTTTTGAGCTAACACTTGTTTGTCGATGACGCTTGTCAAAGGCTAAAATTTCTCAAACTACTAAGTGTGGTGCAAGTTCACTTGTCAAAGACTTATCATTAAAACGCTTGTGTTTTCTTTGTTTGGTGAGCTTGGTTATGTCTTAAGGTATGTGTATGCTCTTCCCTCACGTTGAAAAATAATTTTTTGAATCAAAAGCACCCTTTAGATACATTCATTTTTACAACACATTGATTTATAAGGGTTAATTAATCCTGCTTGTGTGGATCAAGAATGTGTGTGTATGCTCTCCCCTCACACTATAAGGTGATATTGGAGATCAAAAACACATATTTTTGTCACCCAAGGTGTGTCAGTGTGTGTATGTTCTCTCCTTGCACTTCGTGTGAGTTTGGAAATCAAAAACATCTAACATTAACCTTTCCCATTAGGAGTTTTGCTTGGGGATTTCATCACCCCAAGAGATGACCTCAACCACATGTTTCAGCGTGAGTATATCTAAGGGGAGAATAAAATTTGTACCTCGATCTAGTCATCATCATGTCTAGCACAGCCTTAGGGCCCCTGGTGATTCACAACACAAGGTGAAGAGATTGTCCAAGCCTTTGATTTAGTCTCATACTTGTAGATGGACTAATGTTCACTAATTTGACCCCACATACCTTGCATATATAAGGGCACCCTTAGATAACTTGTACATGCCTATTTTAAGACCTTTTAGGAATCTTCTAGTGTGGTGCAAGGGACATGAACTACCCCTAAAGTTACTCACCATGTACGCCCTTGAGTTGATATTAAGGTTCCTTAGGTAAGGTGTCAAGGCTTCCAAGGAAAGGGATCTCATGTAATGTGGCACTCCCTATCTATTCTCTCCTAGGAATGGTATTAATAGATTAATTTCTATTGGTAAGCCCACATTAAAAGTCACTCCTACTTGAATAAATTAGGTTTTTTCATGTGTTTGGTGTGTATTCTTTGTGCTAAACCTGTGATTATCCACTTTATCCAAAATATCCAAACTTTTGCATTATTATCTTCACCTTAGAGTCCATAGTCCAACTTTGAGAGATTCTTATACACCAAGCTCCTTTTCCAAAGTTTGATTCAATTGAGATCCATATCCATATTCTAAACCACATCCTTTATCCATCAAACATACCAAATCCAAGTCATTGCACCCTAATCCCAAAACTTTATGCCTTAGTCCATCTTGTCCAACCCCCCTCACCTACTTTATCCACCAATTCAAGTTGTCCTTTACATCATCTTCTTTCATCCATAGACCTTGAATTGCGATTAAGCCCTTAATCAAGACCAATCATCATTATTCCATCATCAAATCTAATCCAATTCCTTACTTAAGGATTGTCTAACTTAAGTATAGAGATCACATCAAATATTTTATCTATACCCATCCATCAACTTGAATCTAATAGGGTATCTTATCTTGATCTTAATCCCAAATCGAATCCAAATCATCATCATCCATTAAGCCTAATCACTCCCAATCACACCTACCCCTCAACATCATCCCTAATCTTATCCTCCAAATCTCAAATCATTCATAATCAAACCCAAGATATCCAACCTATCAATCTTTATCCACATCATCAAGATCTCTCAAATCTTGACACATCATCTTTTTATGCCCCCTATAACTAGATCTCAAGCTATGAAAATCATGGTGCCTCATATAGAAACTCAATCCACTTCACCTCATGGTTCCACAAGTGAGCATGTAAGTCTTTATATTCAAGTTAGGTACTCACTTGGCTTCCTAGAATTTATTAGACATGAAGATACTCATACTAAGATGGAACAATTTGTGATCCAACATAAAGATGTTTTCCTTGAGCAATTTATTATGGAAGGAGCTAAATGCCCTTCTACATTTTATAGGGAAAAACTCAATGATCTCATCCTCCCTGATTCCTCATCATAGCCCACCATTGAAAATCCTCAAGTCCATTCATCTCAATACCCCACCCATGATCAAATAGGTGGTGTGGCCTTCTTATCTCCACCTCCCCATGATCCCACTTCATCTCATGCCTATCAACTAGGTCCATCTTTATCACACCCTCCACAAATAACCATCCCATCTAGGAAATCTCATCAACACATTTTGTAGTGTCAAAAATTATCACCACTCACAATTTCATAATAGGTTTAGCACTCCTTTTTATGTGTATGTGTGTCTTCACTCGTGAAGTGCCCATTTTGGGACCTAATTAAGAAATAACATTGAATGAATTAATTGCTAAGTTTTGAGGGGCCAAATTAGCCGAGACCAAGGTGCCCAGCGCCTAGGTCCAGCCTTTTTTCCCCAAACAAAGTTTGAGTTTCGAGTGTTGGCCTTGCTACATCAGGTGGTACACCTTTTTTTGGCCTAACGTGAACTCTTTCAAAAGTAATTGAGATTCATATATATGTAACTCTCTCCCTCTCATTTTAAAGGATGACAAAGTGATTATTTGAATGAATACTTGATATATGCTCTCTACATGAAATATGAAGCTCTCTACTTGTGAATTATTATTGTTTCTATTGCACTAACCCTTAGAAGTTTTTGAAGAAGCCTCCTTCCTTCTCCAACATCTCCTAGTTTACAGCTAGTGTTGCGACATCAAGTCCAACTAGAGTTTCATGGTGACTTTGTTCCATTACATTTGATTATCATTGTTTCTATCACATGTTTTCCTCTACCCACCAAGAGCATGCACTCTCTATCACACTTATCTCTATTGTTGTGGAAGTGGGAACACTTACACAGAGATTTGACTAAGGTAAGCCTCTATACAGTACCCAAAAAAATTTCCCTCTCCTTGTGTGTGCAGATCCAGAGCGAAGGATTTTTGATATAGATGGACGAAGGGTAGACGAAGGTTACTGAGATGAAGATATTTGCATAGAAGTTGATCTACCCCAAAACCCTAGGACTAGGGCACCCAGCACCCATGTCCTTCCCCGATAGCCTCTGTTTTTGTGACAAGTTCCTCTTTGTCTTCTTTGCTCTTGTTTCCTTATTTTTGTTACTATAATTTATACTATCACTCAATTTGTTCATTAGGTCTTCTTATTTCCATAGTTTAATTGATATACTTAGCATCAATCCCTAATCATAGAAACAAAGGAACAAAGTCCCCACCAACCTATAACTTGGCTCTTCTCTAGGGATAGTAGCCAAGTCTATAGCCCTTGGTGGCTTGTGTTCCAATGTTATGTGAGGAGAGATTGATCTAATTTCTTCATTGTTGATTAGTATTATCTTTTCACACATAACATTTTGGTGAACGCAACATGCTTGCAACCTTCTTTAGCTTTGTTGTATCTTTTTTATATTTTCTTTAGCTTTGTTGTACCTTCTTTAGCTTTGTTGTGTTTAATTAGTTCCTAAGTTAATTAGACACTTCTTTTACATATACATAGTTCATATACATTTGTGCAACCTTGTTTACATTTTGTTGTGTTTGATTAGTTTATAAATTGATTAGACACTTATATTGCATATCTTATTTTACTTTATCTATGTAGTTTAGAAAGCAAAACAACACTTCAACATCTTTCTTTCTTTTTGAAAACAAAAACAACATTCTCTCATTCTTCTATCCCTTAATCAACATATCTATCTTGTCATCACTCTTTCTTCTCTATCGCTTCCTATGAGTACATGAGTGTCCCAAATTTTGTAATTGCTTTATGAGTTTTGTGACCTGATACTCTGAATACAAACATCCTGTGAGAAGAAGTTATCAAATCCTAATGGCCTCTCATCCATTAGCTAGCTCTGATGTTTCCACATTAGAACTTGAATTGGATAACCTATTTGTACCAAGGAGTTCTAGAATGCGATCATCTCATAATTACATCCCCACCTTGCCAACAATCTTGAAATACAACCTTCTCTTGATGTTCTTGAAAACTCCATAGCCCATGTTTCAGAGGCCCGAATTTAGAAGTTAGACAGTGAGTTGGTGATTTTCCAGCAATTCCTAGACATGGAACACTTGGCTAGGGAGGTTGTGCCTCTTATAGAGAATCTAATAAATTTGTTGCTCGATGATCCACAGAGTGTGGAAGTTCTATGTGGTCTCGCTCACATAATGGATAACAACATTATGTCACCAGCTAGCTGCGTAGAACTCCTCAACATGTCCTTTCAACACTAAATGGGGATGTAGGTGTTAATACCCATGTCGACATCTTCTATATCAACATTCACTTCTATTGTCACAACCTTTGCACAATCTGGTAATAGTGCTAACACTAGTTCTAGGGTGACAATTTAGAACTACACGTTCATCCCACCTTCCTCTAGCTTCCAATCTACCTACCAAAACCTTGTTCCAACTACTTCCCAATATCTTGTTAACTAGTATCATCCACAATTCACTTACCAAAATACCAATCATGTTGTATCTCAACATCTTGTTAGTTTATCCCCTTTGCATTCTATCAATTCACCCGTTGATCCTGTCATAAACCAACTTTTGCAAAATGTCAATTTCTTACAACAACAAATAGCAAACATGAGTCAAATTTAATCCTAGCCTACCATTCTATCATATTACACTCATAATCTATTATCCCTCTCTATCCTTAGAACTCTATTGCCTGATAATTTTAAAGTTCCCTATTTTGAGAAGTACTCTAGAAAAGGAGACCCATTTTGAAGAAAACCAAATCCATTTGGGCATAAAATAAAATACACAACTCCATAAGCCTATGTATATTGGTGAGATTGTTGGTCCCCCATCACCTTCATTCCATGACACTTCCACCACCTTACATAATCACATCATTCCATCCCACTTAGCCCACACTCAACATAAGTCATTCATATCCCATGCTCATACCCCTAATCAACAAGGCTACGATGGTTCCCATTTACATTGCCTAAACACAATTGAGGCTAATATTGCACTCAAGAAGGTGCACGATAGTATCTATGGTGACCCTACTAGCGGTATTGTCCTTGCAACAAAAATTCTTCAACATGGTTCAAGTGCTTATCACTTAGCTACTCTAGCTGATCAAGAATTGTATGAACCTTGCAACATCACCCATCTCCAATGTTTCCATGCTTAGTCTACCAAAATATCCCAGTTTGTCAGAAAAAAAAAATAAACATCAAAATAGTAAAGATAAATCTTTTGTCCAGTGGTTAAAACCATTTTTATGGTGCCTTGGATAAGTACCATGGTGAAAACCTACTCATAGGTGCCATGTGTATGAGCCAGACCTCGTTATTCTCTAGGTCCTTTTTGAATGATCCCATCCCCACAACATGTCTTAGTCTTCCATCCCGCCCATCTTGTCTCCCCACCCTTGTCATACACCAAGGGCAGTGGATTGTACATTGATTTGGCATTAGTTTTCTTGGTAAATCTTCCTTACGTCGAGTACATCTCATTCTAT
This sequence comes from Cunninghamia lanceolata, assembly GCA_027924645.1. Classification (NCBI taxonomy): domain Eukaryota; kingdom Viridiplantae; phylum Streptophyta; class Pinopsida; order Cupressales; family Cupressaceae; genus Cunninghamia; species Cunninghamia lanceolata. The sequence continues at coordinate 222,723 of BSBN01000465.1, forward strand.
TTCTTCTAGGTGTGCTTCATACACTTACATTTTTCATGTCCTTCTAAAACTTATGATATCACATATCATATCTTACACCCATCACATCCCCAAACTTTCCCCCCATCCCATTCACTATCACCAACCCTTCATTCATCCACTCTTCTTCCACCATTCCATAATAAAATAGCAACACTAAACACAAAAACACAAAAAAAAATCAAAACACACAAAATCCAAGAAATAAACCAAATACAAGCCAAGCATTACTCCATTCCAATCTAGTCAAGTAGTCTACCCAAGTCAACCAAAAGCATACCTTGGTTTTGTTTCCAACCTTGTTGTCAACCCAATCAATCAATCATTATCTAATCATCATCATTGAGATATATCATTCCCTAATCCTTGTGTTGTTATTGGGATATATCATTCCTTCAACATTATCCTTATCTTCAAATCCATCAATCCAATCACCATAATCAATAAATTTGTTAGGTCTCAAAAATGCAGGTTGCTAATCCTAAGAGGATGTCGGGCTCTATGCTTAGATTCGCAACATTTTTGAATTAATGTGATGAAATCAACCTTTAGGGTGTGATTATTTCCTACACTTTAGGTCTTGCTACACCTAGGTGGGTGAACCTTGGAAATTAAAGTAGATTGATTGTAACTATTTTGACTAAGTAAATGGGTCTACCTATAGTGGCAAATGGTGTAGACTAGATGAGAGTTTATTGACTAATTCTATTATCTTATGAATGGTTGGTATAAATTGTATAAGCAATATCAAGGTGAATTTTATGATTGTGCTAATAAAAGGTTTTAAATGATGAATTGAAATAAGACCAGTGCCTTGTTGGGTAAACAGAGTTAAATGAAAGACTAAGACTAGTGGCTTATAGTGGGTAGTAATTCTAACTGTTCGGCACAATATTTTAGTTTACAACTTGTATAAACGTGCAAGGAAATGATTGACAAACTCTTCTTAATAATCCAACTAATACAATCAAATTTCTTGTTATTCACCATAAGGTAATTTAATCCTTTCTTGAAGGAACCAATTAAATGAAATAGGCAAGAAAACAGATAATATCAACTTGGAGACAGAATGGCAATCCTAACTATATGGTTCTTCTCAGTAATCCAAACTAACACTTCCAGGTTACTATGACTGATCAGAAGGAATTTAATTCCTCTAATGGAAACCAATTAAATCAATCACATAGATACAACAAATGTGTATTGACAAATTAACTATATACTTGATATATTAATTTGAATAACAAGGAAATATTGAACTAGAGACAACCATACAAATTGAGTAATTCCAACAAACAATTGATGCCGGAATAAAACCACAGAATCAGAGAATTCTAATTTACTTCTTCAATAATGTGCTTGCAACATGGTCTATTGAAAACATTGTAAACTTTATGTATTATATTCTACTGCTGATGATAATTCAGCATTGTATGTTTGAACTTATATAGAAATGCTTATGAAGAGACATAACTCTTCAAAATGTATTTTGGGGAATTAACAAGATTAACATAACAACCATAAAACAACAATTCTTAAGCCCTATTCAACCACAAGTATAGCTGAGAAATGTGATCTAAGTACTCCTGGCTGTGATGTGAATCAGTAAATTCAATAGTGTTCCTTGTGATCACATCCATCGTAGCCATCCTCTCCAAATGTTTACAGGCTTCCCCGGATGTAGAGTCTTTGTCCTTAAGAGCTCCTAAGGCTTCATGCAATATCGCTTGACAGTCTCTACTCCATTCTTCTTTGCTCTTTAATTCTTTATCGCTCTTGAACAACGTGGGCACTCCTTCTTTTGAGGCTTCAACACATTCTTTGGCATCATTCTTAAGTTGGTCATAATACTTCTGATGTTGGTCAATCAAATATTTTGTACTGGAGGTATCTGTAATGTCAGAAGTGTCTTTACTCTATGTCTCATTGAGTTTCTCCCACAGCCTTTTGTCAAGCCTCTCATGCTCTTGGATCACTTTATAATTTTGAGAAAAATTATCCCAAAATTGGCTCAGCCAATGCATCATGTTGGTATGCCTATTCTGGAGTACTGTGACAAGTGCATCAATCTGGATTTGAGCTATCTAGTTGATAAAGGGCGATTGGGCACTCTATGAGCTTTCTCCCTGAGTTAATCTTTTTACTGACCCCCCGAAGGTGCTCTTGACAGCATCTTTCAAATAATCATTATCTTTTGTCAATCTCTCATAGCTCAGTTTGTATGCATCTCTTTCTTTGATTAACATCTAAGCCTGTGCTTTATTCATCTTTGCAACATTAATGCTAATGTCTGCAATGATCAAGGGGTCAGTCTCCCCTGCCTTCAAAGTCATGACATGGCCAAAAGTCTTCTTAGTGTCGATAATGGTGGTCTTTTTATGGGTAGGATACAGGGCCCATATCAGTAATGAATTTTCATCGTTATTATATTTGGTGCCCATATATACTTCAGTGACACCTTCTAGAGTGAGCTTGTATTTATCATCTGTATTATGCAAAAAACTATCAAATACTAGAGGAGAATTTAAATCAAGACTAGGAAAGCTCATCACCCCTACTTCTTTGAGCAGTTGTCTACCCTTACTAGGGGTCATATCTTGCAATTCACTATCCACTGTTGTCTTCAACATATCAAGTAATTGTCTTTCATTGTTGGTAGAGATATCATCAACTAACTCCCTGATTTCTTTCCCTTTGCATTTATATAAAAATGATTTGAATTCTTTAGAATGAATAAATTTATCATCTGAAATAAAAGAATCGTATGCTATTTGTCTTGGGTCTTCATCAACAGACCCCTCCTCATAATGTGCTATACCAGGAGACTGCTATTGTCGCATGTTTCATTTGGACATTCTTGTTGTTTGTTGATGTGGCTCCTCTTGTTCTGCGGGTTCTTCATCACCAGAAGATAACAACTCTATCTCTGCTAGTTGTTTCATCTTCTCATCTAAGTCCCTGTTGTATTTCTCAACCACCAATTCTACTTCAATCTCTTCCAAATTCCTGATGGCATCATCATGTGGATAAGGGACATGTGTGTATCCACTAAGGTTTTGTTTTCTCCAAGCAAGGTCAATAAAACCCTCGGGATCAAACCCTTTTCTTATCTTAGCACACCTCATATTGTAGTGCATCAGTTTATCTATAATGAGACCATAACCCTCCTTGGATACCACAATGAAATCTCCAAAACACAGAGTACTAGGCATAAAAGACTGTTTGTCATGTGAGCTCAAATGCATCACATTAGAACAATGCATTTTCCTAACTATTTCTAAGTAGGCAATTCTGTTAGGAACAGTCTTAGGCAATATAAAAGGAGTATCCTCAAAACCATAAACTCTGATCATGGTAGCATCTTCAAAACAATACCAGTCTCCCCAATTGTGAGTAACAGTAGGAGGACCATCAAAATCTTTAGGTCTAAGAAACCTCTTTATTTCATTTGATAAAGAATGCTCACAGGGATGACTGAAATATTTGTATAACACTTTCACACAGTATTCTTCAAAATGCACATAATTAGAATGGGCATATCTACTATCCCATATTCTAGTCCACATCTACATGGGTCACTTTTTCCCCCTCTAGTCTACTGGAACAATTTTGAATTCATTTGGCCATAACCCCACTTCTTGGCCATAATAGAGCACCATGTGCATGAGAAGTGAGTAATGTTCAAAGGAAACTGATGGGGCATTGTTCTTTATTGCGGTTAGACTAGAATCAATTCTATTAAAAACATAGGCAGCATAATCAAACTGCCTAGCATTGTGGCAATGGATGTCTGTAGCTATGACCATCAGAGGAATTGTCATGAAATCAGGGACCTCTGATCCTAGGACCTGACCCATAGAGTAGTAAGTGTATTGTATGTATGGTTCAAATAATGACACATGAAAAGGAGGTCCACCATCCTCATTAAGAGGCACCATTTCTCCCTCTGCCCTAGGCCTATGAATAGGCAATCTCCATCCATTGTATGTAGTATCCATTCTCTAGTACTCTTTATCTAAATCCTCATAAACTATGGGGACAATACATAGATCATCCAAGTCAAAAACTTCACAAATGGCATTCTTAGACAAGTGTATAATAGGCTCCCCTTGTGGGTTGTATATAGCCTTAAGACTTGGATTATACTGCTTAGCAAGAAGTTGGAGGAGTTCAGCATTTAGAAACAAATCAGGAATAACCAATTTACCCAAATTCAAATGTCATGGATTTGACATCGGGGAATTCCTAATTCTTCTATTGTAGTGGAATTTAAACAATTCATAACCTCGAATTGGGGTCCAGACATTTCCTATGTATTTACACTTGTCTTCTAGCTTCTCCACTTCTGTCCTAAGTTGTACAGATCTTCAGGCTTTGGGAGTTGATCCAGGTAGTTGATCAATTAAATCTTGGTTCAGTTTCCTCTCTTTTGTTTTCTCCTCAGGGGTTTTGTCAATTTTTTGTTTTTTAGGTTTACTGGTATCACCCTGTGGTTTTCTGCCCTTTCCTTTCCCTAGAGTTTCCATTTTAGTATTGGACAACAAATTTGAATTGTAAGCTACTACACAGAAGTTAGTATATATGTACCTGTTATTCTGAAGCAGTGATCAAATTCCCCTATTTTCCCCTCCAAGTCTCTATTTGATTGCTCGCTTCAGATAATTCTTTCAACTTTAATTGCAATATCTTCAAATGGTGTCTCAGAGGATTTCATCATTGCCTGCATTTAATTATTCTAGCGTTTCAATTTTCTTGATCATTGTGAAATGTCACATCATCATAACTTCTCTCATCGACATGATTTTTGTAATGTCAAGGCAACTTTAATATCTTCTTATGGTGCAAACATTTTTCATGAATCAATCATTGTAACCCTTCAATTGTCTCCTTGACGTCATATTTCATTTGTGAGTTTATATCGGCAAGATATTTCAAAGGCTTACCCGATGTAGAAGTGGGCATGGTCATCATCGACATGACTTTCTTCATCGCTATGTAAATAACATTCTTCTCCAATCTCCTAAGTGTCATTGATATGACTATCGGTGAGAGTCTTGTCGATGAACGTGGTCATCATTGTCATCAGGATAAGATACGCCATCGGGATAACTTATTTCAAGTTACCCGATCGTGGTTGTTTCCCCGATAGCTTCCTTTACACTCTTCATCAGAGAGATCTTCACGACATGTCACTGACATCTTTATCGCTATGACCATCGGTTCGGTAAGACATATCAACTTCATTCCAACTTGTTCAGCTTCACCGATGGTTCTTATCCTTCATACATATCGGTGTGAGCTATGTCGAAACAATCCCTTTGATCACAGTGACATCGATGTGTCAGAGACAATCTATTCCCTTTATCTAATGTTTATCTCCTGCCGATGACCACTAGTTTCCTCCATTCCACTGGATGATCGATGAGAGTCCTACCAAACTCCTCCATTGGTATGACTTACACTATCGGGAGGGTTTTCAGAGTATTCTCTGATAGTCTTTCCTTATACTGATTAGCATGACCACGCGTTCTCTCTCCGATGAAAGGTCATGGGTGCCACTTTCTCCATCAGTGTTTTCTAAAATATTCTCCCCGATCCTTATTCTCATGCCAATAGCCATTTCAACCAGTTTCTCATAGAGCATGGATCAGTATAACAAAAAGGGAGGTCTTGCCGAAGCTTAAGAATTGAAGCCCTTCATTATAGTGTAGTTTAGTGAATGATACACTCACTTGTGGTGAAAGTTTGTGATTTTTGTGGAATACACCAGTTATCATCATGATTTTGGGCATAATGTTTTCTGATTTGGTTGGGTATGGGTGAGTAAGAATACAAGAAAATTTTAAATTTTCCTGTCCCAACAAAATCAATCTTTGGTTTTCATCTTAGCAAGGGCAATAACCTTGGTTGTTTTTGAGTCATTTGTGCATGCTTCTTTCTTGCTTGTGTGTTTTTATCATTTTATCTTGTATTTTCATCAATGCATTGTAACATATTGTTACAACTAACATCATGGTCTTCCATATCATGGTGCCCTACCACATATGTTTGCTTGTGATCTTTTGTCTTTTTGAGTTAGTCCTTTATGCACAAGACACATCGTCACCCTGGTCTTTATACCTTGGTGCATAATGTCTAGTTCTATATTAAACTATATGGTTACTCACCCCATGTAGCATAACATATTCTTCATCCATTTAATCCTCCCTTTCCTTAAGCCCATCAGTTTCATCTATTTCAAGAGCATATCCATGTTCTTGAAACTCACATATCTTCTCGAGGGGGCATCCCATCCTTCATTCCTCCTCATCACTCCTTCAAGTGGATCGAGAATCCTTTACCATCCTTTTTCAATGATACATACCTTATCTTCTTTGAAATGATGTTACTACTCTTAGTTGCAACATCATCTCAAAGAGGGGCAAAATGTAGACATCCAAAATTGACCATATCCTTACGACGCTTCTATATCATCTATTCATCCACCTTCCTAAGACCACCTTATAACATATTTATAATCCTACTTCCCAAATTAATTAAATGAATTATACTTATTAATTAATTTAAATCTATTTCCCCATCACCTAGATTAATTAAATAAATTATATTTAATTAATTAATTAAATCCCTTTTCTCCAACACCCAAATTAATTAAATAAATTACATTTTTTAATTAATTAATCCATGACTATCATTCTCACACATCATCCCTCTCTAATAATTAATTAAATAATTTTATTATTTGATAAATTTCCACTTGTCCTCATCCTCATCCTCCTACCACAAATAATATATGAGAGTCACAAAAGTTAAACTAAATTTCATCTCAACCACTCATTTCATACTACATCTCTCAATCCTAGCCATTCACGTAAAGAACGCCCTAGAATATTCCATCCTTCACCCCTTAAACTCCACCATCCATTTCATGTTGCACCTCTTAATCTTATCCATCTATTTCCACCTCTTAATCTCAACCATCCATTGCACCTCTTAATCCTAGCCCTCCATCCTATCATTCAATAGTCTATAAATCAAACATCAACCAGGTCATTTTGATCAAGATATTTTACGCAAAGTTATGTTGTCAAAGTGAGAAAACAACATATCAAAATCTTTATCAAAATATCATTGAAGCACATCAATCATTCATCAATGGAGCAACATGAAGCTATTGTGGTGGTAACATTGTGTTATTGTTTCATTCGATTTCTTTAGCCCTTAGGCTCTATTGGAAGTGATGTAGCTATGGAATAGGAGCTTTCATTTATGCATTCTTTCTTATTTATGATTCCATATTAATATATATACATGCATATATGTATATATGTTTGGTTGTCTAATCAAGCAAATTAACTAGTCAAGTTAGATGGCTTGTCCAATTTTTGGAAAATCTAACAAATAAACAATAATACCATCTTCATTATTGTCATTTATCCTTATATCAAATTGATTTTTTTTTATCAATAAAAGGTGATGAGTGCCTAAATAGGTAAAATTATAATAATATAATCAAAGTATCCAAGTATGGATTACAAAATACATATCATGTCTAAAATCTTCTCCAAAAAATAGATAAGATATGTGAAAGGAAGCAAGATATGCAGAAACACCTCCTACATTGATCTACTAAGGAAAGATTTATGCAAATTTTTATCTTTTACATTTATAGATTATGAGATGCACATTAACAGAAAGGTAACAATGCATCAAAAATAAGTACAATGCTCACAACACAACATATACGTGGGGAAAACCCTTTCGAGTAAAAAACCCTACACTCTAAAGTCGCCCAATATATTTGTAGACACCCAAATTTGTCTATGTCTAACAACACATTGTTAAATCATTATTCATTAAGCCAATTAATTAAATAAATTTTATTTAATTAATTAAATCCCATTTAATCCCATCCTCATCCTACTTAGCCAATTAATTAAATAAATTTTATTTATTTAATTAATTCCACATCATTTCTCAATCATATCCTATCCTCATCCCAATTAATTAAATAAATTTTATTTATTTAATTAATTTCCACATCATATCTTATCCCATTTTATTCATTTATCCTATTAATTAAATAAATTTAATTTATTTAATTAATATCCAACTCATATCCCAACTAATTCAAATATTTTATTTGAATTAAATACTCATCTTTCATCACATTCCAACACTTATCCAGTCAATTATGTGTTGTAAGACAACTTTCATTCATATCCTTCACATGCACAACTAATGGAACCTAAATTTAGTATCTTTCAATCCAAGCCATTCACATAGCCTCTGAATCTCCACCGTCGATTGACTTTGGTTGAGTCCTATATAAACACCCTCTCATTCCATATGAGAGGGGGGGATCCAGCAATCATATCCAGCAATCATATAGTACCTACATTATCATCTTGAGCATTTGAGCATCCATTTGAGCTTTTATCATCCATCATGGCAGCTTTCAGCATTGCAATTGTTCATTGTTGAAGAAGCAGTCCACATCTCTCAAACAAGGAATTGCACGGTCTAGGTGATGTTATGTTTGAATTGCATTGTTCTTTGATTCCATTTAGATTAGATTCCTTGATGATGGTAGGGTTAGGGTTTCATGACTATGTCTGATCTGCTACACCTGACTTTCACCTATCACATTTTGGCACGCCCGGTGGGACTCACTTCGCTTGATCTTTTTTGCAGGTTTTTGTAGTAAAAATTTGCATTCATATAACCCCCATTGTTGAGTTTTGCAGGTTTAATTAACTTTTTGTTGCAGATCCGCTGTTTTTTTTATAAAACCCTAGGTTTAAAGATTTCATCATATCTTCCAAATGGCTAAGAATTTTTCTACAAGATTTTAGCCGAAGTTTTTCCATGATATAAGGAAGCTACAGCAGAAAAATTTTGGGTTTATTACAATTTTTACGGGATTTATCACATTTTTATGTTTTTTCATAAAATTGCAATTCTAGGCGCAAATCAATGAATATTTTGGAAATTTTTACACTTCTGGAAAGCTCTTAAAATTCTAATTGGGGTCTCTATTTTGTAGATTTAATTTAGAGGTCGTTTACTATGTGAAAAAATTAGATCTTTGCTGCCTATACTATTTCCATAAATCCGCGTTTTTGGGCGCAAAACAGGGAATTTTTCTGATTTCTTTACATTTTCAGAAATCTCTCTGAAAATTAATGGGGGTCTCTTCTTTAATTTTTTAATTTTAAAACCAAAAATCTATCGAAATAATCAAATCTAATTCGGCTGTGCATCTAAAATTACAATTTTCCTTGCCTGATGAGCCTATTTTTTATGCCTGCATTATAATATCATTTTTTTTTATGTTGTAGGTGATCATAAAGAGCTGGAGCAACATTGACATCAACATTTACAGTAATTTGGATAGCGAATTAACCAGGTGCAATCATTTCATTTCTCATATTCTAATCATTGTTTGCAAACACATTTAGATTTTGGGCATAAAATGAACAATTGTTTGCAAATTCACATCAAAAAATTGGGCTAAAACAAACCATTGTCTTTAATTACATTTGGATTTGAGTTTTTAAAACAAACAAGTGTTTGCATTGTCTTCCACACATTGAATTTCTAAGGTTAATGAACCCCATGCGAGTGTGACCAAGTAAATGTGTATGCTCTCTCCTCGCGTCCCAACATGAACTTGGAGATCAAAAACATTTACTTGTGTTGCTTTTGTTTAGCCTTAGAGAGGCCTGCCTTAGTATCCACCCCAAGGGAATGACCTCAAGCGGTACTTTCATCCGGTCCGCTATAAAAATTAGAGGATAAGGCGAAAGCCAAGTCTAACCGGTATTAGCGCTCACCATACAGTGCTAACTCGAAAGGAGGTGTACCTTTGTGTATATTAAAATTCCTAGTAGGGTTAGTTAAAGTCTTAAGTGGCTTGCTGGATGCTCGTGGGGTGCCGGTCCCCCAGATTTTCACTAGAACCTCCTTGTGATAGTGGCCTTGCCTTAACTAGGACTTGTTGAATTGTCTTCACGTGCTTGCTTAACCATCATCACATTCTTTCAAACTAACAACTTGCTTATGTGTCTTGCGTGAGTGATTCATGTGTGTATATGCATAATCATTTGTTTGAACATTGCCAAATCAAGCTATGAACACCAAACACATAAACAAATCAATCTAAACACATCATCTAAACATTCCACATCATCATCCAAATCCCTAAGCAAGCACTTGCTAAAAGGACTTAAGACAAACACTTGGGTGACAACATGTCTACACTAGAGGACCTAGAAATTAAATTCCAAAGATTCCTCCAAAATCTTTATCAAGGATCACAACCCCTAAACCAAGACGCCATTAAAATATTACAATTCTTCATCCAAAGAGCTCAACCCCATGCAAGCCAATCACCTCAACTACAACACTTCATAGCCCAAGCCCAACACCTTTTAGCTGCTAGTCAAGCTCGACAAGTACAACAATCCTTAGCCACTCCATACCAACCTAATCCACCTCATAGCCACATGTCATATCCATCCACTTCATATCAACTTAATCCACCTATCCACCAAGTCAATACCACATCAACCTATGAACATCCACCTCAAGCTTATCCAATCCCTCATACCACCATTCCAATGCACTACCAAGCCCATCCACAAAGCCATCAAGTGATATTACAAGAACAACATCCAAGTCCCAATGGCTCTTTGTATATAAATCAAGTAAGTCCAAATACACCTTTTCAACAAGACCACCAAGCATCATTGATGGATCTAAATCCACCTTTTCAACAAGAAGCACATCCAAATCCAAGTAGTCCCTTGTACATAAATCAAACAAGCCCAAGTTATCCTATGCAAGATCTAATTACCTTTGACAAGGGAGATACCAATCTAGAGTGGCCTTCATCATCAAATCACCCACCAGCACATAAGACAACAAGTCCTATCCCAACACCACCATGTGATCCCAATCATAGTCCATTAATTCATCTACCTTCTAAACCACCAAGCCCTTCATTACCTTCATCACCATGTCATTCTAATCATTCACCAAAGGATGCGGATGAGAGAGTTTTACAAAGGATGCTTGAAGCAAAACTCATTGAACTTCCTAAAGTCAAACCATGTGAAGAAAGTCCATATGATGAACATGATTATTGTGCATACCATAGGACCAAAGGCCATAATACAAATCAATGCCCAATATTTGTCTCAATTGTTTACAAGGTGTACCCACCTATAATGGGAAATCATGCCACATCATCCCCATCTAGTCCAAATCCTAATCCATTCAATCCAATTAGCTCTCAACCTAATCCTCATCCTAATCCTAATCCAACACCATCTACCATTATCATCCATCCATTATATTTCCCATCCACCCATACACTTGCAAAGGATGTTATCCATTGGCTACTAGATAGGAATAAACTACCCCCATGTCAAACACCGATTCATGAGCCTACCAATGAACTTCCAAAGGTCATGTCCAATCCTATAATCTCATCATGTGGTTCACATATCCTTGAGCCTCTTCAAGAGCCTTCCATTAACATACCTAGCCCTTTAAGCCCATCATGTGACCTACAAGCCAACAAGTCTATTCAAGAGTCTCAAACCACAAGCCTAAGTCAAGAGCCATCATGCCTCCATGTTGATAACTATCAAGAGCCTATCAAATCCACTCAAGAACCTTCCACTTCCATCCAAAGTCAAGAGGTATGTCAAGAGCATAATCTTAAACATGTGGAAATATTGAACCTTAATCTTAATCAAGATCAAAGCACCTCTAAGTTCCACCTATCCATGACCTACTTATGGGTTGCCCTCAAGCTATTAGCCATCACCATGACCTCATTCATGAGCAAATTTATCCCTTTTATAGCCCACTTAATCCTATTTTTGCTCATAGTTATGATCAAGGTTCTAGCTAAGATCATGAAAACCATGATGATCCATTTGGCAAAACTTTATCTATCTCATGATCACGATGATATCTATGATGAAGAACCTATTAAAAAGTACCTTGATCCTATCCATAATCCCATAACCATCCATGAGCAAGATATCCAAATTGCTCCTAGTCATCCTCCATCTAGCCCTATCCATAATAAGTAAACATCCACTTGTCATAATGAGTCATGTGCCTCTCAATAACACATAAGCATAGAAGATCAAACAAATAACTTGGATCTTAGTGAACACAATGCTAATGATCCTCCCTCCATATCTACCATCGATCCCATTTCAAGTCCACCATCATGTCCTAGTGGTCTTACCACCTTCCTCTATGAATGTTCTTCCTTAGGACAACAACAACCATTGTCCTCCATTTCATCTTCTCCATCCAATAAAGAACTCAAGTCTAGTTCCCAAAACACATCTAGTCCCATAGTCAATCGCATCCTCCAAAACATGAACTACCAAGGCAAAGGCCTAGGCCTTTATGAACAAGGTATTTTGGAGCCAAACCATATCAAAGTTCCTCCATGCTCATATGGCCTTGGATACACACCCCAAGGTAAACAAGCTCAAGATGTTGGTAATCCCTTCATGCATCCTAAACCTACCACTTTCCATCACACCCCCCATCATCTACCCAAAACATATGTAGCCATTTCATCTCCATCATCCTATAAATGTCAAAAGCATGTGACCATACACCTTCCGCCATCCACCTTGCCTCCACTTTTACCAACTCCAAATATCCCTCCATCCACCTTGCCACCATTTCTTCCAACACCTAACATACATATCATTCATAAGTATCCTTGCATCCCTAATCATGACCAACAAAAGCACACATCGTTTAAACATAAAGCTTCCAATAATTCCATCCACTCCACCCACCCCATGGGATTCAAAAGAAAAAATTTTGATGTCTCTACCTACAAAGCTAAAAGTCCTACCAAAAATCCTAAGGACTCTCATGCCTTAGGGCACAAACATGAAAAATCAATGCAAATAACCAAAGCAAAGCAATCCAAAAAGCTATCCAAGCCCATACCTTCAAAAGCAAAGCCCAAAAGCAAAATGGTTTGGGTTCCTAAGCAAATAGCTAGCAAAATGAATGAGGCATCCTCATCCACATCTCAAGAATCTCAACCATCTATATCCATCCAAGAGCCTATTTCTATCCAAAACTTTCAAAACTTCCACAAGAAAAGCAAAAGCACTAAAAATACTAAATCTATGTGGGTTCCTAAATCACTTCATCGACCATCCCCTAAGCAAACATCTCCATTGCTTCCTACACCACCATCCAATCAAAAGCTTCAATGTTTATCACGGTGTGTGCAACCGTTGGTCATGGTTCCCTTCCACTCCGCAGCACCTCTACACAACTACATCTCCCCATTCCATCCATTATCCTACATATCTCCCCCATGCTATCCCTATGGTCCATGCTTTTGCATAAACTTTTCATCCTTTTCCATAAGCACACCATAATCTACTATCCTTCCATCCATCCATCCTTGCATGAGCCTTCCATAATCCACATCCTAATCCACTATCTACCTAATCCATCTCCCATCCATGCAACCCCTTATCAACATCTATGAGCATAACGACATGGTCCATGTGATGACATCCATCTCCAACGGGACTACCAACCTTCATAGCACTAAACACTTGAGTCCCTCCTATCCATTACCATGGTGAAAACCTGGCAAACAGGCGCCATGTGTAATTGTCAACCCATCTAAAAAAGAAAAAAAGAAAAAAAAAATCAAAAATAGTAAAGAGAAAGCCCTTCGTCCAACGGTGAAAACCTGGTAAACAGGCACCTTAGATAAGTACCATGATGAAAACCTGGCAAACAAGCGTCATGTGTAGGTTGATCTTCTATGTCACTTACACTTGGGGGCACATTGTCTCATCCAACCTATCCATTTCCAAACTTTTACCGTACCATCCTACCATCCTTAGCCATTACATAAACATGCCTATCCTATTTATCCATTCTTCTGTCTTTTGATTTTGATAAAGACATAGGGGCAAAATGTTGAAACATGTTTGGATATTTCTTGACATATCTCCTTTCGAAACCAAGCCCTATCCATTGACCATTTATCCATCCCATTCAAACCAATCCATCATGTCATCCCTTGGTCATGAACTCTGTCATGTAAAAATTCTAAGCATTACCACCTAGAATGGGGACAAGTTCTTCCTATGCAACATAGCCTTTGAAGATCACATCCTAACTCCCTTATGATCCATCCACTATGGTGTATCCTTATCACAAGCTTTCCATCTTATAGCTTATCTCCATCTGTTTATCATGAGCTTTCCACTATAGCCTACCTATCCATTTATCATGAGGCATGCATCCATCCCTTATATGGCCTATCCTCTTATCTATCCATCCAACTCTCATGATATTGTTATCACATTTACTATGAGCCCATCCTTTTCTTCATCCTTTTATCCATCCCTTTCACCTAGACTTGGTTTTCCCTTGTCATTGGTATCAAGCACAAAGGCTACCCAAATTGTAAATCCATTGGCGTTTTCTAAAACATTCCAAAAACACACAAAAAAATAAAATATCTCAAAAAAAAAACACAAAAAAATCAAAATATGTCAAAAAATTCAAAAAAATCCAATATCCAACGAAAAAGCCAAGCAATAAAACCAATCACATCACCCAAATCAATCCACTCCATCAACATTCAATCAAAATCAAATCATCATCATCATCAATTCTTCTTATCAATAACATTCATTCATCCATTTCAATCAATCACTTCTTCCAATCATATCAATCAAATCACTCTAAGCAATGATCTCAAAATCTAAGTCACATTAATCCATATCAAGCAAGCTAATCAATCAAGGAACATTATCCAATCAAATCAACAGGTTTTGATCCTAATCTTTTCATGAGACCAATCAATCAATCATCAATCATCATCAATGGGATATAGCGTTCCCACATCTTTGTGTTGATCTAGGGATATAGCTTTCCCCGCAATGACAACACTATCATCATCAATCAAACAATCAACCATTGGTTTATGACTTGACAAGGGCAATACCTTGTTTGTTTTACATCTTTTGAGCACACTGAGAACACTTGCTTATGCTTAGATTGAATGGACACTCTCATCATCACACCATTACTATCATCATTCAAAACAATCCAATCATCAAAACAATCAACCCAGCAATAGCAAACATCACAACCAAAGCACATCAAGCCAACTATCAAAACAAATACTATCAATCATCAACATCAACACCAAACCAAATCAACTCAAGCATATCAAGCCAACCATCAAGACAAATCCAATCACTTCAGCAAATCAAAAGCAGCTCAATCCACCACAAATTATCCCTTCATATCAATTCAATTCAAATCATTATCCTTCATCAATCTTCATCCATCACTTCATCTAATCATCCATCCTTCATCAAATCAATCTAATCAACATTTCATCATCTTCCAACCATTCCAAGCAATGATCCAAGTGCAAGCCCATCCTTAATCCACACCAATCAAGTTAATCAATCAAGCCAAGTTATCCAAGCGCAATCAATGGTCTTGATCCTAGCCTTGTTGTAAGCCAAATCAATCAGCCAATCAGCGAACCAACTTAGCAAACAACCTTGTGTTGATCTAGGGATATAGCTTTCCCCACAATGACAACACTCTCAACTATCATCAACAAAACAATCAGCAATTAATCATTGGTTTACAGCTTGACAGGGGCAATACCTTGTTTGTTTTTAAATCATTTGTGCATGCTTGCTTGCTTTCTTGTGTGTGTTATCATTTTATCTTGTATTTGCGAGATGATCTTATTCTCTTCCTATGCGTATTGGTATCTTGTACATGTTGGGATTAGCATCTTACATATCAATATCTCTAGCATCTGAGAAGCTAAATAGTCTCTCATGCATTTTAGACTATTCTATGTTAAGACTAACTCCATACATATAACCAGCAAGCTATCATTATGTGTAGTGGAGATAAGCTCAAACCATTGCTTGTAGCGTCAAAGTCCAACACTAGCTGTTATTCATATCTTGTGCATGTTGGCTCAACATCTTGACCTCATGCGTTCAGACAAGATTGTAACACGCTAGTTGCGCATTGGATATCTTGACACCTTGGTCTCTTATACCCTGGTGCATAACATCCATATGCTATATCAAATATAAGGACTGCATTTCTTTTCATTCTGAGCAATTATTTGAAAGCTTCCCATCATCATCCTATCTATTCATCCTATCTATCCATTCCATCATACTCAGCCAAGATCAATCATTTCCATTTTCTTCATGTCTGCCTTCTTTTTAGCCTTTTCTTCTATCGAGAGCCAACCCAGCCCTTCCTGGTTAGCTTGGCTTACCTCTCGAGGGGGCATCACCTGCCAGTTACATTGGGGCATAACTTGTGTATCGAACGCATATCGTATCTTCTTTGACACAACGCTCTATCGAACATTGTATCAAAGAGGGGCAAAATGTAGACACCCAAATTTGTCCATGTCTAACAACACATTGTTAAATCATTATTCATTAAGCCAATTAATTAAATAAATTTTATTTAATTAATTAAATCCCATTTAATCCCATCCTCATCCTACTTAGCCAATTAATTAAATAAATTTTATTTATTTAATTAATTCCACATCATTTCTCAATCATATCCTATCCTCATCCCAATTAATTAAATAAATTTTATTTATTTAATTAATTTCCACATCATATCGTATCCCATTTTATTCATTTATCCTATTAATTAAATAAATTTAATTTATTTAATTAATATCCAACTCATATCCCAACTAATTCAAATATTTTATTTGAATTAAATACTCATCTTTCATCACATTCCAACACTTATCCAGTCAATCATGTGTTGTAAGACAACTTTCATTCATATCCTTCACATGCACAACTAATGGAACCTAAATTTAGTATCTTTCAATCCAAGCCATTCACATAGCCTCTGAATCTCCATCGTCGATTGACCTTGGTTGAGTCCTATATAAACACCCTCTCATTCCATATGAGAGGGGGGATCCAGCAATCATATAGTACCTACATTATCATCTTGAGCATTTGAGCATCCATTTGAGCTTTTATCATCCATCATGGCAGCTTTCAGCATTGCAATTGTTCATTGTTGAAGAAGTAGTCCACATCTATCAAACAAGGAATCGCATGGTCTAGGTGATGTTATGTTTGAATTGCATTGTTCTTTGATTCCATTTAGATTAGATTCCTTGATGATGGTAGGGTTAGGGTTTCATGACTATGTCTGATCTGCTACACCTGACTTTCACCTATCACAATATTATTCAGGAATCAAGAAGATTACAATATACTTACACAGAGCAAGATTTCATTGGAGTATAACCAACTAGAGATCTGGAGCTAACTCAACATCTATAAGACTCTTACACATAACCTCTATCTCAAGCTTCTGACATATAAGAGATACAATACAGTAAACCATCAACAGTAATTACAAAACCATGAGCCAAAAGCCACCAAAAAGTGGCATGCAAATTATCTCCAATAAAATATGCCTTGTGATGTGCCAAATCACACATCAACAAGTGTAACTCTCCCCTTTACATCTCTTTTAAGTGCCCAACACATTTTCACATTTCTCAAAAATAGGAGGTCCAACTTCCAAAGGTCATAACTTTTGATTTGGGTGTTCGATTGATGAACCGGTTAATGCATCGGAAAGCTCATGAAGAGATATTTGTCAAACTATAATATGATTTACTAGTTATGACAACTTTCAAAGCATTTAGGGACCTCTATGTGCCTCAAAACTAAGTTCAAAACTTTTTCTGGTAGTTTCAAAAAAAAGAAACTTTAATATCTCGCAATCCAAGTATGATCTTGAGTCGAAACTCACCCTAGATGTTTACTTAGCAATTCCACACCTTTTGGAAAAAATTTTGGGTCCATCCAAGCTCAAATGTAGAGTTACTAAAAAAGAGTAAGCCCTACCATTTTTATCCCTTTTTGAAACTCTGAAATTTCTAAACCATTCTTCAAGATAAAGGTATTCGAAAAGACCAAAACTAGGAAGAATAGTAACCTTCTGTAGTTGCAAGGTTGAGATACCTTTCCTAACATTCTCCCACTTATTGAATACCTTACAAGGGAAAAGGGAGTATCAACACCATGATTTAATTTCTAGGGGGTGAGAGGCCCATAGAATTCAAACACCATCTAAACTTCTCTATGCTCACGAGTTTTGTCAAGGAATCTGCAACATTCAACAAAGTGACAACTTTCTCCAAGTTTACCTTCCCATCCTCTACCATGTCACGAACAAAATGGTACTGGACATCAATATGCTTAGTCCTCACATGGAAAGTAGGATACTTCTCCAAATATATGGTACTTTGACTGTCACAACAAATAGTAATCTTCCTTGCATCAAGCCCAACATCAAAACATAATCTCTTAAGCAAAATGGCTTCTTTACAAGCATGAGTTGCTGCCATGTACTTAGATTTAGTAGTGGAAAAAGTGACCATAGGTTTTTTCTTACTCATCCAACCAATAGCACCACCAAACATAGTGAACACATAACCACTGGTGGATCTCCTACTATCAATGTCAACTGCCCAATCTGAATCCACAAATCCTCAAATATAAAGTGAATGTTGAGGTCCTATAGGATAACCATGATAACATAAGGAATGCTCATAATTACCCTTCAAATATCTGAACACTCTCTTCACCGCATCCCAATGTACCCATCCAGGATTAGTCATAAACCAACTAAGGACTCCCACTGCTTGGGCAATGTCTGGTCTTGTATAGACCATAGCATACATCAAGCTACCAACTGCACTAGCATAAGGAACATTACTCATATCCTCCATCTCTAAAGGAGACTTTAGATAATCTGAATAGATAACTTTGTCCCCATCATAATAGGAATTGTCAATGGTCTACAAGTTGCCATGATGAATCTCTCCAACATGATGTTCACATAATTACTCTAGCCTAAACAAAGTTTTATGTTAGCTCTATCTCTTTTGATTTCCATTCCAAGAATGTACATGGTTGCCCCTAGATTTTTCATCTCAAACTATGCTAACAACTGAGACTTCAAATCAGAAATCAAACTTTTACCATTCCCAATGAACAACATATCATCAACATATAATGCAATAATGAGAATGCAATCATTATCCATTTTATAATAAACACAATGATTTGATTTTGATCTTGGAAATCCCAAACTCAACACAAAGGCATCAAATTTCTGGTACCACATCCTAGGAGATTGCTTCAAACCATACAAAGACTTTTTCAACTTGCAAACCAAATTTTTTTTATCTTTTACCACGTAGTGCTCTGGCTATGACATATAGATTTCTTCCTCCAAGTCACCATGGAGGAAAAGTATCTTCACATCCATCTATTCAACTTCTAAATCGTATGTTTCAGCAAGTGATAACAAGAATTTGATAGATGTCATCTTTGCAATGTGAGAGAAAATCTCACCATAATTTATTCCCTCAACCTAGGAATAACCCTTCACGACCAACCTTGCCTTAAATTTCTCAACACTACCATCTGAACTAGACTTCTTCTTGAACACCCATTTGCATCCAATAGGTTTACATCCATCAAGCAAGGGCACCAGATCCCAAGTATTATTTTTCTTCAAGGAAGCCATATCTTCTTCCATGGCCTCTTTCCAGGAATCTACATCACTCATACCCATAGCCAACCTTATGGTCCCAAGCTCATCAAGGTTAGAAATCAAAGAAAAAGTACAACTAGAATCATGCAATGAATAACCAAACCTATCAAGTTGTCACCTTATCCATGTGGACCTCCTCAAAAGTTGAGGTTGAGGTTCTTCTTCTTCTTCTAAACTTTTAGAGCTACTAGAGCTCTCTTCATCATTAGGTCCAACAAATATCTTCAGTTCAACTTTCTCAGGGGTGGGAGGAAGTTGAACCACATCCTTTTTCTTCTCTTCTTTCTCTGGCTATAGAGTAATAGAAAAAGGATTGAGCTATCTCAAGATCACACTTCTGATATACAGAACTCTCTTGGCCATTAGATCCCAAAGCTTGTACCCTTTCACACCGATGCCATAACCGATGAAGATACACTTCACATCCTTGTTCTCCAACTTGGACCTCTTCTCCTTAGGCACATGTGCATATGCCTCACAACCAAATACTCAAATGTGTCTCAATGAAGGCTTTTTACCAAACCACACCTCTATAGGTGTGATGCAGGAGCATCCCTGGTTCAAGACCAATCTTGCATCAACCAAAAACATTTGCATTTTAGTGTGTTTCTTTTCATTTTCCAATTCAGTTCAGGTAGCTCAGTTAGTAGTAATTTCTATATTTCAATCTGCATTCTACCACAGTTGCATTTTAGACCTTGGAGAGCTGGACTTAGCATCTAGATTCATTAATACAAAACATATCCAAATCTCAAATAATTTGGATCAAGTACCGGTAAGATATCACTATCAAAAGATCAATTATTTTCTCAGAGAAGAGCATCCTGATAGTCTCAAACAATCAGCTAAAGGAGAAGACTTGTAGAGAATTTCATGACTTGTGAAGTTAAAAGACACATCATTCAATGTTGTTTGGCTTGTAGTTGACCCTCCTTGAGATCCTCACATCATTCCATTCATTTGCAGAGGAATTCTATTCATTTAGGTCCAACCTATCCATGTACACACGTTACAGCTCTTCATTGGAGTTTGTGATCTTTCTTGGCTGACACGGAGGAATCTCTGTTGATAACTGAGAGGGGGGGTGAATCAGTTATCTTAATTATTTTGACTTTCAGTCCTTCTTTAACAATTAGTGCAGAATCAAATCATACAAGCAAGCATTACCATGGAAATAGAAATAACATTAGTACACATGACATAATGATTTTGATGTGGAAAACCCAGTTAAGGGAAAAACCATGGGGTGATTAACCCAAGATTGTATTCTTTGTTAGAAGAATAGAATAGTACAAAATGGAACTTGCCAATTAGGGCTCACTGCATGAGCACACTGCTCACAAGAGGTTTACTGCCTACAAGAGACTTACTGTCTACAAGAAAAGAAGGTAACAAAATACTTGAACTGATAAGAAGCATCCACACATGCTAAAGTTTAGTTCCGATTAAGCCCAATATACTGATCTGCTGCACTTCATTCTTACTCTCCTTAGGTGGTGTTGTCCTGTTACATTCCGGACCTATCTTATTGCCTTCACACTTCTCTTCTTCTATTCTTTGCACAATACCACACACAATACATATTCATATCTAAATCTATCTGGTATATATATCCGTACCAAAGATTTCATCCACTTTCTAGTCGGCATCTAGAATACTCAATATTTTCCCAAACTCTGATCTGTCGGCTGAATCTTTGCATACCAAGTAATGCAGATAAAAGAGATGCTTATAGAAGTCATCAATCATGTTGACCAATCATGAATGATACCTTAGTAAGCTTGATCACCATCAACATCTCATCTAGATCAAGGTCTAATGCTTTGTTGGTCAGTTCTTCCTCTGTTTACTCTGTTCTTGGTCACCGGACCAAGTTACTCTACAATCTGACTTCCGATATAGACACACCATGTCCTATGGATGGGTGGGATGAACTTTGTTGCCATCAATGACAACACTCATGAAGCTACAATGTGTCTCTTGCTAACAATCTCCCCCTTTGGCATTGATGTCAACACTAAGTGAAAAATGACTAAGTGTCATACTATACTCCCCCTTGGCTAATGCTCTGTTCTTATGTACATTTTCTGGAGCTCCCCCTAAGCTGGATTCCTCATTTTTCACTGCTCCTCACTCCCCCTTTGACATCAATGGCAAAGGGTGGGGTCCACACACGAAAATTTTCAAAACTCAATTTATTGCATAAGTATATTATCCGGTTAAACTTTACATATACTTTAGTATATCTACAAAAGTATTCTTCAATTGTACAACTTTTGTTGCCCAGCTCAGCTTCATCCTGTCCAAAATTGAGATGTGACCACTCAACAAGAACGCAAAAGCTTCTGCCCTCTTCAGATCTGTCAGATCACTTGTCCAGGCTGTGGTTTGAGCATCATTTAAGGCTTCATGCATGGCCTCTAACTTAGGGATGATTATCCCTCTAAGCTCACTCAACCTACTTATTCTATTCTTCTTCTCCTTCTCAAGCTTCTTAATTTCATTCAAGACTACAATAGTCTGACATTCTTGATTTATTATGGGAGTGGTAAGAGGATCAAAATTCTGAAATAGTCTTGTTAGTTTATCCTCCTGTTCTTTCACTTTCTTCTCAATCTCCATTGTTACTTTGGACCATGATAGACAAAATTATTACATTTCCCCGCCATCTTTAAGAGCATTTTTTAAGCTCTTTATCACTATATCCATATTTCTCCTATCATTGGTTATTAGTCCTTGTACTTCGGAGAATCTCTTTTCCACAAACTCCTTCCAGACTTTATTTTTTGCTAACTTCTCTAAGGAATCAAAATGTGTGCTAAAACTATTTACCACAGATTTGAGATTACTAGATGAAGAGACTGAGGGATCCTTCTGAAAAGATGGCATGATCTTCTCTAATACACTAGATGCAGTTTCTATGAGCTTGTAGTCTTCCATGTGACACTTCAGAAGTTTTTCTTTTGCCTTTGCTGAAGTAAAGGATGCTAGCTTCATGGTTTGAACCGGGGAGAGGGAGTCAAAATTAAACAGTCCTTGAAGAAGTTTTGGTTCATCAAATGCCATCATCTCCTTGGTTAATAATTCCTCGACTGCTTCTGTTGTGTCTCTTGCTAGTGATAGGGTTTTGTCCCCTTTTGCAGCCTTACCACTATCATCTGTGGTCTTTTCTATTGGAGTTTTCTCTCCTTCTACACCCTTATTATTGTCATCTTCTTTTTCCTTCACCTCTACTTCTTGATTGATCTTTTCTTCTACTCTTTCTTCTTCTTTAGATTCAGAGTCAGCAGTGGAAACCGGAGGAGAGATGTTTGCTTGATCATGGACCTCCTCTTCCGGAGCAGAGGAATCTAAGTCCTTACCTTTATCTTCACATGTCTCCTTTACCTCTTCTGCCACTATCTCAGTAGATTCTTCTTCAACATCTGTAGCCAAGGGATCATCACCTAAGTCCTCTATAATAGGAATGTTGAATCTTTTGTATGCATTCCTGAGGATCTCTTCTGTCTCTTTTGCTACTTTGTCAGTTTCTCCGAGCATAAGCTAATTCATTCTAGCTTTGCTCTGGAACTCATCCTTACAATCTTTGAAGATCATATTCTTCTGCTTAGGAGTGATTGAAGGATATAGTTGAATAGCTATCTATTCTCGGATCTCAAGATCCTTTGCCATAGCATTATTCTTTCTTATTTCTAATTCCTTTTCTAGGCTTTTGGGAATAAGAGATATAATTTCAATAAAAACCTTGTTGTAGATATTTAGATACCTGATTGTGGCTTCTTGCAAGATCTTTTGGTCAGCTTCATTGTAATCATCATAGAATTCAGCCATTGGTTGAAGGTTCCCATCCACAGTAACTGATTTTATGATGTCATCAATGCACAGAGTAGGCTTTTCAACAAATTCTTTTGTTACTTCTTCAGTAGAGGGTTCACTGGATGTTTTCCTTTTCTTCTTCATTTTCTTTACTTCCTCATCTGATTCTGTCTCTTCTTCATCCTTTTGGCTTGTGTAAGACCTTGTTGCATTTTTCTTGGTTCTCTTCTCTCCTTTTCTAGATGTCTGAGCTTCCAGTTTTGAATCCTTTTGACCCTTGGAAGTGGCAAGTGCAGAGCTTTTGGTTGATTTGGTCCGAGAGGGGGCTTGCACCAGAGCACTTTCTTTTCTAGTTTCTTTCTTTTCTTTCTCCGCCCTTTCCTTTTTCTCTTTGTTGGCATCAAGTGCCTCTTTTGAGATTCCATGCCTCTTGGCAAATTCTTCTACCTCTTTTCTCACTTTTCTCTTCATCTCCGGTTGTCTGAGCTCCACATGGATTTTTACACTTAATTCTTCAAAGGTTCCAAACCTTTCTACCTTAGGATCCTTGGGCTGACTTAGCATGTGTTGAACATGTAGCTCTACAATTTTGTCATCAACTTCATACCACATTGGCATGATCCACACTATTCTTAGTTCCACTACCTCCATTAGGCACTGATCAGTTTCTACCATAAAGCATATTGTATCTTTATATTTTTCAACTAGGGTTTGGGGAATTCTTTCTCTAGCCTGCATCATGCTTTGGAAGTTTTTGAAGTAACCCCATAGTGTTGTGTTTTGTGCCTTGGCATCACCACGCCCATGCAAGTAATCTTTGATCTGAATTGCAACTGGTCTGTTATTTTTCCATACCCATCCATTTGATCTGGGTAGCTCATTCATGTAGTCAAAGAATAGGCAGAGTATCAAACCACCGTATTTGAAATAATTCTTCTTATCCTTCTTTATCTTCTACAGATTCTCCAAGAGTAGATTCAGAAGGAGCTCACAAAGATCATAGTCTGCATTCTTCCTCAACATTTCATAAGCAGTGTATACAGCAGTTCTGGATACTGAATTCTCCCTGCTGGAGTGATATATCTTATATCCAATTATCATTTAGGCAAACTTGATATCTGGATCTGTGATATCCTTAATTGTCATTGCTCTTTTATCAAATTTTGATCTGGTAGCCTCACTTACAATTTGGTTTTTGACAGATTTGAGAGTAGGCATCCCATCGGTTGAGTGTAATCTGGCTACTTCCCTAATGGCATCCTTAGTGATCTTAAACGGCCTATTCAACCACATGAAGTTGTCATGCATTCTGCTCAAAATATACCGGACCCATTCATCTTCCAAAAAATAGGGGAAATGAATGCATTGTGCAAAATGCTTGTCCCGAATGGCTTTATACTAAGTTTTGAGTTCAAATGAGTCATCTATCAAATGCTTGTGATAGATATTAACCAACTTAGATTCCCCAAATTCTTCAATATTCGAATGAATATATGCCCTAACATCTTCTACATGCAGAACCCCATGTGGAATGCTTGAAAAGGCACCTAGGGGATCAACTTCTAGGGATTTATATGGATGTTTCTTGAATTTAGGATGTGGCCTATCAGTGATCTTTACAACATTCGGTGTAGCCATCTTCAAAATGATTTACAGATAAATATTCAATAACAGAAAATACCTTTTGCGTTTCTAGGGTTCGCGGAGTGAGCCGGATTGATTTGCTGGATGAATCGACTTCAACAGTTGATCTTTAAGAAATTTGAAACAATTTGTTGCAAAGCTCCTTTTCTTTTCTTCTCGAATGCAAATGTGCAAATGACGAGCGAATGAACCCTTTTATTTCTAAGAAAAACCTTAAATCCATACTGCAATAAATGTGCAACTTAAGTCATTTCAATTACCTGGTTCTCCTTATTTTGAGAAAGATCTTTTTCTAGATCATTGAGATATACTTAGAGTTATCCTTGGTGGTTAATAACAAACTATCTTACTCTCCTCAAACATTTGATCTATCCGCAGATCAAGATGCCTCAAATTTGAATCATACCGGATCTAACTGTGATAATCCTTTTTTATTGGATGACTGTTAAACTGGATCAATCTTGGAAGATTAGATTCTTCAAATCTTCCTACAGATCTTCCATATCTTTACCAAGTTTTCTTTAGATGTTTCTCTAAGAATCCTTTAATTTGTAACTTCCCATGTGCCAATTTCAGGCACCAATTGACTAGCTGGGGGATTTGTTTTTCTTAGTGACTCCCCCTGAGCCAGAGCTCATCTACTCAATTTCTGAAAGGATTATCAGCACCAGATTCTGGTGCGGATCCATCCCCAACATTCTCTATGTTTCTCTTCACCCAGATCTTATTCATCTCCCTTTGAATGTCATCCGCGTTCACTTTTCCCTTTCCTTTGTCTTGGCTATGATTATACTGTTCCGGACCCCTTTTGTCTTGATTCTTACTTCTACAGAATTTGGCAATATGACCGGATCTATTACAATTGTAGAAAACAACATTTCTTTGCATATTTGATCGATATCCTCTTAATCTACACTGATTAGCCATATGTCTCATTCTATTGCATGCAAAACATCTACCATTGAATGAGTTGTTCATTTACATATTTCTACACTCATGAGATTTGTAACCATACCTTTTACAATTGAAACACTATCCGGAGCAGGATGAATTAGTCTGATTTATTCTTCTTCTACACTAATTTGCTTTATGACCAAAGTTATTGCAGTTGTGGCAATATCCATTAAAGGATGGATATCTTTGAGCATTTGGTTGCCTTACCAGAGGTCTTCTAGGTCTGTTCCTTGGATTTCCTGATCCAGAGTTCTTCTGCCCAGATCCAGAGCTTTCACCTTTCTCATATCCCAAGCCATGCTTGTCATCTACCCTCTTTTGACTTTCAAGAAGAACTTCAAGTTGAGTAGAGCTTATCTTAAATTTTTCTTTGTATTCATTTGTTGTTTGTAGATCCTTTTTAAGAATGTCTAGTTGATCCTAAAATTTATCTTCATTATCTCTAGCATCTTCAAGATCAGATTCCAGATGTCTAATTATTCTATCCATTTTATGGCAGTCTTCTAATTTTTCCTTGAGAGATTGTCTTAGATCATCTTGAGTTTTTCTTTTTTCTTTAATTTCTTGGGTGAACTTCATAACTCCTGATTCCATTTCATGTCTTACCATAATGACCTCTTTTGATAACTTTTCACATAGCTTGGTTTTCTCTTTTAGGTCTTCATTTGTATCATTTGTTTCACCTTGACTTGCTAATTGTTGAAGTAGATCCTTTCTCTTTTTCATAGAGATACTCAATTTCCCTTTTAATTTATTTATGAATTCATCAACCTGTTTAAGTCTTTCCTTCAATTCATTAACTTCAGAATTAGATTGTTCAAGATCATCTAGGGTAGACTGAAGTTGTTCCCACATACCATACATATCCATTTGAATTTGCAGATCTTCCTCAAGTTGGTAGGCTCTGTTTCGAGTTACTTGGCTCTGATACCAATTGTTGATAACTGAGGGGGGGTGAATCAGTTACCTTAATTATTTTGAATTTCAGTCCTTCTTTAACAGTTAGTGCAGAATCAAATCATACTGTTGATGCTTAGAATTGCGCTGTTTCAAACACCAACATGGGAAGTTTCAGGAATGTGGGACTTGCGACCTGAAACGACCTCCAGATTTTAAAGAAGTTGGCTCTTCTTAATCTCAAATGTATTTTGGAAAAAGGGGGTAGAAATAAAATGGAATCACAAATACAATGAAAGAAAATTTAACTATGGCGATGCTTTCATTTAACTATGGCGATGCACCTGAGTATGATTCATGCCTTAATACTAAGCACAGCGAAGCTATTTTTAGGATTCAGTTACATTAAAGAGCAAATAATGCATGATCAATGTAAAAGATAAAACAAATAGAATCAAAGGCTCACAACTTAGAAGATTTTGCAACAACATAGAAAATATCAACAAAGGCACAGAACTCAGTCTTCTTATTAATTTTCCAGTCACATAAAAGGCACTAATACATGCACAGTTATACCAACTTTCTGAATCAAGAAAACAGAACAAAGGCAAATGATATTACTGGCCACAGCAAAAGGTCTTCAAACTTCTCTTAAATCTCTGATAACAATCAATATGCAGAAAATTCTCTATGAATCTGTGATCGGAACCCATATTTATAGCATAGGACTGGCTCAAGATTGCCAGCACGATCAAATCCCAACGGCCTAACCAAACTGAACTTAACTGGAAGTGTCTGATAGAAGATATCTTTCAGATCTGAAACGGTTAGCCTTTCTGCAAGTTCATTGGCTGAAATAGATATATGTGGCACTCCCCACTGTGAAACAAGCAAGGACACTTGGCAGCATCCGCTAGTCTTTGCGACTATAAACCCTTGAGACCGATGGAACGCATACACGCCCTTTACTTGAAACTCCTTCATCTTTCTAGTAAAATAGGAACTCGACACGTGGCACTCTCCGCTGCATTTAGAAACAAAACCCTTGAGACAGATGGCAGCATCCGCGTGCTTCATTTTGAAAATCATCTCATTATTTAGGAGGCACCAGAAAATGACACTTGGCATCGTCCATGGCATTGCAAAAGATACGTGGCGACGTCCGCAACATTATACTCTTTACCGTGTCTTTGTATTGGGAGTGCTCCGCCTTAGACATCTGTCACAATCCGCGGCCACAAAACTTTAATCACTTACCAAAAATGGGACCCACAACACCTCTCGCCTGAGCATTTTCAAAAAGGAATAGGGACAGGTGGCACTTTCCGCTGCTTAACAAGTGATACATGACAGCTTCCGCTCAACTTAACGAGACTTTAGATACCTTTGAGAGTCCCGCAGAAAATGACACATGGTGGTCTCCACTGAGCTTTAGAAACACTATAGAAACATTTGGGACTCATTTTGATTCACGCAGATGATGACACTTGGCATGCTCCGCTTTCTTTAGCTACTTCACCGGGGGCCCACCACAGTCTTTACTCAACAATGAAACAAAAGGAAGATGCTCGCGGATGTTAACACTTGGCGCACTCCGCAGATATTACAAGGGACATGCGGCACCTTCCGCGTTACTTTAAGAAACATATAGAAACTTTCCACAGCTGACACTTGGCACCTTCCGTGCTCACTGAAGCTTTAAAATAGGGACCTGCCACACTCTGAGAAACATTTAAAAGGGGCTTTTGAAGCTTATGAGAAACTGAACACGGATGCTGACACTTGTCGTGTTCCGCTTACTTTATAATAGGACACGCGGCACTTTCCGCGTTACTCAGAGAAACTTTAAAATGTGTTAGCTGATGACACTTGGCATGTTCCACATGACTCTGAGACTTAGGCAAAATGAAAACCCGCGCCCACGCTCTATGTCAAAACCCTCACTGCCAAAACTGAAATGCGCCGAGATAAAATAGAACTTGCGCAACTGAAACTAAAAACAAAATGTAGAGTATTTTACTCTACAGTTCTTGGCGACCTCGAGGACTTTTGAGCCTGCTCAAAAAGAATCCAAAATATATATATATATAGCAAAATTCATAGATTTTGCAAGGCCGTCTGATAAATAGACCATTCAGCATCAGATAGGCCCTGTTTATTTTGCAAATCTTGGAAGGCTAAATCAAGGTTGATGATATCCTTGTGTGAAAAACTCTGCAAAACATGAACTGCAACCTTCAATTGGAAATTAAGTTGGGCCATTGGGATCAAGACAATTTCCACTTCTTGCACTGTTGAAGAATCTGTTAAACCCTGGAAAACTGACTGATCATTTTGTCTGGCTAACAATAAAGGCTTAATCTCATCAACCATTAACACAGTGTTGCTATCAGGAAATGGGGAGGGAAGACCCAATTGCACCAGATCTTCAATATGCTTCTTCATGTCTTTTACTCCCTCTTTAACCACATCTAGGAGCTCTTTGCAATTAATTGCAGCAGAATTGCAACTGAGAACTTCGTTCACCCCTTTTGTAGCAATCATTCTGTCACTGATCCCTGCTGCTGATAATGTTTCATCAGTGGTGTCATACAGCTTCTTCAGCAGCAGTTGAGAATCTGAAACCCTCAAGGAAACAGTGGACAGAGTGGCTTGAACTGAAGTCTCTACCTTCTCACACAATTGTTGTGCATGTAGCAAGAAAGTTAAAGAAGGTTTGAGCTGAATAATCTCCTTAGAGATTCTTTTCCACATTGATACATATAGCTCCTTAACCAGGTTCAACACTCCTGCATTCTTTGGCCTATTAGCCAACTCAAGTATCAACTATTTTGATGTTTGTTGCTCGGCTTGAAGTTGGTCCTGCATGGCAGCAACATTGTTTTGTTCATTTAGCAGCTTCTGCTGGAATTGTGTGACTTGTTGCAGGTTTTCCTGATCCTTTTTCTGTAGCATGGCCTTTTCCTGCCTTAGGGTTGTCACTGTAGACTTTACTTGTACTAGCTCTTCTTTTAAAGAAGCATTTTGGTTCTGTGTAGCCTAATGAATCTGACAAGAAATAGTATTTTGCAACTGTTTGTTGAGATCCTCTATTTCATCATTTTTTGATTTAAGCTCTGCAACAAGGTTGCCACAATGTGCCTTTTCTTGAGCTAAATCAGCCTCCACCTTTTGCAACTTGTTTGATAGTTTCAAATAATCAGTAGCTACAGTAGAAGTGGTTTCATTTAGTAGCTTGACCCTGTCTTGTGGTCTGAAAAGTGGCATATCCATAGCCACTGCACTCATGGTATAATCCTAGGGCTGCATCTACTCATTTGGCCTGACTACATTAGGTGACAAATGAGTCACAGTTAGCTGCTGCTGGATTGGGTCAAATAGTGACCTCATGTGTGGTACAACCTGAGCTTTATTATCTTTCTTCCTCTTTTTATCCATCCGGGCCTCCCTAGCCTTCTTAGTAGTGTCTGCTTGAGCTTGGAAGGTAGGGGGAAAGGCAATATACCCACCCGCAAAAGGATGACCCTGTGGCAAGCCATAGGGAATAGCCAAATGTTGGCTAGGGGGAATCTGGGGAGGTATTCTCTTTGGAAAAGAGGGGGAAAAGGGAGGCAATGATGTGGCCTATGATGACATGGCCTGAGTAGTAATAGGTGGGGTAAATTGGGAAATTGGCACAGCAGAGGTGGCAGGGGAAAATATTTGGCCAGTTGGGATTGCCACCCCTATGGAAGAAGAAAAAGACTGAGAAGAAGGAGAAAAAGCATGTACCTGAGGAGCAACAGATGTACTCAGTGGTTGTTGCTGTGTAGGTTCTACCTCCTCATCTGAATCAGGCTGAAGTTTCAGCTTCTTATGTTTCCTTTGCCTTTCTTCTTGCTGTCCTTCCTTCTCTTCAACATTTACCACTGCTGCTAGTGGTAATTGCACAAAACTAGAAACCTCAATGGCTGACATTGATGGAGAAGCTCTAGGTGGTGAGGATACCACACTCTTTTGTTTTTCTATGGCACTGAGAGATTAGGGCCAAATAGTTACAGGGACTGTAGATGAGGCTTGTCCTGGGGCCTGTACTGTATGAGTGGACTCATGATCTTCTTCAAACTCCTCACCCTTCTTATGGATCCTGCTTGTATCAGGGCTAGAGACTGGAGAGGGATGCCATTCGTCCCAAATGGACTCCCATTTTTCATCTATATCAACCTTGCCAAAAGAGTGAGTTGTCTCAGATATTTCCTGCCTATATTTCCAATAGGCTTTAATTTTATCTGCTTTCCATTCCCTGTCCCTTAATAGATTTTTCTTCAATCTAGTGCCCATTTTGAGCTTAGGGTCATAGGCCTTTTGTTTATTATAAAATATTTCTCATGGCTTGGGCCCCTCAAAAGGTAAATCTGTCAATTCTACATACAAATCAGGATTATCCTCCTTAGGGTTTCTTCTGTCTTCCCAAAAGGGACAGCCCTCATGCACAATTTTAGCACCGACATTGTTTTTCTTGACCCATAAGGTTATGAAACTGCTTGGGTCATATCTCCATTTATCTTCAATTAGAAAGAAACCCAGGACAGCTAACTTCCTCAGCAACAAGTGCTCAGCATCTCTGACCAGTAGGGCCATGTTTTTCTTCACCCATGGAATATCATACATTTTCTTTTTCTTCTTCCCAGTGCCATAGTCATTATCAACCACAAACATTTGCCAGGTGACCTCTAAGAATGCTAACCTAGGAGTCAAAATCTTGGGTAGCAACACTGGTTCATAATTAAAACCATGGACTCTAATGATAGTATGGTGAGACCCAAAGAAATAATCACAGGGAATGGGGGAATTTGCCATGAGGCCTCTAACACTTAATGTTAATCTATTCTCAATAGGCTCTGGGCTTAGGTGACCAAAGGCAGGCGCAACAAAAAGTTTCCAAAATTCATAGGGATCAGATGCTTCGGATAAGACATGTGTCCATGCAGACACAGGAATGGTCCTATTATGACCGAAACTTGGGTCATACATATTCAGATGCATATATTGTGAAAAGATGACAGGGTTTTGATATAACATGAGGTGAAACAAATAAGAAGAATACCTGAAAACCCCTGTTGATTTCAAGTGGGTGAGTTGGTCGACCATTGAATAGGCAATCTGCTCTGAGAAGTCCAGCTGAAACTCCTGGGATTTGTCCACAGTCTTTAATCGGAACAAAATGGCAATTTGCCAATCATATACAGTAATGTCCTCCTTCATTCCAAAGATAAATGCCATCATTGACAATGCTTCCTGGCTAGCCTGAGCGAACTGTCCCCTTCCTGTTGGTAGCACTGGCATTTAAGTGTTTTCATCTCCCAGCTGCAACTCTGAATTGAGAAACCTCAATTGATTATTTACATTTGCCCATGTTTTCTACATTTTGGCAATGGTGGGAAATGTGGCTGTCTTGTCATGGTATAGGGCCAACATGTCCCTGATAGCCTTTGGTGTAATTTACACCATGAAGGGTCCCTTTTGAATGGTACTTGAGGGTGCATGAAATAATTCTACGCACATCTCAATCAAGTCGGGGCATAGATGCACACTTGGGACAATAAATTTTGCCAATTGAGAGGTCCATATCCTCATTTCAAATGTTTCAGATTGTCTCACCTTGGCCTTCTGGATACATCTTTGGTGTGCCCCTTCTCACAGAGCTTTGCCAGGCTTTTGAAGGGCTGGGTCCGCAACACCGTCTGTGAAATCCTTCACCTTTGCTGGGTCAACCGTGTAACCAACCTCGAGGACTCTTGTCCTTGGATAGGTCCCTAAAGGCTGCGCAGGGGCTAAAGCATATGATTTGTTGGTGAGAAGCTTATCAATGGATTCATAAATCCCAAGCCCCTATTGTGAAGACTGTGCCTCTGCCATATATGAATCAATACTGGAAACTAGTGAACTTATGGTAACAAGTATGGAAGCTTTGCAACAGGGAAGACACATTTATGAAGCAGGTTTTGCTATGAATTGAAATTGCAGGTAACGAGGATTTTCTGAGCAGACGTAGGAACAAATGAGACACAGTTAAGCCTTAACTCTTGTCATTAGGGCATTTTAATGACACATCAAGTCTCATAAATGGCATTAAAACTGGAAAACCGTTAGTAAATCTTATGAAATCTGCGTGGGACAGAGTGTCAGACACGTCATAAAAGTGGCTGCATACGGGTACTTTGGGGAATTTTGGGGATTGGAGAGAGACTTAGTGAATGTGAGAGTTTCAAAAAATGAAAAGACTTGAGCCGTGGCCACGTGTTCATATAACACTTATTTAAAAGAAAGAGCAGGAAAACAAAGTGGGAAAGCAAAGCGACAATGAAAAGGGAAACTAACTAACTATAATAAATAGGAAACACTGCTTAATTGAAATGCTTCAAGTAGATCCCATTCACAGGAATCTCTTCAGGTTCACCTTCTATTGTTTCAAGCTCAAATGAATTCTACTGTTTACATGAACGAATCTTATAGGGGCCAATCCACAATGACTCAAATTTACTGTGTCGACCCGGCTTGGCAGCTCTCTCATCCCATTTCAAAACAACTGAGCCTACTTCGAAATAGGGGTTTGAAGTCTTCTTATCGAAGAAGTCTTTGATTATTTCTAATGTTTCAATAATGATTCATGTACTGTATCCCTCTTTTCTTGAACTTCGAGTAGCTCAGCGAGTCTGACCTGCATGGGGACATTTTCCTCAATCTTAATCTATTTTAATAACTGGAGAGTAGGAATCTCCAAGCTCAGGGGCATTATAGCAGGCTTACCATAGACCAATTCATATGGCGAGATCTTTGTCACTTGTTTAGGCGTAATTCTATCAGCCCACAGTGCTATATTAAGCACTTTATGCCACTCTTTGTGATGATCAACCCCTATTCTCTTAATAAGTCTAATCAGATTCTTGTTAGTTGATTCTGCCAAACCATTACCCTGAGGATAATAATTTGAGGAGGTTTTCAGATAGATTCCATATTTTAGTGCAAAGTCAGATATTTTTGCCCCTAAAAATGCCTTAGCATTATCTAAAATTATGGTCCGAGGAGGCCCAAAGCGAGTAGTGATACCCTCCAGAAAGTCTAGGATCACCTTTTCTGTTGCTTCTTTGAGTGGCACTGCCTCACTCCATCTGGTAAAATAATCTGTGGTAGTTAGAATCCATTTGTGTCCCATGCTTGACATCGGATTGATCATTCCAATGAAGTCAAGACCTCATTGAGCAAAGGGTTCATCAACCATTATAGGACTAAGGGGCATTGTTGCATTCCTTCTCTTCCCCACATAATATTGACAAGATTGGCATTCTTTGACCAATTGATAACAGTCTGTAAATAAAGTGGGCCAAAAGTAACCTGCCTGACTTATCTTTATAGCTGTGGTTCTTGTAGAAAAATGTCCACCTAAGACTCCATGGTGCATTTCATGTAATATTCTTTGGGCTTCACCTTTCTCTATTCATCTTAAAAGTATGCCATCAGTATTTCTTCTGAAAAGAACTTGGTCAATTAAAACAAAATGGACCCCTTGCTGCCTATAGTATCTCCTCTTGTCCTGAGAGAGTTCGTTTGGGAAAATCCCATGTTTCATAAACTGAATTCTATTCGTGACCCAAGAATTATGATCAATCTCCTGTATCCTCAATACATTTTCTTTTTCAGTTTCTTCAGTTATCATTTTTTCCATATCTTGAACCATGTATTGGCACAACCCCCTACCTCTGACCAGCTTAGTGGGTCTGACCTCTACATCATACTCAAGGATCTTTGTTATCCAGTTTGCTCTTTTTTCAGTGATTTCACCTTCCATAATGTATTCTCTGACACTAGGATGAGCCACAAGTATCAGAATCTTATTTCCTATCACCATATGCCTGAATTTCTTGAGGGCTTTTACCATAGCATATGCCTATTTTTCCACAAAGTTGTATCTGGCTTCATACTCCCTAAGATTCCTTGAGAAAAAGGCTATTGGGTGTTCCCCCTCTTGTTGATCATCTTTCTGTGTTAGGACAGCAGCAACACTGAACTCTCCTCCATAGACATACATTATAAAAGACTTAGAGAAATCTGGATTCCTAAATACTGGGGCTGTTGAAATTGCTTTCTTGACCTCCTCAAAAGCTTGTCTTCCTTCTGTAGTCCACTTGAACACCAAGTCTTTCTTCAACAAGAGTGTCACTAGTCTTATTAGGCCTGCAAAGTCTGATATGAACCGACTGACAAAATTAATCTTTCCCAAAAAGGACTGAACTGCCTTCTTATTTACTGGCAGGGACAAGTTCATTATGGCTGTGACTCTCTCTGGATCTATAGAGACTCCTTCTTTGGATACTATATGTCCCAGTAGTTTGCCTTGAGGTACTGCAAAGATGCATTTCTTAGGATTCAGGGATATTCCAAACTCTTGACACTTCTTAAAAATAGATTCCAAATGATCAAAATGATCAATAGCATTCTTGGAAAAAATAGTGAGATCATCAAGATAAATCAGAATGATTTTATTTATGAGTTCTCCAAATGCTACATCCATTGCTCTTTGAAAAGTGGCCCCAGCATTTGACAGGTCAAATGGCATCTTGGCATATGCAAACGTTCCCCATTTGGTAGCAAATGCAATCTTGTATTGGTCTTCGTCAGCCAACCAAATCTGATTATATCCAGAGAAACCATCTAGCAAGAAAAATCTCTCTAATCTAGCCACAGTCTGTAAAATTTGTTCCATAGAGGGCAAGGGATAGTGATCTTTCAGAGATGCTCTATTTAGGTCTCTGAAATCCACACAGAGCCTTATGTCACCATTCTTTTTTCTAACTGGTACTAGATTGAATACCCAGGTTGAGTGTTTAATTGGAAAAATTATTTTAGATTCTAAGAGTTTCTACAACTCATCCACCATTAGAGGTTCAATCCTTGGATTCACTGGCCTCTACTTCTGCCTGACTGGCTTAGATCCTTCAGTCAGTTCTATGGTGTGTTGAATGATGTCTCTGTTATAGCCATGAAGGTCTTCATAGGTCCAAGCTATTACTCTGTCATATCTTTCACACAAGTCAATTAGTCTTTCCCTTTCCTGTTGGGTTGTGGAATTTCCAATCTTTAGTTTTCTCCCTTCACTCACTTGTATCTCAGAATAATCTGCTTTATTTGCTTGAAACCTTTTCTTCTCTAGGCTTACATCTTCTGGATCAAATAGGTTTTCTAAAGTAATCAAGCTCTTGGGAAGCTTATTAGTCTTTAATTGAATAATTTGGTCCCCATATGCTTCTTCAATTTTGGGTTGCAATTGATCAGCAAACTCCCCTGACTGTCACAAAAATGAGAGTACCTGAAAATCATTTTCAAAGACTTGCCAATTTTCATCATTGTCTGGGATAGTTGGCCTTACTATAACTTTGACTGACTCATTATTGACTAATAGATTAGTTGCTGGGTCAAACTGTGAGCCAATCTGTGCCATCCTATCTGCTTCAGAATTTTGGGTTCTAGGAACTACTTCAATATTGAAAGCTTCAAAATCATCTATTAAGTCCCAAATTCTGTGTCTATAGGACCTCATCCTTACATTTTTGGCTACTGCCTTTTCTCTGATTTGTTTCACCAGTAGTTCTGAATCTCCTTTGACTATCAGATTCTTTACTCCCTTTTTCTTGGCCAACATGAGCCCATGTACTAAGGATTCATATTCAGCATCATTATTAGTATAGGCAAATTGGAAACGGATAGCTCTTAAAATTTTCTCACCATTTGGAGCAACAAGACAAATTCCTGCCCCAGCACCATTTTTACTTTTAGCCCCATCAAAATTTAGGGTCCAGATTTCTGAGTCCTTTTCAAATTCTTGAGTCTTTGGTGTTTCTTCCCTTAAAACATTTGGGATTTCATGGTCTTCATCAAATATGACATAAGTGCCCAGACCAGTAGAGTCATAATTTCCATATGGGTCACTTTCCATCATGGTTAACAACTGGTTATTTTCCTCCTCTTAGTCATGTTCAGTCCAATCACCTAACTCTTCAACAAAGACCTTTTCTTCTTTATTCAGCATTGCATGAGCTGTCTCTAATTTTGGGGTTGGTTCATTTGTGATGTGATCCTTGGATAATGACTCAGATAGTATTTTCATTTTTGTACCATATTTGGTTCTTAAGATGAGGTGAGACCAATCAAGTGACATATAACCTCCTATTTTGGCTATGAAATCTCTGGATAAACATAGGCCAAATATAGGGGGTATATCTATGACTACCACATCCTATTTGACAATTATGTTAGGGCAAGTATACAATTGCAATGGGAGTTGTTTAATTTTTCCTATTGTTTGCACTGATTTCCCATCCAGCTGCATAACTCCTTTAGTAAGTGGCTCATACTTTATCTTTAAAGCATCTGCTATTTGTTTACGCATTACTATAGTACTGGCCCTTGAGTCTATCATTGCATTATGTAACAATTTCTTTCCAACTATCAAAGTCAAATAGAAGGGCTCTAGTTTGGATTTGCTTACCTCTGGTGCATTGTTCAAAAGGGCTGTTGTCTGCAGAGGAACAGTGTCTTTGAGCTTTTCCTTATCAGTCGGTCCTCCTTTGGTACCAGTATGTTTAGGCACTGCTTGGCCCTATAGAGCTTCTTGCAACAGTGTCTTTTTCTCAGGAATAGCTAACATGTCCCATATTGACACATGTGCTGGAGTCCTCTTCAGCTAATCCGCCACATTCACAGGTCCTAGTGTTTGGGTTCTTGGATAATAAGGGTACCTTGCTTTTTCTTGAACTTGTCCAAAAACTACTTGGTTCTGCACTGGCTGAGGTATTTCTTGTCTAGCACCTGTGTTTTGATGATCTTGAAATGGAGGAATCCCTATAATTTCCTTATTTGTGACTTCAGGTTGTTCCATCATCCTTCTCTTGGCTCTGGTGTAGTAATCTGATTATACCAATGGCTTCTTGGAAGTAGAAGTTTCATTCAAGAATACTGACTCTTCATCTTCAATCCATGAAAACAAAGCATGCTCAAGGGCTATTTCTTCTTCTTGCTATAAGGACATCCCTTGCATCTAAGCCACCAGGACTAAATTTTGCATACCAGGAGATTGGTAGGATTGAGTGTCAGAAGTATTTACAAATTGTCTGTCTTGCTCTGCTATTTTTTGTTGTAGATTACCCCTGGGACAATCTCTGGGCATATGAGCATTATTACAAGGGAAACACTAGGCATTGGTGCCATCTGCATGATTATTTTACCCTGAGACAATCTCTCTATTTGGATTGGGAGGAACAGTCTGCAAGGGTGTAGGAACTGTAACTAATTGGTTTGATGGCTAAGGATTAGCCTGTCTCTGAGGGCCTTGGTATTGATTTGGCTGAAAAGAAGGTCTATTCCCTTGGTAACCTTGATATTGGGGCTTAGGATAGGGATTTTGCTATCTTTTTAGGTTAATTATCTCATTAGAAAATGTCCTTAAGATGTTCTTGACATCCTCCATCTCAGATGACTGGACAGGGACAGCTGCTTTAGCAAGGTGTTGAGGAAATGTATACATAGACATAGGTGGGGCTATGGGATTAGGGGCTTCTTGAGGCAAAGGTAAGGTAATCTCTGGAAACATGGGCATGGGAGGCCTTGGGGGCAACTTTCCAGCATCTATTAAATTATTTTCAGCTCTGACTGCATACTCATAGGCCTCTGGCAGAGTCTGACCTCCAAGCGATTGAATCATTACTGATATATCTAAATTTAGGGCTTTAAGATAAAATACTATAGCCATACCTAGTAATGGTCTTGCTGTAGCAGGAATTCTTTCCCAAGTCTTTTGAAATCAGTAATTGTTTCTTGTGGTGCTCTTTTGATAGTAATCAATTGTTACAACAAAGAAGATTTATCACCCTTTTCTTTAAATCTTGCAAAGAAAGCATCTCCAAGCTGATCCCATGTAGATATTGTATTTGGGGTCAAAGATATGTACCAGTCAAGAGCCTTCCCCTTAAAAGAAGCTGCTAACAATCTTATAGCCACATTCTGCTGAGTGATTACATGTATTGCACAGACATCAGACACATCTTGAAGATGTTCCTCAGGTGTTTTGAAATCTTCCCCAATGAACTTGGGCAGACCTTTCAGGGCATTCACTGGAATAGGATCCCAAGTGGTTGGTGGTACTGGGAGAATCAGAGCACTACCAATGTTCCAATTTGCATAATTTCTTGGGGCTATAGGTGCTCCCATGTTTGCTCTTGGTGTTGCTATAAACTGATTGACCCTCCTTCTTGGATTAGTTATCAATGGTGGTAAAAGAATACCTGGGTTCACAGCAGATTGAGCTCTTGTTACTGGTCCATAACTCTGACTCCTTGTAGCTCTCTGGTTCATACAGTCTTGAAAGAAACTTCAAGAATTGTCCCACCGGGCGTGCCAAAAATTGTTGATGCTTAGAATTGCGCTGTTTCGAACACCAACATGGGAAGTTTCAGGAATGTGGGACTTGCGACCTAAAATGACCTCCAGATTTTAAAGAAGCTGGCTCTTCTTAATCTCAAATGTATTTTGGAAAAAGGGGGTAGAAATAAAACGGAATCACAAATACAATGAAAAAAAATTTAACTATGGCAATGCACCTGAGTATGATTCATGCCTTAATACTAAGCACAGCGAAGCTATTTTTAGGATTCAATTACATTAAAGAGCAAATAATGCATGATCAATGTAAAAGATAAAACAAATAGAATCAAAGGCTCACAACTTAGAAGATTTTGCAACAATACAGAAAATATCAGCAAAGGCACAGAACTCAGTCTTCTTATTAATTTTCCAGTCACATAAAAGGCACTGATACATGCACAGTTATACCAACTTTCTGAATCAATAAAATAGAACAAAGGCAAATGATATTACTGGCCACAGCAAAAGGTCTTCAAACTTCTCTTAAATCTCTGATAACAATCAATATGCAGAAAATTCTCTATGAATCTGTGATCGGAACCCATATTTATAGCATAGGACTGGCTCAAGATTGCCCGCACGATCAAATCCCAACGGCCTAACCAAACTGAACTTAACTGGAAGTGTCTAACAGAAGATATCTTTCAGATCTGAAACAGTTAGCCTTTCTGCAAGTTCATTGGCTGAAACAAATATATGTGGCACTCCCCACTATGAAACAGGTGAGGACACTTGGCAGCATCCGCTAGTCTTTGAGACTATAAACCCTTGAGACCGATGGAACGCATACGCGCCCTTTACTTGAAACTCCTTCATCTTTCCGGTAAAACAGGAACTTGACACGTGGCACTCTCTGCTGCATTTGGAAACAAAACCCTTGAGATAGATGGCAGCATCGCATGCTTCATTTTGAAAACCGTCTCATTATTCAGGAGGCACCAGAAAATGACACTTGGCAACGTCCGCAGCATTGCAAAAGATACATGGCGATGTCCGCAACATTATACTCTTTACCGTGTCTTTGTATTGGGAGTGCTCCGCCTTAGACATCTGTCACAATCTGTGGCCACAAAACTCTAATCACTTACCAAAAATGGGACCCACAACACCTCTCACCCGAGCAGTTTCAAAAAGGAACAAGGACAGGTGGTGCTTTCCACTGCTTAACAAGTGATACGTGACAGCTTCTGCTCAACTTAACGAGACTTTAGATACCTTTGAGAGTCCCATGGAAAACAACACATGGCGGTCTCCGCTGAGCTTTAGAAACACTATAGAAACATTTGGGATTAATTTAGATTCACATGGACAATGACACTTGGCATGCTCCGCTTTCTTTAGCTACTTCACCGGGGGCCCACCACAGTCTTTACTCAACAATGAAACAAAAGGAAGATACTCGCGGATGTTAACACTTGGCGCGCTCTGCAAATATTACAAGGGACACGCGGCACCTTCCGCGTTACTTTAAGAAACATATAGAAACTTTCTGCAGCTGCCACTTGGCACCTTCCGCGCTCACTGAAGCTTTAAAACAGGGACCCGCCACACTCTAAGAAACATTTAAAAGGGGCTTTTGAAGCTTATGAGAAACTGAACATGGATGCCGACACTTGTTGTGTTCCACTTACTTTATAACAGGGCACGCGGCACTTTCTGCATTACTCAGAGAAACTTTAAAATGTGTCAGCTGATGACACTTGGCATGTTCCGCACGACTCTAAGACTTAGGCAAAATTTAGGCAAAATGAAAACCCACACCCACGCTCTGTGTCAAAAGCCTCACTACCAAAACTGAAACATGCAGAGACAAAATAGAACTCGCGCAACTGAAACTAAAAATAAAATGTAGAGTATTTTACTCTACACATACAAGCAAGCATTACCATGGAAATAGAAATAACATTAGTACACATGACACAATAATTTTGACATGGAAAACCTGGTTAAGGGAAAAACCACGAGGTGATTAACCCAAGATTGTATTCTCTGTTAGAAGAATAGAATAGTACAAAATGGCACTTGCCAATTAGGGCTCACTGCCCGAGCACACTACTCACAAGAGGCTTACTGCCTACAAGAGACTCACTGTCTACAAGAAAAGAAGGTAACAAAATACTTGAACTGATGAGAAGCATCCACACATGCTAAAGGTCAGTTCTGATTAAGCCTAATATACTAATCTACTGCACTTCATTCTTACTCTCCTTAGGTGTTGTTGTCTTGTTACATTCCAGACCTGTCTTACTGCCTTCACACTTCTCTTCTGCTATTCTTCGCACAATACCACACACAATACACACATTCATATCTAAATCCATTTGGTATATATATCTGCACCAAAAATTTCATCCACTTTCTAGTCAGCATTCGGAATACTCAATATTTTCCCAAACTCTGATCTGTCAGCTGAATCTTTGCATACCAAGTAATGCGGATAAAAGAGATGCTTATAGAAGTCATCAATCATGTCGGCCAATCATGAATGATACCTTAGTAAGCTTAATCACCATCAATATCTCATCTGGATCAAGGTCTGATGCTCTGTCGGTCAGTTCTTCCTCTGTTTACTCTGTTCTTGGTCATCGGACCAAGTTACTCTACAATCTGACTTCTAGTATAGACACACCATGTCATGGGGATGGGTGGGATGAAATTTGTTACCATCAATGACAACACTCATGAACCTACAATGTGTCTCTTGCCAACAATCTCATGTTCTGGAGATGATATATATTGATGTAATAGATGCCTAGGAAAGCAGTTAAGATAGTTTACAAGTTTGATAGTTTGAATTCTTTGGGAAGGAGCTTCAAAGCCATATCTTGTGCATATTTTGTAATTCTGTAATCAGGCCTATGAGCCCTAATTGTAAGTCCACATGTTGTTGGCCAATTTGTATTTAAATTCTATGATATACTGAATGATTGAATCTGCATTTGCTTTAGATCTTTGGGTTGTTTCCATTGTGTTTATTCTAGCTGCATGGCCTGGATAGTTCACTTTGTGGACCCTCCTAACCGTAACTATGCCAAGTGGTATCAGAGCAAAAGTTTGAATCTTTGGGAGTAAATTGAGTGAAGTTGGCAAAGGAATTTCATAAGATCTTGTGGTGAATAGATTGTCGAATCTGAGGCAGGTTACTTGAGTTGCAACTGATTGCTGATTGTGAGGTAGTTATCACCTTGTAGCCCAATCACTAAACTTGAGGCAGTTACACTTGATCCTAGGAAGAATGCCACTGAGGAGAATCCTTGCTATTGGAACAATGGCTGGTAGAATGGATGAGATGATGGAAATGATGAAAACCATGCAAGTTTTCTTGGATGTTGTTGAAGAAGATAGGTGAAGAGGACTTACACCTAGACCTAATGTTGAAAGTGATGATGATGAAGAATTTCAATCCGCTGATCAAAATGGTGAAACCCTAGGAGATGATGAAGAAGAAGAATCAGACCAAGTCAAGATGTTGTGAGCTATTTCAAAGATTTGAAAAATACCTAGAGTTGATGTACCGAACTATACTAGCAATTTGAATCCTGAAGAGTTGATTTACTGGATAAATGACATGGAAGAATACTTTGAATATGAGGAAGTTGAAGATCTGGAGAAGGTAAAATTTGCAAAGACAAAGCTAAAAGGACATGCTGCCATATGGTGGAAAGAAGTTCACTTGGATAGAAACAGAAGAGGAAAAGAAAAGATTACAAAGTGGGATAGGATGGTGACAAAATTGAAGAATCAAATTATACCTGATGACTATGAGTTGGAATTGTTGAAGAGATTGCAAAACCTAAGACAAAAGGAGAAATATGTGAAGGAGTATACTAAAGAATTCCACAAGATGATCATAAGGAAATGACATAGTGATGCAAGCAAGGAGAAAGTGGATACATACATCAATGGACTAAGATTGAACATTCAAGAAGAATTGAGTTTGGTGAGGATGACAACATTGGAAGAAGCATATCAGTTTGCCCTAAAGGTTGAAGAAAAGTTGAATACGCGGCATGACCAAAGATAGAGAGGCAAATGAGGTAAATTCTAGAGAGGTAGAATCTTTTTCAGAGGAAAGAAATCATATGTGGAGCAGAACAGACAAGAAAATACATTCAATAATGAGGACAGAGATAACAATGCATGTCGAAGAAATGACAAAACTTTCTACCGTAGAGGAAACCCTAGTCCATACCAGAGTGAAGGATATAGAAGATAAGGAAGAGGACCTGATGGGAGAACATTCAAAGGAACCTATTTCAAGTGTGGAGGTGAAGGATATAGAGCTTTTGAATGTAATCAGGGGAGTACAAGAAAGAGAACAGAGAATAGTGGAAGAGCAGCCTATGTGAAAGAAGAACATGTTGGATCACCCAGTTCAGTTGGTAAACCTGAGAAAGGAGAATCACTTGTCATGAGGAGAGCACTATTTCAAGCAAAGACAAATGAGGAACCACCGTAGAGAAAAAGTTTGTTTAGAACCAGATGGAAATCAGGAGGTAAATGTTGTAAAGTTGTAATTGATAGTGGTAGTTCTGATAACCTAGGTTTAGAGGAGATGGTGACTAAGCTAAAGATGGAATGACTGAAACACCCTAAGCCCTATCAGATAGCATGGATTCAGGATGATCATAAGGTACTGGTGAGTGAGCAATGTTTGGTGAAATTTCAGAATGGATCTTATCATGATGAAGTATTGTGTGATATTATGCCTATGGATTTATGTCATATTTTGTTGGGTAGACCTTAGCAGCATGATAGAAAAGCTATACATGATGGACGAAAGAATACATATACTATAACATCAAATGGAAAGAGAAATTTACTTTGATTCCTTTTGAAGATGATCCTAAGAGTGAAGTATGTGGGAACATGCTAGAATCTGTTTGGTAGATGGAAGAAAATTTTTGCATGGTTTGAGACATGAGAGCATGTGTTATGCTTTGGTCCCTAAGAAGCCTAAAACATTGAAGAAGGAGACTGAAGAATCACAACCGAAGGAGATAACTAAGTTGCTGATAGAGTATGAAGACATCATATTAGACAATGTACCTGAAGGACTACCACCAATTAGGAGTATGAGTCATCACATGGATCTTATACCTGGAGCTAGTTTGCCTAACAAAGCAGCA
The DNA here is from genome assembly GCA_027924645.1 of Cunninghamia lanceolata. Classification (NCBI taxonomy): domain Eukaryota; kingdom Viridiplantae; phylum Streptophyta; class Pinopsida; order Cupressales; family Cupressaceae; genus Cunninghamia; species Cunninghamia lanceolata. The sequence goes on from BSBN01000465.1 coordinate 267,323, forward strand.
CACAGAATGACACCATCAAAGAATGAAGAATTGAATAGATAGATACATGAGTTGTTGAGAAAAGGTTTGATTAGAGAAAGTCTGAGTCCTTGTGTAGTACCTGCAGTGTTAGCACCAAAGAAGTATGCAGAATGGAGAATGTGTACAGACTGTAGAGAAATAAAAAAGATCATAGTTAATTATAGATTTCCTTTACCTAGGATGGATGATATCATGGATTGTTTGAGTGGAGGAAAATATTTCACAAAGATAGAATTGAAGAGTGGATACCATCAGATTAGAATCAGAGAGGGAGATGAATGGAAAACTACTTTTAAGACAAATGAGGGATTATATGAGTGGTTAGTGATGCATTTTAGATTGACAAATGCACCAAGTACTTTCATGAGATTGATGAATGAATTTTTGAAGAAATTATTGGGTAAGTTTGTTATTGTATATTTGAATGACACTCTGATTTTCAGTAAGACAAAAGAAGAACATTTGTAGCACCTGAGACAAGTATTGCAGAGATTGAGAGAAGAGAAATTGTTGATAAACATCAAGAAGTGTAGTTTCATGAAGGAAGAATTGGTATACTTGGGATTTGTGATTTCTGTAGAAGTATTGAAGATGAACCATGAGAAAGTGAGAGCAATTGTTGAATGGCCTACACCGAAGACCATTGGAGAAGTCAGATCATTTCATGGATTGGCTAGTTTCTACAGGAAGTTCATCAAAAAATTTAGTTCATTATGTAACCTTATGACAGAGATAATGAGAGGTGACAGAGCAACTTGTTTTGGCATTACCGGATTTCAATAAGGTATTTCAAGTAGATTGTGATGCAAGTGGAAATGAAATAGGAGTAGTGTTAAGTCAAGAAGGTAGACCTGTAGCATATTTCAGTGAGAAATTGAATGATGCAAGGAGAAGATATTCAATTTATGATCAAGAGTCCTATGCCATAATTCAAGCCTTGAAAAAGTGGAGACATTACTTGTTGACTAAGGAGTTTGTGTTGTATACAGATCATCAAGCTTTGCAATATCTTAACAGTCAAGGAAAGTTGAATCAGAGACATATGAGATGGGTAGAGTTCATGCAGAGTTACACTTTTGTGTTGAAGCATAGGAGTGAGAAATCAAACAAAGTTGCAGATGCCTTGAGTAGGAGAAGAAACTTGTTGACAGATATGAGAGTTGAAGTGTTGGGATTTGATGAATTGAAGAACATGTATGAAGAAGATCTTGATTTTGCAGAACCTTGGAAAGCATGTAAGGAACCTGTTGTGATAGATAGGAGTAAGTGGTTGGACTATTTCACTCAAGAAGATATGTTTCTCAAGGGAAATCAGTTATGCATACCTAGAAGTTCCATGAGAGATAATTTGATCAAGGAAAAGCACAGTGGTGGATTGCAAAGGCATTTTGGCATTGATAAGATAGTGGCTTTGGTAAGTGAAATTACTTTTGGCCTCAGATACATAAGGATGTTAGGAAATTTGTGCAAAGTTGTAGAGTTTGTCAAGTTGCAAAAGGGAGTAGTCAAAATATTAGATTGTATAAACCATTGACAGTATCGGAGAGACCTTGGGAAGACATAAGTATGGAATTTGTAATGGGATTGCCAAAGACACAAAGAGGACATGATTCAATATTTGTTGTAGTGGGAAAATTTTCAAAGATGGCACATTTCATACCTTGTAAGAAGACAACTGATGCAGTGCATTTAGCTGACCTATTTTTCAAGGAGATTGTGAGATTGCATGGATTACCTAAGAGCATAATTTCAGATAGAGACATAAGATTTCTTGGATATTTTTGGAAGACACTTTGGAAGAAGATGAAGATAGATTTGAAGTTCAGTTCAGCATTTCATCCACAGACTGATGGATAGATAGAGGTAGTGAATAGGAGTTTGGGAAACTTATTGAGATGTTTGGTTAGAGAGAAGGAAAGAAGTTGGGATTTGATTCTTGCACAAGCAGAGTTTGTATACAATAATTTAGTGAATAGGAGTACCAAAAGAACACCTTTTGAGATTGTTACCAGAGTAAACCTTAGAGGAGCAACAGAGTTGAGAGATATCAGTATGGAAGATAAGAGAAGTGTAGAAGTAGAAGAATTTGTAGGACACATGGAGATAGTGCATAATTAGGTTAAGAAGCATTTGGAAGAGATAAACAGTAAGTATAAAAAATAAGTAGATGAGAAAAAGAGACACAAAGAATTTTCAGTGGGATATGAGCTGATGGTATACTTGAGGAAAGAAAGATTTCTAGTTGGGACATATAACAAGTTAAAGATGAAGAAGTTTGGACCATGTAAGATACTTAGAAAATTTGATTCAGGAAATGCATATGAAGTAGAGTTATCAAAGACACTAGGTATATCACCTATTTTCAACATTGCAGACCTACATCAGTATCATGAACCAAAGTTTAGTGGCACCATTGAAGAAGAGTTGAAGAAGCAGTTACCACAACAAGTACCAAAGCATATTGAGGACATTTTGGATAGCAGAGTTGGATGCAGCACTAGAGGAAGCAATACAAAGAGTATATTGTGAAGTGGAAAGGTAGACCGGAAGAAGACTCATCTTGGATTTCTCAGGATGAGGTGGACCATCTTGGTTTTCCTCCAACCCCAGCAAATTGAGGGACTCACTTTTTCAATAACCTCAGATGTCTAATGCAGGAGCATCCCTAGTTCAAGAGAAATCTTTCATCAACCAAAAACATTTGCATTTCAATTTATTTTTTAGTTTTAATTTTCATTTTCTAGTTCAGTTTAGGTAGTTCAGTCAGTAGCAGTTTCTATATTTCGGTCTGCATCCTACCATAGTTGCATTTCAGGCCTTGCAAAGCTAGACTTAGCATCTAGATTCATTCATGCACAACATATCCAAATCTCAGATCATTTGGATCAGGTACCGGTAAGATATCACTATCAGAAGATCGATTGTTTTCTCAGAGAAGAGCATCCTGATAGTCTTAGACAATCAGCTAAAGGAGAAGACTTGTAGAGCATTTCATGACTTGCGAAGTTAAAAGACACATCATTCAATGTTGTTTAGTTTGTGGCTAACCCTCCCTGAGATCTGCACATCATTCCATTCATTTGTAGAGGAATTCTATTCATTTAGGTTTGACCTATCTATGTACACACATTATAGCTCTTCATTGGAGTTTGTGTTCTTCCTTGGCTGACGTGGAGGAATCTCATGTTCCAGAGATGATATATATTGATGTAATAGATGCCTAGGAAAGTAGTTAGGATAGTGTACAAGTTTGATAGTTTAAATTCTTTGGGAAGGAGCTTCAAAGCCATATCTTGTGTGTATTATGCAATTCTGTAATCAAGCCTATGAGCCCTAATTGTAAGCCTACATGTTGCCGGCTAATTTGTATTTGAATTCTATGATATACTGAATGACTGAATCTATATTTTCTTTAGATCTTTGGGTTGTTTCCATTGTGTTTACTCTGGCTACATCACTTGGATAGTTCACTTTGTGGACCCTCCTAACTGAGACTACACCAAGGTGTTTTATCAATGAGCAATGGTGTAGAAGACCTATTAACTAGGTAACAAGCAGTAGCAATAGCTTCAGCCCAGAACTTTTGTTCAAGGCTAGCTCCACTTAAAATACTCCTATCCCTCTCCATCAACATTTTGTTCATCTTCTCTACAACTCCATTTTGTTGAGGGGTATACGGAGTTGTCTTGTGCCTCTCAATACCATGTTCTTTACAGAACTTGTCAAAATCTATTGAACAAAACTCACCACCATTGTCAGTCCTCAAATACTTCATATTTCTATCCTTCTGATTCTCTACAAGAGCTTTAAACTCTTTGAATCTACTAAATACTTTAGATTTGATTCTAAGAAAATACACCCATGTCCTTCTACTGTAATCATCAATGAATGAAACAAAGTAAATAGATTTTGAAATTGAAGGAACATTAACAAGACCAAATACATCAGAATGAATCAATTCCAACACCTTAGAAGATTTGTGAGAATTGGAATAAAACTGAACATGGTTTTGTTTTCCATAAATGTAATGTTCGCAAAAATTGAACTCAAGGTTACATTCATTCATACCCTCAACAAGATTTTTATTTTTTAGGGTCCTCAAACCCTTTTCATCAATGTGACCAAGCCTTTGGTGCCACAACATTGTCTTCTCAGCTGGAAGTTTCATCTCCATAGAATGAGCACCCTTAGGTACCTAGAAAGCACAACCATCAGAAGTAGATGCATCAGTCCTCTTCACATCAATTCCAATGGTGAGGATGAAGACTCTGAAGTTCTCTTCTTTGAAATAGAGGAACTATTGCACTGAACCGCACTTGCATCAAGCTAAAATAGAGTACCAATCCGAACACCTTTAGCTAGCACCATAACTCCTCAAGTCATCTTGCATGTTCCATTAGAGAAAATATGTACACCCACATAATTCAACTTACTTACATATAGTAGGTTCCGTGCCAAACTAGAAATATGTTGAACACCATTGATCCCCTTCACTCATCCATCAGGGAATCAAATCAAGACTCTTCCATGGCCAACAATATTCAGGTGAGATTCATCACCTAAGTACACCTTCCCACCGTCATATTCTTCATACTTCAAAAACCAACCCCGATGAGAGGTCATGTGAAAAGATACACTAGAGTCCACAAGCCACACATCTTCTGATGCATGTATTGTGAAGGCAGCGACAAATGCTTCTCCATCATCCTGAGAGGACTTGTCAGAATCTGAATCATAGTTCTTCTTTTTCTTCTTCTCCTCCTTGAAATTCTTGTGGAAGTGACCAGGTTTGCTACAGTTCCAACATAGAGCCTTGGACTTTCTGCGAGACTTCGATCTTCCATGGGATTTGGATCTTCCTTTTTCTTCCTTCTTCTTATCCCTTTTCTTTCCCTTCTCTTTAGATCTACCATGAACCTCAAGAGCCTCCTTAACCAATTTAGAAGATTTTCTCTGCATCTCTTCAGACAACAACGAAGAAACCACTTCATCCATCTTGAAGGTGGTAGTGGTACTCCCAATGGCCATAACAAAGTGATCCCATGAATCTGGTAAGGAACACAGTAATGTCATACATCGATCCGCCTCCTCCATCTTCACACCAATAGAGGTCAACTGAGCAACAAACATATTAAATATATTTAGGTGATCAGTGATAGATCCTCCATCTTCCATGCTCAGAGAATACAATTTATTTCATAGGAATAACTTGTTTACCAGGGATTTAGCCTAATAAACATCTCCAACCTTCTTCCAAAGATCTTTTGCAGTCTTCTCTTCATGGATATTTAGGAGCACTAAATCATCCAAACAGAGTCTTATTAGACCCTTAGCCTTCTAATCCATCAGATCCCAATCTTCTTGTTTCATACTCAATGGTATGGTTCTAGATATTGTGAGTCATAGATCTATATCCACCAAAAATTCCTCCATCTTGAGTTTCCACAACTCAAAGTTGCCTCCATTGAACTTCTCTATATCAAACCTCCCATATGTGCTCTCCATCTCTTTCCTACAAAAAAGATTTCAAAATCCTCTACACAAGCTCCCACTCAAATGAAGATCAGCTCAAAACACCCTCCACCCAACAACTAGAACCAAAGGTGATCAGGCTCTAATACCTATTAGGGTTAACTGACAAAAGATATCAATTAAAATACAAATAAAGATTAAACAGAAGAATGAAAATGTACAGAAATAATAACAGCGAGAGACAAGTTTTAACATGGTTCACCCAAACTTGGGATACATCCACCAACAGAGAGTCCAATAATATTATCCAGTAAATCAAACCAATTACAACCAGCAATCCTTGCAACTAAATACCAAACAGAGAGTCCAATATTATTATCCAGTAAATCAAACTGATTACAACCAACAATCCTTGCAACTCAATACCACTACAAATGCTACAATACATCAACTGAAACACTAACCCTTAGCTATTTTTATTATGACTTTTGTCAGTTACAGAAATAGGGTTTTTTTATGTCGGTCAATAGAAAAAATAACTCCCGACGCCTTTATAAAATAATAAAAAACCATGTGAGGTTTCAAGGGTGCTGCCCCTGAGCCCCTGTGAGGGTGCTGCCCCTGAGCCCCTGTGAGGGTGCTGCCCCTCGACCATACCCTATATTGCAACAGGGAGTGTACCAGGGGCACTGTCCCTAGACCCCATAAGGGGTGCTATCCCTTGACCCCGTAGGAATTTAGGGGGAAACCACACTGATAAAAGTGGGGTAAATTTAACCTCTGAGTCTGATTAGGCTCCATATAACAACAATCTCCCACTTGGAGACTGATCAGACTCCACACCATATCATCTCCCACTTGGAGACTGATCATAACACTGTTGACCCTGTAGCTCCCACTGGAAATAAGCACCCTGGACTCTGTTGTTCTAATTTTGTTTTCAGTCTTGAAGACCAACCGAAGCTGAAGAGAAGTTCAACTTCTCCCTTGTCATTGCCTTTGTAAACATATCTGCTAGATTTTCATCTGTATCTATCTTTTCTAGCCTTAACTGTCCATCATCCAACACCAACCGAATGAAGTGATACCTCAACTATATGTGTTTGGTCTTTGAATGCAAGGCAAAATTCTTTGCAAGATGTATGGTACTCTGACTGTCCGTAAACAAATAATTGTTAGCCTGTTGTTTACCCAATTCTTCCATGAAAGATTGCAGCCATATCATCTCCTTGCTTGCCTCTGTTGCAGCTACATACTCTGCCTCTGTGGTGGATAAAGCAACCACCTTTTGCAACTATGAGATCCAACTCACCGTTGTCCCACCTACAGTAAAGACATAACCTATAGTACTCTACCTGGTATCAATACCCCCTGCCAAATCTGAGTCTACATAACCTGCTAAATCAAGATTAGAGCGCCCAAAACATAAGTGTTTATTAGATGTACCTCTCAAACATCTGAGAATCCATTTTATTGCATTCCAATGCTCTAATCTAGGATGACTCATATACCTACTTATGACTCCTACAGCATGTGCAATATCTGGTCTCATAAATACCATGGTGTACATTAAACTTCCTACAGCTGAAGCATATAGTACCTTAGACATTTTTTCTTCCTCTTATGGTGTCTTAGGACACATCTCCTTAGTCAATTTCAAATGACTAGGCAAAGGTGTACTAACAGCTTTTGTATTCTCTATATGGAATCTCTGCAACACCTTTTCAACATAATCAGCCTGAGATAGAGTCAATTTTTTGTTCTTCCTATCTCTACAAATTTTTATACCAAGGATTTGTTTTGTTGCCACCAAATCCTTCATAGTAAATGATTGTGCTAACTGGTGTTTTAACTCTCTTATGTGATCCATGTTAGACCCCGCTACAAGCATGTCATTTACATATAAACATAAAATAATGTAGTTTTCATTATCCAACCTCTTAAAATAAACACAATGGTTAGAATTACACTGGCTATAGCCTTGCTCAGCCATAAAACTATCAAATTTTAAGTACCATCGTCGAGTTGCTTGTTTCAAGCCATATAAACTCTTCTTCAATTTGTGCACCAGTTTCTCCTTACCTTTGACCTCAAATCCTTGGGGTTTTTCTATGTATATCTCCTCCAAATCACCATGGAGAAAGATAGTTTTCACATCTAGTTGTTCCAAATACAAATCTTCAGCAGCCACAATACTTAAAATAGTACGAATAGAAGTCATTTTGACAACCAGAGAAAATATCTCATCAGAATCAATGCCCTTTTTCAGTGCAAATCCTTTTACAACTAACCTGGCTTTAAATCTTTTCTTACCTACATCTTCCTCTTTCAGCCTATAAACCCATTTGTTTAGTAAAGCCTTTTTACCTGTAAGTAATTTACATAATTCCCAAGTCTGATTTTTCATCAAGGAGTCCATTTCTTCTTTCATTGCAAGCTCCCACTAAACCCTTGTATCCACCTGTATAGCTTCATCATACCCTTATGGTTCACTAGCATCTGTTAACAAAATAGAATACAAAGAGGGAGAAAACCTTTTAGGAGGTCTACTTAGCATTGTTGACCGTCTAACATTCACTGGAGTTTGTGGTATTTTTGGTTGTTGTTGTGGAGAATGAGGAACCACTAGAACATCATTATTTGGAGTATCATCTAGCACCACATAATCATTTTCTTTCTTCTCATGTTGTTGTAACTAATATTTGTACAACACCTTCTCATTGAATACAAGATCTTTATTTCTCACAATTTTTTAATTTTCAAAATCCCAAAGCCTATAACCAAATTTATCAATGTCATATGCAACAAAGGTACACCTTTTTTATTTTGCATCCAGCTTGGTTCTGTTGGTGCCTGAATTGACTGTCAGTTCTTGAGCAATTTTTATGCAGGCACCATCCCAAAAAAAATCCAAAAAATTTTCCAGTTTTGGCACCCCTTCAGTGTTTCGTAACATCCACATCATCTTTCTTGAAGGGGGGGTCTTCATGATTTGTCCATCGGCATGAGTTTGGAATGTGTCTTGGCGATCATGATTGGTACCATTGGCGTGTTGTCTTCTATCGCTGAGACTTTACCTATCGGCGTAGGTGTTTTGTGGCTTGCCGACAGACTTGGTCTCGCTGACGAGGGTTTTGGAGTGCTATCGCCAAGACTTTGGCTATCGGAGTGAGCGGGCAAGTGTTGGACCGACGTTGGTTGTCTGGCTGATGAGGGATGTTCAAGGTGGTCGTCGGCAGGAGTAGTGCTATCGGTGAGAGAGTTTTTAGGTTCGCCGACGCCTGAGGTCTCGCCGACAGAGTATAGTTTGTTGGCGCCATCGGTGTAATGGAGGATTATCAGGTGAATGGGCAGATTGTTGGCCGATGGCACAGGTCTAGCCGATGGAGTTGCCATCGGCGAGTATGGGGTAGTGTCTAGCCGATGGTGGTAATAGAGTTCAGTTTCGGTGTGACAGGGGCTATCGGGCTAGCCGTTGGAAGATCCACCGATGGAGAGTGTCTGGCCGACAAGGGTGTCATCGGCGTAAGTCACACCGACAGGGGGGCAGTGTAGTGTGTGATTAGAGAGACTAGTGAGGTCGGGGTAAGTTTTGTGGAGCTGGCTGATGGTTCTCCTCTGGCCGATGGGGATGTTGGTGACTTGTGGAGATGTTGGCATCGGCAAGACCGCTATGATCGGCAGGAGATTTGTGGGGTAGGCCGATAATGTATGTCATGGCGATGGGCTATGGGCGAAGGGTCATGTGTCGAGCGCGGCAAAACACTCGACACTTGGTATGTATGCAACTATGCTTTTAAAGCGCCGAAGTTGTCTCCACACCATGCATGTGGGATTATTCCCTTGTATATTTTGAACCCGCGGTTGAACGTGTTTTGGCGGGAAATCTTTTTTGTATGCAGCGATAGTTTTTCAGGTGACCGCGGGTGGTTGAGACCCTTAATGGCGACGGTGCAGGGATGTGGACAATGGTACACATGGTCAGGTCGCCCAATTTTTGAATGAAGACTTTCAAGTGGTGGCACGAAGCTCAAGATCCCCCCTGTCTATCGCATTTAATCTGTGAAGGCCATTTTCAAATGGAAGGAATGTATCTGGCAAATTTTTGACTTCTGGCCATGTAATTAATTGCTGAATGTACACGGTTCTGTATAAATGGTTTTGGCTGTGTTACTTTTTAGAGGTTGGATGTTTTTGGGCTTTCTGCTCTGACTCTGAACATAAGGTGTTCACATTTTGAAAGGCATTTTTTGCTACAGACTCGGTCCTTAGTCTGGTGTACTAATCTATCTTGGCTTGTAAATGATGATTTTCTCTGTGATGGCCTTCTATGCAGATTGATTTTAAATGAAAAACACCTGTGTGTGTATTGTTTCTGATTGTCTCCTGTATGTCATTTGTTTTCCTTTCAAACAAGGTTGTCAAGGGCTTCCAAGTTTTTCAGTATGAGCATACTGTGTGTCTGATTTATTGCGTCTGCTCAAGGAGTAGTTAAATAGGCTTTTGATCAGATACAAAGGGAAATAGATTGCATCATAGGATCTGTTAAGTATGATCATTAATGATACTCTTTCTTGGACATGTTGCTGTTAGGCAGTAGCATTATTCTTAGGTCCTCTGGATATGAATTTATGTTGTCATGGGGAGACATTTACAGTCTTAGATATGACTCTGCTGCCCAGATAAGGCACTGGTTTGGGAATCTGTCTGTTCAATGGGTCTAGGAAAGTCCCATAACTCCAAACACCATTTCAAACCATCTCATCCTTCCATCTGTTAGTTGTAGGATTAGGATTAGGATCCTTGCATGCTCTCATACCCAACCAGACATCATGTCCAAGAATGTTGCCAACCTTGTGATTTGTTACACAAATCTTGGTCCATACATGAGAGTATTCTGCCTGTTGATGTCAAGTTAAATCCTTCTATCATTGAGCTAGTCAAGGTTATACTTTTATCAAGTAGGGAAACCCCCCTTGGTGCGGCAGAACCAGAAGTGAAGGGGAGGAGCTCACGCAACCTCCTGTATTCAGTTGGCTGAATCTGCCTGTGCATTAGAACTGGCAAACCCTAATGCTGATTCAGAAGAAAAACCAACAGGTTCTATTTTCAGAATCTACATGTGCAAATTCTTCACATCCAAAGGTTTTGAGAAAATAATAACTCACCTTCTTACCTATCCATGCTTCCTCTAGAATACCATAGGCCAAAGGAACTAAAGGACCTCTATTAATTAAATATACAACAATGTTGACAGCCTCTGCCCACATGTTTAAAGGCAACCCAGCATGCAATCTCATGGTCCATGCACGCTCCATTATTGTCCTATTCATGCGCTCAGCCACTCCATTTTCCTATGGAGTCCTTGGAACTATTTTATACCTACAAATTCCATTAAAGGAACAATAATCATCAAATTCTTTTCTACAATACTCACCACCATTATCAGATCTGAGATATTTTAATCTTTTACTTGTCTCATTCTCAACCAAGCTTCTCCATTTCTTAAATGTTTCAAATACATCATATTTCTATCTAAGGAAATAAATCCATACCTTCCTAGTAGCATCATCTATGAATGTAACATAATATTGAGAGCCACCAAGAGAAGATACATGAGCTGGTCCCCATACATCTGTATGCACAAGCTCCAACTTTTCATCTTTCTTTTGCTTCCCATCCTTGAGAAAACTGACTCTCTTTTGTTTTCCATACACACAACTTTCATAGAAATCTATATTAATACATTTCAGACCTGGTAAAACTTTCTTAAAATGAAGTACCTTCATACCTTTTTCACTCATATACCCAAGTTTGTTATGTCACAGTGTTGTCTCAGAACCTGTAGCAACTATTTCAGTCTCTTCCTGTGAACTTGCAACAACTGTTTCTGAACCTATTTATTTTTTCTCTGCAACAGCTAAAGTAGAAGGAATAGTATGACCTGTACAAAGATATAAGGTGCCTACTTTCACACCTTTTGCTACTATTAAGGCACCTTTTGAAACCTTCCAATTTTTATCAATAAATGTAACAATGCAACCTTCTTCAGCTAGCTGCCCTACTGAAATTAAGTTCCTACTGAGCCTTGCAACATGCCTTACCTCTTGTAGTAGCCAATGATTCCCATTCGACAACTTAATCTTAATTCTTCCCTTTCCAACAATCTAACAGGGTTTGTTATCTCCCAAATAAACCAGCCCAAAATCCCCTTGGACATAATCAAGAAGATAACTTCTATGCGGTGTAGCATGAAATGAGGCCCTTGAATCTAAAACCCGTGAATCATCAGCATTATCTAGGGAAAGAATCAAAGCATCATCTTTAGATTTATTACTTACCACATTTATCTCCTTATTTCCTTCTTGTTTGTCTCCTTCTTTATTCTTCTGAGACTAGCAATCTTTCTTCAGATGACCTGGTTTCCCACAGTACCAACAATCCTTCTCTCCTCTGAATTGGGATCTCTTGTCCTTTAATTTTCCTCGTAACTTCCCATGACCTCCAGAACCTTTTCCTACCTCCTTTGATCTGCCCCTAATTTCTGCATTCAAAACACTACCTGATGTGGACCCTCTTGAGCTTTTCCATTGCATTTCCTCACTAGGGATAACACCAACAACATCATCAAATTTTAAAGTATTTGAACTAGAGACAGAGTTACTTATAGCCATTACCAAGCTATTCTAGCATTCTAGCAAAGAACATAATATCAAGAAAGCACTCACCTCTTCATCAAAACTTACTTTTATAAAACTTAACTAACTAATAATCATATTAAACTCATTTAAATGATCTGTCATAGATCCACCTTCAATCATTTTCAGATTAAAAAATACTGCATGAAAAATATCTTATTTGAGGCTAAGGGTTTTTCATACAATTTATCCAAAGCTTTCATCAGACCATCTTTTGTCTTCACTTCCATTATATTGAATGCCATCGATGGTGCCAGGAATAACCAAATGGTTCCCAATGCCTTTCTGTCCAGAAGATTCCAATCCTCATCAGTCATTGTTGCCAGTTTCTTAGCTACTTCTTTCAATGGCCTCCATAAATCCTTCTGATACAAATAATCCTCCATCTGCATCTTCCATAACTGATAGTTCTACCCATTAAATTTGTCTACCTTCAATTTACCCTCATCCACCATTGCTCTCACTCAACCGTGAGACCTTCTTGGAGACGATAATCAAACACAACCTGCTCTAATACCACTTGTTAGGGTTAGCTGGCAGAAGATATCAATTAAAATATAAATAAAGATTAAATAGAGGAATGAAAATACACAGAAATAATAACAGCAAGAGACAAGTTTTAACGTGGTTCACCCAAATTCAGGCTACATCCACCAACAGAGAGTCCAATATTATTTACCAGTAAATCTAACCGATTAGAACCAGCAATCCTTGCAACTCAATACTGCTGCAAATACTACAATACATCAATTGAAACCCTAACCCTTAGTCATTTTTATCATGACTTTTGTCGGTTACAAAAATAGGGTTTTTTTATGTCGGCCAATAGAAAAAATAACTCCTGATGCCTTTATAAAATAATTAAAAACTGTGTGAGGTTTAGGGGGCACTACCCCCGAACCCACGCGAGGGCGCTACCCCTTGACCCCGCCCTGTATCATGATAGGGAACATGCCAAGGGCGCTACCCCTTGACCCTGTAGGAATTTGGGGGGAAACTGCACTGATAAAAGTGGGGTAAATTTAACCTCCGACTCTAATTAGGCTTCATATAACAACAATACCAACTAAAAGGAAGAAAGGTATGCGGAAATGCTTTCTACACTAATCTACTAACAAAAGATTTATGCAAATTTTTATCTTTTACAATTATATATTATGAGATACACATTAACAAAAAGGTAACAATGCATCAAAAATAAGTACAATGCTCACAACACAAGATATACATGGGGAAAACCCTTTCGGGTAAAAAATTCCACACTCCAAAGTCGCCCAATATATTATTGAGGAATCAAGAATATTACAATATAATTGCAGAGCAAGCTTTCACAGGAGTATAACCAACCAAAGATCCAAAGGTAACTCAACATCTATAAGACTCTGACACAAAACCTCTATCTCAAGCTCTCGATATATAGAAGATACAATACAGTAAACTGTCAACAGTAATTACAAAACCCTGATCCAAAAAACTACCCAAAAGTGGTGCCCAAATTATCTCTAATAAAAAATGCCTTGTGATGTGCCAAATCACACAACATGTGTAACTCTCCCCTTTATAGCTCTTTTAAGTGTCCAACATGTTTTCACATTTCCCAAAAATAGGAGGTCCAACTTTCCAAGGTCATAACTTTTGATCTGGGTGTCCAATTGACAAGCCATTTAATGCATAGAAAAGCTCGTGAAGAGATCTATCAAGCTATAATCCACTTCACTGGTTACGACAACTTTTAAGGCATTTAGGGACCTCTAATTGCCTCAAAACTAAGTTTGAAACTTTTTCTGACAGTTTCAAAAAAAGAAACATTAATACCTCGCAATCCAGGTATAATTTGGAGTCGAAACTCACCCGAGATGTTTACTTAGAAGTTTCGCACCTTTTGGGAAAATTTTAGGTCCATCCTAGCTCAAATGTAGAGTTACTAAATATAGTAAACTCTGCTATTTTTATCCCTTTTGGAAACTCTGAAAGTTCTAAACCATTTTTCAAGATAAAGTGTATTCAAAAAGATCAAAACTAGGAAGAATAGTAACCTTCTGTAGTTGCAAGGTTGAGACACCTTTCCTAACAATATGGAGATCAAGAGAAGGATCAAATCCAAAAGACAAAAAATGGTATATACATATCAAAAAAGGAAGCATATAAAGATAAACCATCCTAGTTGATCCACATTATCAACTACATTTAAATCTGCAAACAAAAAACCCTATAGATTATTGTCATCCACCGTAGCTTGGTCATCAGGAGCAGCATCAGGAGGAGGACGTTAGACATGAAGCAAAAGAGACCAGGTAAAAAAGGTATCATGCACTTGGTCTGCTAATTCCACTCCAATTTTATGCACATGAGATTGCAAAGTTTTCAAGAGTTACAGTATAGTCATTTGGGAGCCCTTCTTAGTGATGGTTAGCGCACCAACACAACCTCATACTCCAGTTGTTCAATCAAAGTTGCATTGATGTGCAAAAACCTTCTTAGTGCAATGGTGCAACTTACATACCCCATGTATTGTGGCAAAGTTGTGTTGGTGCGCAAAGACACTATCTAGAACTAGGGAGCAACCTCATAGTCTAGCATCTTAGGCAAAGTTGCATCGGTGCATTGAAAACACTATTTAGTGCTAGGGTATAACCTCATAGTCCTATGGTTTAGGCAAAGTTGTACTAGTGCATTGAAGGCTTCCTTTAAGCAATTAGTGCATGAGCGTAACTTCAATTTTTCTCCTTTAAACAAGGCTGCTTTAAAGCACAAGGTGACTTCCTTTCAAAATTTTCTTCAATTTTAAAGGCAGAAGCCTTTGCCAAAACATATAGAGCATGGACCTCACCATTTAACTTGAACAATTTCATTAACATGAGATTGCAGAGAGTTTTCAATAGTTATAGTACAGTCATTTGGGAGGCCTTCTTGTTAGGAATTGGATTCAGAAAATATCAATTAAATGCCAATAAAGATTAAACAAAGGAATGCAAATACACAGAAATAATAATAGCGAGAGACAAGTTTTAAAATGGTTCACCCAAACTCGGGCTACATCCACCAACAGAGAGTCCAATATTATTATCTAATAAATCAAACTGATTACAACTAGTAATCCTTGCAACTCAATACCACTGCAAAATGCTACAATACATCAACAGAAACCCTAACCCTTAGCCACTTTTATCAAGCCTTATGTTGATTACAAAATAGGGTTTTTTTGTCAGCTAATATAAAAAATAACTCCTGATGCCTTTATAAAATAATAGGCAATTTTAGCTTCAGGGGTGCTGCCCCTAGCAGCCCCCAGACCCCCACTGTGGGCTTCGCCCCTGGGCCCCCACCGAGGGGATAAGCCCTGCAGGAGGGGCTCTGCTCCCCCTGCACTCCCCCGTTAAACAATTTGGGGGGAAACTGTGCTAATAAAAGTGGGAAAAATTTAACCTCCGAGTCTGATTAGGCTCCATAAAACAACAATCTCCCACTTGGAGACTGATCAGACTCTACATCATATCATCTCCCACTTGGAGACTAATCCTAACACTGCTGACCTTGTAGCTCCCACTTGAAATAAGCACCCTGAACTCTCCTATCTTGATTTTTTGTTTTCAGTTTTGAAGACCAACCAAAGCTAAAGAGGAGCTTAGCTTCTCACTTGTCACTACCTTCATAAACATATCCGCTAGATTTTAATTTGTATGGATCTTTTCTAGCCTTAACTGTCCATCATCTAACACTGACTAGATGAAATGATACCTGAACTATATATGTTTGGTCTTTGAATGCAAGGCAGGATTCTTTGTAAGATGTATAGCATTCTAGCTATCCGTAAACAAATAATTGTTAGACTATTGTTTGCCCAATTCTTCCATGAAAGATTGCATCCATATCATCTCCTTGCTTGCCTCTGTTGTAGCTACATACTCTGCCTCCGTGGTGGATGAAGCAATCACCTTTTGCAACCTGGAGATCCAACTCACTATTGTCCCACCTATACTAAAGACATAACCTATAGTACTCCACCTGGTATCAATATCCCCTGCCAAATCTAAGTCTACATAACCTACTAAATTAGTATTAGAGCCCCCAAAACATAAGTGTTTATTGGATGTACCTCTCAAATATATGAGAATCCATTTTACTGCATTCCAATGCTCCAATTCAGGATGACTCATATACCTACTTACGACTCCTACAGCATGTGCAATATTTAGTCTCATGCATACCATGGCATAGATTAAACTTCCTACAGCTGAAGCATATGGTACCTTGGACATTTTGTCTTCCTCCTCTTGTGTCTTTGGACACATCTCCTTAGTCAATTTTAAATGACTAGGCAAAAGTGTGCTGACAGCTTTTGCATTCTCCATATGGAATCTCTACAACACCTTTTCAACATAATCAGCCTAAGATAGTGTCAATTTTATGTTCTTCCTATCTCTGCAAATTTTCATACTAAGGATTTGTTTTGCTACCCCCAAATCCTTCATAGCAAATGATTGTGCTAACTGTTGTTTTAACTCTCTTATGTGATCCATGTTAGACCCTGCTACAAGCATGTCATCAACATATAAACATAAAATAATGTAGTTGTCATTATCCAACCTCTTAAAATAAACACAATGGTCAGAATTACACCGACTATAGACTTGCTCAGCCATAAAACTATAAAATTTCAAATACCATTGTTGAGGTGCTTGTTTCAGGCTATACAAACTCTTCTTCAATCTACACACCAATTTCTCCTTACCTTTGACCTCAAATCCTTGGGGCTATTCCATACATATCTCCTCCTCCAAATCACCATGGAGAAAGGCAATTTTCACATCTAGTTGTTCCAAATGCAAATCTTCAATAGCCACAATACTTACAACAGTATGAATAGAAGTCATCTTAACAACCGGAGAAAAAATCTCATCGAAATCAATACCTTTTTTCTTTACAAATCCTTTTACAACTAACCTAGCTTTAAATCCTTTCTTACCTCCATCTTCCTCTTTAAACCTATAAACCCATTTGTTTGGTAAAGCCTTTTTACCTACATGTAACTTACATAATTCCCAAGTCTGATTTTTCAGCAAGGAGGCCATTTCTTTTTTCATTGCAAGCTCCCACTGAACCTTTGTATCCACCTGCATAGCTTCATCATACCCTTTTGGTTCACCAGCATATGTTAACAAAATATAATACAAAGAGGGAGAAAACCTTTTAGGAGGTCTACTTAGCCTTGTTGACTGTCTAACATTCACTAGAGTTTGTAGTATTTCTTGTTTATGTTGTGGAGAATGAAAAACCACTGGAACATCATTATCTAGAGTATCATCCAGCAACACATAATCCTTTTATTTCTTCTCATGTTGCTGCAACTGATCTTTGTACAGCACCTTTTCATTGAATACAACATCCCTGCTTGTCACAATTTTCTGATTTTCAAAATCCCAAAGCCTATAACCAAATTCATCAATGCCATATCCAACAAAGATACATTTTTTTGATTTTGCATCTAGCTTGGTTCTATTTTTAAAATCTACATGTGCAAATGTTTCACATCTAAAGGTTTTGAGAAAAGAATAACTCACCTTCTTACCTATCTATGCTTCCTCTAGAATACCACAGACCAAAGAAACTGAAGGACCTCTATTAATTAAATATACAGCAGTGTTGACAGCCTCTACCCACATGTTTAAAGGTAGCCCAGCATGCAATCTCATGGTCCTTGCACACTCCATTATTGTCCTATTCATGCGTTCAACCACTCCATTTTCCTGTGGAATCCCTGGAACCATTTTCTGCCTATGAATTCCATTAAAGGAACTATAATCCTCAAATTCTTTGTTGCAATACTCACCACCATTATCAGATCTGAGACATTTTAATATTTTACCCGTCTCATTCTCAACCAAGCTTCTCCACGTCTTAAATGTTTCAAATACATTAGATTTCTACCTAATGAAATAAATCCAAACCTTCCTAGTTGCATCATTTATGAATGTAACATAATACCAAGAGCCACCAAGAGAAGATACCTGAGCTAGTCCCCATACATTTGTATGCACAAGCTCTAACTTTTCATCTTTCTTTTGCTTCCCATCCCTGAGGAAATTGACTCTCTTTTATTTTCCATACACACAACTTTCACAGATATCCATATTAATACATTTTAGACCTGGTAAAATTTCTTAGAATGAAGTACCTTCATACCTTTTTCACTCATATGCCCAAGTTTGTTATGCCACAGTGTTGTCTCAAAACCTACAATAATTGTTTCAGTCTCTTCCTGTGAACCTACAGTAATTGTTCCTAAACCTGTTTGTTTTTTTCTCTAAAATAGCTAAAGTAGAAGGAACAATATGACCTATACAAAGATATGAGGTGCCTACTTTCACACCTTTTTCTACTATTGAGGCACCTCTTGAAACCTTTCAATTTTTATCAATAAATGTAACAATGCAACCTTCATAAGCTAGTTGCCCTTCTAAAATTAAATTCTTACTCAGCCTTTGAACATGCCTTACCTATTGTAGTAGCCAATGATTCCCATTCTGCAACTTAATCTTGATTCTTCCCTTTCCAACAATCTGACAGGGTTCATTATCTCCCAAATAAACTAGCCCAAAATCCCCTTGGACATAATCAAGAAAATAACTTCTATAGCGCATAGCAAGAAATGAGGCCCCTGAATATAAAACCCATGAATCATCAGCATTATCTAGGGAAAGAATCAAAGCATCATCTTTAGATTTATTACTTACCGCATTTGCCTCCTTATTGCCTTCTTGTTTGTCTCCTTATTTATTCTTCTGAGACAAGCAATCTTTCTTCAAATGACCTGGTTTCCCATAGTACCAGCAATCCTTATGTCCTCTGGATTGGGACCTCTTGTCCTTTGATTTTCCTAATGACTTCCCATGACCTCCAAAACCTTTTCCTCTCTCCTTTGATCTACCCCTTCTTTCTGCATTCAAAACACTACCTAATGTGGACCCTCCTGAGCTTTTCTGTCGCATTTTCTCGTTAAGGATAACACCAACAACATCATCAAATTTCAAAGTATTTGAACTAGAGACAGAGTTACTTACATCCATTACCAAGTTATTCTAGCTTTCTTGAAGAGAACATAATACTAGCATATTTATATTAAATATAATATATCTAAAGTATGCCGAGAGATGTCCTTTTCGAGGTGCCTATTTTTTTAATCACTAATCCTAACATTAGGCGCCTTAGGAAGGATATCTCCCATCATACTTTAGATATATTATTGTTTAGGGTAAAATTGGATTTGTTAATCTTTTGTGGCTTAGATGTTAAAATCCTCCTTTCACCCTAACATTGAAGGATCTAGGGTCGAGTGGCGAGCACTATCATACCCTAGATCTCTTGCAAATGAGGGGAAGTTTGGAATATGGAATTAATTATCAATTTTTCCTTCTCCTATGCTTAATTGACCATTGAAACCCTAATTAAGTAAATACAACAACAAATTAATGAATTATGGAAAAATCTCTTGCAGATGGAAGTAAAATGCCAAATTACAAAATACATGTTTTCGGGGTTCCAAACCGGAACGGTCAGGGACATTGGAGCGGGCGCCCAAGTCCAAGGCACCTACTTTTTTGAGGAATATAGACCTTCTTTGGATAATGATCAGCTTTGTAACTTCTATTTTCTAGAATCAGTCTATAGAGGACACAGGAGCGAACGCCCTAGTCCTGAAAGTGCTCCTTTGTCTGTCTTTTCTTCATATCCTGAATCCCTGATGTCTTTCCAGCCTTCCTGCAACTCCACTTTTCCTGGATACGACACCTGTAACCTACAATCACAAGACTTGGTTTGGGGGTTGTGGTGTTTAGAGGTTTGCCTCAGTCAAACCCCAGAGGACACTTAAGTCTTTGAACACCGTTGTTAGATAAAGAGGGCATGCCCTAGTGAGACAGAGGCTAAAAACCAAAGGAATCAATGATAAAAATAGAATGATATGTCACCTTCTAGTGAATCTTTCATGAGAAAGATGCTCTTCATGCCATGAATGAATTGATGCTCAAATCTGCAAATATCAACACACAAAACACACAAGTATGCTCTTGCAACACAATAGAAAGCCTTGAATCACCTTGAGAATGCCTAGAGTTCACAATAATCATCTGGTTTACAAATGAATGCCTATATATGTTTATATATGCATCTACAAGCACTCCCGCCAAGATATTTGAAATTTAAACTTACCGTGTTGGCAAAGGGACCTAATAACGGTCACTAACCAACACCCAGAAATTGAGGCTGTCCTAAAATAGGGCAGGACTAGGGAGCGGGCGCCCAAGTCCTCCCCCTATTTTAGGTAGGGTACAGCTCAAGGGGTCCTCCTAGGTCCTATTTGTCATGGGACCTAGGTCTCATTCTATTGAGATGCTAAAATATGAACTAAAATGTCCTAAATGCGCTCTAAAGACCCAGGAGCTAAGCCTTATGAGGGAAAAGCCCCCAAGGGGACATTTTTCAATCTTACATTTAGCCCCCACTTTAATGTATGTATGAACACGAGGCCCATACATGCATTAAAGTAAGGTTACAAACACAGCAAACACATCAAACACGGAGAAGACACACCAATCACATAGAAAATAGTAACAGGGACAAAACATGGAGAAGATAGTTACAGTCATGTAGAACACAGAGCAGATAGTTAATGCATGGAAGACACATTAATGCATAGAAGACATAAATGATATATTTTCTTTTCTTTTTCTCATATATATGAAATGCAAATACAAGTACTGGAAAGTAAACAAACCTCACATAATACACGATGCACCACTTAAGGGCACAGGTCTCTGTATATGGGGCAACACACATGCAAGACACACAAAACCTCCCAAAAATGCACGAAGTACTCCCTAAGAGCACTAGTCACTGCATATGGGGCAACAAACACACCATACAAAACAAGCATGCCAAAACATGCACACTTGAAGACACGAAGAAAACATGGCAGACAAGCGATGGTGTGTACCTATTTCTAGGTCCAATACCATCTCAAGCACATTACAGGCACACACTGATGATTGCACTTCACCACAGCAATCGCTGAAAACATGCTCAAGGGTTGAGTTGGTCACAAAACCACTCCCCACCTCCGTAGAGGACTTTTGAAAATGATAGGATGATGCAATTTACTCTGAGAAATACACCATCCCCACCTCTGCAGAGGGCTTAAGAAAAAGGATATGTTCAATATCCCGCCTCTATAGAGGGCTTACATGATTGATTGATTGATTGTAAACAAACTCAAGATGCACGATGCACTACTCAAGAGTGCAGGTCACTACATCTGAGGTCAAACACATTGCTAGCATCTATAATAGACAGCTTACCTTATATGCCCCCACCTTAAGGTGCTTGATATCAATTATCAATATCAAGCACGTTAAGGTAGGAAGAAAACACACAAGGGAACATCGACTTTCATAAAGCCCATGCCCCCCGGAGGTGACATGTACTTTATGATCGCCAAATGTTCCCACAAACACATCCCTGCAAGAAACATGTTAGTGTCTACAATATCATGATAAACAACAACATCAATGCATATGATTAACCACACAAAGAGCCAAGGTTAGACAACAAATTCAGAGTTCAAGGATAACCAGCGGCTATGTCACGAAGCTCTCTGAATCAAGTACAACCAAGGCTAGATTCAAAGGCAAACAAAGGTGCATAGAGCAGTAGTATTATTAAGGTTTGTAAATGCGATAGAAACATCATCATACTCACTACATGGAAAGCACGAGTGCTTCCACTAGCCAAGCATTAGATAAGATATACAACCCCATCATCATATTAGGAACTATAGTCCATTTTTTATTGCTCTTGAAAGGGACACTATGTCCGCATCAGTATAAATGTTTGTCACCATCCACCTGCTAGGTGGAAACACTAGAGGAAGGGAAACAATAAATAAGAGAGGAGAAAACAAGTGTCTTAGGGACATTCCCATAGGAGGGTGCCCCCAAGTCACCAACCACGATGCTATGTCCGTAAGACACAACACTCAACAATGAAATCAGAGAGAGCAATATAGAAGAATGATGATACAAATAGAAGGTCACAACAGAGGCAGTCTCCTGGTATCCCAAACCTTACGGGAGAATCTGAGGTCATCCCAGAAGGCCTAAACAACATATAACACATCACGGGGGAAACACATTACAATAGAAATAAAAGTTTATAGATACTTACTTGCAGGGTCTTCATATTATATCTTGGAGCTTTCGAACCTCTTGGAGAGGTACTCAATCATGTTTAAAGCAAAATTTGAATGGTTCTTATGAAAGTTTTGCTTGTTATCATATGATGCTTGTTCATTAAATCCTTGTTTAACTAAGACTTTTGGTTGCTTATGAGGGGGAGAACCACTATTATTTATGTTTGTTGATTGTCGTCTTGCTCTTTTCTAATTTTTAGCAAGTTTTCATTGGTGAATCTTTCTAGAATAGTAGTAGGATTCATCTTGTACCATCTTACTCATCTATATCGGTTGTTGTTCTTTCTTTTCAAAGGTATTTTGATTATCTCCTGATCCATATAAGGATAACGGAGGAGGAACCTCAGCGTAAATTCCATTTCTTCGTGGATGAGGTGGGTTATCCACTTGTTTCTTATTCACTTCAATCATTCCTACAATACTATCATAGTCCAAGTAATCATCCTCGTCTACTTCCACTAGATCTTGTTCCACCATATTATTTTTGGTATGTTTAGGAAAAGGATTAGTGAAGATTTGTAAATTCTGATTTGGCGGAGCAACTGACTTGTTTTCATTATCATTCACACCTGATACCTGGATGACATTTGAATCAATAAGGTCATGTATCTTGTGTTTAAGATGCATACATCATTCAGTGTCATGTCCTTGTGTCTGATGATAATGACAAAAGGAATTAGCATCAAAGTAAGGTCCTTGTTTATTAGGATCAACAAGCTTGATCAGGGGAAGCTTTAGAATGTTATTACTCACAGCTCGATTCATGATAGACTGATAGGACTCAGATATTGGAGTAAATTTTCTTGGTTGATATGATGTTTTTTTTGGATTATTTATAGAAGAAACATTTGTGTTTGGTCCATTTATATTGATGAAATTCCTATTATTGTTCCTTCTAAAGTTTTTTTGTGATGATCCACCCACGGATTAACCAACTTGAGTCGATGAGTTTTGGTTTTCATACTGACTAGACAAAAGTTGATAATCATGAAGAGTCCATTAAAAGGGTTTTGTGAAGATTTTTATGAGGGGAAGCAAATTATTACCCTGATAATAGAAAATTAATACAAAAATTTCCTTCACGACACACCTATAGTGCAAATTTATGAAGTCGATAAGGCCAAAATTAGTGAAAATCGTTGTTTTCAAAGCCCTAGGTTTGAGATATTGGAACAAAATGCTATGATAATCTTTTGAAGTCTGATTTATGATGGAAATTAAATATTCTTAGATCTTAAAATGATTTTCAAGCCTTAACATGCAAAATGCCCATGCAAATTTAATGAAAATGCACCAAAATTGCTAGTTTTTATTAAAATTTTCAATACAAAAATGTAAATAATTTAAATTTAAATGCAAATTCACACTAAAATGAAAGAGTAAATCCAAATGAAAATTTTAATGAGCCTCTAAAATTAGTAGAAAAATCTAATCAAAGATTTTGCCTACAAACCCTAGATTTTGGAATTACTAGGTTATCTAAAATTGACAAAATTTCCACAAAACCCTAGCAATTAAATGATGAAAATGCAAGGAAAAATTTTTAATTTTTGTATTTTTCTGTAGTTTATATCAGATTTGATGTAAAAATCATGAATTAGGAAAATTTAGGAAGAATTGACACAATTTAGTAAGCCCAACAATGCAATTTTTTTGTATTTTTCCAATTTTTTCAATTTTTTTGAAATTTTCTCAATGCAATAACTTAAATGACCAAATGAATGAATGAAATCACACCAAATCTGCAAACAAACACTCAACAAGTTGCAATTTAATTTCAAAGACACGAGTTCACCAAAATGTTTAGGGTAAAATTAGATTTGTTAATCTTTTGTGGCTTAGATGTTAAAATCCTCCTTTCACCCTAACATTGAAGGATCTAGGGTCGAGTGGCGAGTACTATCATACCCTAGATCTCTTGAAAATGAGGGGAAGCTTGGAATAGGGAATTAATTATCAATTTTTTCCTTCTCCTATGCTTAATTGACCGTTAAAACCCTAATTAAGCAAATACGACAATAAATTAATGAATTATAGAAAATGCTCTTGCAGACGGAAGTAAAATGCCAAATTATAGAATACCTATTTTTAGGGTTCCAAAGAGGAATAGTTGGGGACACTGGAGTGAGCACACAAGTCCAAGGTACCTACTTTTTTGAGGAATCTAGACCTCCTTCAGACACTGATCAACCTTGTAACTTCTATTTTCTAGAATCAATTTGCAAAGGACATAGGAGCGAGTGCCCTAGTCCTAGAAGTTCTCCTTTGTCCATCTTTTCTTCACATCCTGAATCCCTGATGTCTTTCTAGCCTTCCTATAACTCCACTTTTCCCGGATGCAACACCTATAACCTATAATCACAAGACTTGGTTTAGGGATTGTAGTGTTTAGAGGTTTGCTCAATCAAACCCCAGAGGACACTTAAGTCTCCAAACACCATTTTCAAATAAAGAGGGCGTGCCCTTGTGAGGCAGAGGCCAAAAACCAAAGGAATCAAAGATAAAAACATAATGATATGTCACCTTGTAGTGAAGCTTTCATGGAGGAAGATGCTCTTCATGCCATGAAGGAATTGATGCTCAAATCTACAAATATCAACGCATAAAACATACAAGTCTACTCTTGCAACATAATAGAAAGCCTTGAATCACCTTGAGAATGCCTAGAGTTCACAATGATCATCCAGTTTACAAATGAATGTCTACATATGTTTATATATGCATCTACAAGCACTCCCGCCAAGATATTTGAAATTCAAACTTATCGTGTCGGCAAAGGGACCTAATAACAGTCACTAACCGACACCCAGAAATTGAGGCTACCCTAAAATAGGGTAGGACTAGGACGTGGGCGCCCAAGTCCTCCCCCTATTTTAGGTAGAGTATAGCTCAAGGGGTCCTCCTAGGTCCTATTTGTCATGGGACTTAGGTCTCATTCCATCGGGATGCTAAAATATGAACTAAAATGTCCTAAATGCACTCTAAAGACCCGGGAGCTAAACCTTATGAGGGAAAAGCCCCCAAGGGGACATATTCTGACATTACAATTATATTTAATATAAATATGCTAGTAGAATCTAGAGTGGTAAGCCTAATTCTAACTATATTATATAATTATATGAATTATTATAATTATATAATATAATAATATAATATAGATTAGATATATCATTATAATATCTTATAATAATTATTAAATATAATAATTATAATTATATATTATATTATATAATAATTCAAATTCTTATTATATTATAGCCTAATTCTAACTATATTATATAATTATATGAATTATTATAATTATATAATATTATATTATATATAATAATTATAATCATACTATATAATAATTATAATTATTTATTATATTATATAATAATTCTAATTCTAATTATATTATATATTATATTTAGGATTAGAGTTAGGGGTTAGAATTAGGGTTAGGGTTACTGTTTAGTTTAGAATTAGGGTTATAATTAGGGTTAGGAATATAATTAGGGTTCAAATTTGGTTTGGGAGTATGGTTAGCATTAGGGTTAGTTTTATTATTAGAGTTACAAAAAAAACTATGTTAGAATTATGTTAAATAAGGTTAGATTTAGAAATACGTTTAGATTGCTCGGGTTTATAAAACAATGCTAAGTGTACTCTTATGGATGCAGTTAGAATTAGGGTTATATTTTGAATTAGTGTACCTATTTTTAAGGAATATTTTAATCTCAATGTTTAACCCTAATTCTAACAATAATCATAACCCTAATACTAACCCTAACCATAATTCTAATAATAACCCAAACCCTAATACTAACCTTGATTCTAATTCTAACCCTAATTATAATTCTAATTCTAAACCTAATTCTAATAGGAACCCTAATCCTAACTCTAACCCTAACCATAACCATAATTCTAATCATAACTCTGATTCTACCCTAACTATAATCCTAATTTTAAATCTAACAATAACCCTAATTCTAACCCTAATCCTATTCTAACTATGATTTAACCCTAGCCCTAACCTAAATTCTAAACCTAACTCTATCCATAACCCTAATTGTAACTCAATTCCAACCCTAACCCTAGTTATAACCCTAACCTAATTCTTACATTAACCCTATTTCTATTTGTAATCCTAACCCTTACCAAATTCTAACTCTAACTCTAGCCCTAACCCTATCCCTAATTGTAACTCTAATTCTTACCCTAATTTAGTAACCCTAACCTCAATTCTAACCCTAACCCTAATTATAACCCTAACCTCAATTCCAACCCTACCCTAATTCTAATTGTCACCCTTTTTCAAACTATAACCCTAATTCTAATTGTCACCCTTTTTCAAACTATAACCCTAATTCTAATTGTCACCCTTTTTCAAACTATAACTTCAATTCTAACCCTAAACCTAATCCTAATTGAAACCCTAACCCCAACCTTAATACTAAACTTAACCCTAATTGTAACCCTAACTCTAATTCTAACCCTAATCCTAATTCTAACTATGAATTTAACCTAAGCCTAACCCAAATTTTAAACCTAACTCTAGCCCAACGGGCTAACCATAATTTAGTAACCCTAATTCTAACTCGTACCCTAAATTCAATTCCAACCCTAACCCTAATTATAACCCTAACCCAATTCTAACATTAACTCTAATTCTAATCCTAACTCTAACTCTAGCCCTAAACCTAACCCTAATTGTAACTCTAATGCTTACCCTAATTTAGTAACCCTAATTTTAACTTTAACCTTAACCTCAATTCCAACCCTAAACCTAATTATAATCCTACCCTGATTCTAGCATTAACCTTAATTCTTGCCCTAATCCTAATAGTATTCCACCTTAATTCTAACCCTAATTCTAATAGGAATCCTAATCCTAACTCTAATCCTAATCCTAACCCTAACCCTAATTCTATCCTAATTTTAAATCTAACAATAACCCTAATGCTAACACTTACCTTAATCCTAATTCTAACTATGATTTTAACACTATCCCTAACCTGAATTCTAACCCTAACTCTAGCCCCTACCCTAACCCTAAATTTGTAACTCTAATGCTTACCCTAATTTAGTAACCCTAATTTTAACTCTAACCCTAACCTCAATACCAACCCTAAACCTAATTATAACCCTACCCTGATTCTAACATTAACCCTAATTCTTATCCTAATCCTAATTCTAATAGGAACCCTAATCCTAACTCTAACCCTAACCCTAACCCTAATTCTAATCATAACCCTAATTCTATCCTAATTTCAAATCTAACAATAACCCTAATGCTAACACTTACCTTAATCCTAATTCTAACTATGATTTTAACACTATCCCTAACCTAAATTCTAACCCTAACTCTAGCCCCTACCCTAACCCTAACGGTAACTCTAATGCTTACCCTCATTTAGTAACCCTAATTATATTTCTAACCCTAACCCTAACCCCAACCCTAATTATAATCCTAATCAAACCTCGCGTTAACCCTAACTTTAACCTTAATTCTAATTGTGACCGTAAATGTCATCCTAACCTTAACCCTTATTATAACCCTAACCCTAGTTTTGACCGTAATTCTCATTCTAATTGTCACCCTTCTTTAAACTATAATGTGAATTCTAATTATAATTCTAACTCTAATCCTAACCCTAATTCTATCTACAATTCTAACCCTAACCATTATTATAACCCTAATCATAATCGTGACCCTAACCCTAACCCTAACTCTACTTGTAATCGTAACCCTAAATCTAGCTCTAACCCTACCCCTAATTGTAGCTCCAATGCTTACAATAATTTAGTAACCCTAATTTTAATTCTAACCCTAAGTCTGATCCTAATTGAAACCCTAACCCTAACCTTAATACTAAACTTGACCCTAATTGTAACCCTAACCCTAACTTTAATTCTAGCACTAATCCTAATTCTAACTATGAATTTAACCTAACCCTAACTTGAATTTTAAACCTAACTCTAGCCCAAACGGGTTAACCCTAATTTAGTAACCCTAATTCTAACTCTAACCCTAACCTCAATTCCAACCCTAACCCTAATTATAACCCTAACCTAATTCTAACATTAACTCTAATTCTAATCCTAACTCAACCCTAACTCTAGCCCTAAAGCTAACCCTAACCCTAACCCTAACTGTAACTGTAACTCTAATGCTTACCCTAATTTAGTAACCCTAAATTTAAATCTAACCCTAAACTCAATTCCAACCCTAAACATAATTATAATCCTAACCTGAGTCTAACATTAACCCTAATTTGTACCCTAATTCTAATAGTATTCCACCTTAATTCTAACCCTAATCCTAACTCTAACCGTAACCCTAACCCTAATTCTAATCATAACCCTAATTCTATCCTAATTTTAAATATAACAATAACCCTAATTATAACACTTACCTTAATCCTAATTCTAACTATGATTTTAACACTATCCCTAACCTAATTTCTAACCCTAACTCTAGTCCTTACCCTAACCCTCATTGTAACTCTGATGCTTACCCTAATTTAGTAACCCTAATTCTATTTCTAACCATAACCCTAACCCCAACCCTAATTATAACCCTAATCAAACCTAGCCTTAACGCTAACCCTAACCCTTATTATAACCCTAACCTTAGTTTTAACCCTAATTCTCATTCTAATTGTCACCCTTCTTTAAACTATAACATGAATCCTAAGTATAATTCTAACCCTAATCCTAACCCTAATTATATCTACAATTCCAACCCTAACCCTTATTATAACCCTAATCATAACCCTAACCCTAACTCTACTTGTAATTGTAATTGTAACTCTAACTCTAGCCCTAACCCTAACCCTAACCCTACTTGTAATTGTAATTGTAACTCTAACTCTAGCCCTAACCCTAACCCTAACCCTACTTGTAATTGTAATTGTAACCCCAACTCTAGCCCTAACCCTAACCATAATTGTAGCTCTAGTGCATAACCTAATTTAGCAACCCTAATTCTAATTCTAACCCTAACCTCAATTCTAACCCTAAGCCAGATCCTAATTGAAGCCCTAACCCTAACTTTAATTATTCATGAGTCATGCTACAAGGTTTTCTTCTACATATTTTGTATGCATGTGTTATTCCATTGTTGCATGTGAGTCCACCAATTATTTGGAAGTCTCCTAACTAGGAGGTGGGCTTGTATTCAAGCCCTAGAAATTTTGTGTTTATAGGTGCTATGTTTAAAGCTATATGGAGACTTGTCTATATTATGCCATTATTTTTATAATTTTTTTCTTTTAAGGTTAATCAAACCTGCATTTTATCTAAGTTGTAACTCAATACAAATCATGGAGTTTGAAAAGATTGAGAAGGAATATTAGATTCCTTAGATTAGGGTTAATTTAGGGTTAACATTATAATTCCTTAGAATTGTTAGAATTATTAGGGTTAATTTAGGGTTAATATTAGATTCCTTAGAATTATTAGGGTTAATAATAGATTTATTATTAGGGTTAATTTATGTTTAAGTCTTAATTAATTCCTACGTTAAAAAAAAATGTGTTTGCTTGAACCTTACCAAGTATCCATATGGTAATATTCATCTTTTTTTAGCAATTTTGGTAAGTTTCTGCACTAAAGGATATACAATAGAAGGTAAAATAATTGTTTGAACTACTACTACATAATGATTTATAAGCTAAAAACACTATTTCCATTCAAAGTCATATAAAGTATAATGATTATGGGATATGCACAAAATGAATTTGTGTTAAAAAAGCTATAGGAATATATTGAAGCAAATGCAATTGGTAGGTGTAATGCCAAGTTCCACAACCTTTGCCAACATCCTCATTGTTTGTGCTAAAATGAGATCTTTGGAATAGGGTATGGACATCCATCAAAGAAAAATGCATAGACAAATTTTATTAGATGGTGTAATTGCAATTACCATGCTAGACATGTATATAAATTGTGGAATTATAGACAAGACACATGATTTGTTTCTATAGAGTGCCTCAAATAAATGTAGTGTCATGGACTACAATGATTATAGGATGTGCACAAAATTGATTTGTTCAAAAAGACTTTAGAAACTTTCAAACAATAATATGGGGGTTTTGGAATAGGATATGAACATCCATCAAAGCATAATGCATAGACAATTTTCTTAATGTTGTGGTTGTAAATTCCCTTGTAAGCATCCATGCAAAATGTGGGAGCATAGACAATAATGACTAATTAATTATAAAATTAAAACGATACAACTATATAAATATTAATAAGCCATTCCATTAATACTAGTACAAATATCATTAAGGTTACAACTTCATATACTAGTAACTTTTTGATGTGCCAAGACAAACCATGCTCGCCTTTCACTACCACACTTTACATAGATTTATGATTTTTTTTTCTTATGATTTTTTTTTCTTATGATTTTCTTTTAAAAAAATATATCTAAGTATGCAGAGATATATCCTCTTGAGGCGCCTAATTATTAATCACTAATCTTAACATTTACATTTCTTCATAACCTTATTACATTTCTTCGAACTCAAAATTAGATCAAATATTGTGAGGTAGTCCAAAGTACCCAAAACATTTTTAATGGGGGGATTGCATTTCTAGAACACCACATTGCAGAGATATTATGACTTTTTGTTGTGTGTTTCTAGCCACATAGTGAAAGAATACATTCCCTAGGAATAAAAAAGAAATGCTAAAGTTGTCATTGATGTGTGGAATAATTTATATAACTTTCTTGACTCATAATTGTTCAAGCAGAGTTTATTAGATGCAAAACCATAACACAATTCCCCTAATAACGATATGCCACATATATATATCAGTAGTTTCTAAGTAAGGGGCTTCCAAAATGATAGCAACTAAATGGTCAGGGGATCAATAAAACATAGTAGGTACTTATATTAGTAACAAAGAAGTGGTTGTTACTGTATGTTCAGAGACAGGTATGTGACTCACCAACAGAGAGACTTGTAAGAGGAATCTCTGGCCCACATAGTTGAAGAAGTGCCCATGTAAATAGTGAGGTTTTGGTGTAACAAATAAGAGTAAACTTGACCCAGATTGAATCCTAAAATTGCACTGTAAGACCACCCCATGAAAGAATGCAATCCAAATTTACCAAAGTCCATGTTAAAAGCCATCACAACTTCACTTAATATTTAGTAATACTTGATTTTTAGGAAAGATTAAGATGCAATTCAATTCAATAATAACAATAGATAACTGATAAGACCAAATTCTTGATGGTTTGTAAGTTTCAGTGGAAATGATTGAGTGGAATCTTTATGGAGAGGATGGCTAGGTTACGGTCTGGACACAAATTTTCGCAGAGGAAGGGATTCGGTTGAGGGTTGGCAAGTAAATCAAAAAGTGGGACCTAAAAATATAAATTGTTGTGAGAGGGGTGAACAATTTTCATCATTATAATCAGGGACAAATTCATGGAGGGAATTTTTGGTGATGTTGAATGCAGCAATCTAAAAATTAGACTTGCACCAATATTACGCACATGGAATCTCAGTAATGTTGAAGGATAATCCATCAAAACATAATGGGAGGGGAACTTTTTCTAAGCGCTGGGATTGCATCTACCTTGGCTTTTTAACTGAATTAATGGGAGAACATGGAGTATTTAGCACTATTTGCAGTGGCATCCCCACTTTTGAGGGATTGTCAGCTTCCATAACATTGAAGAGATAGAGCTTGACATGCATGAACTGGGATTACTCCGATCAACATTGCAACATTACTCCAATCAGCAAGGTAGAAAGGATAACAATAATGCCCACAAGAAGGAACCCCAACAAGAAAAATGAGCACATATTCAGGCCAACCTGACCAAGAAAGGCTTATATGGCTTGTACAACTACCTGAAAAGCTTGGCGCTTATTGCCCCTGTAGCAAACAATGATCAAGAGAGTCTCTGATAATTTAAAAAATAGATTAGTTGGTATAAATATAATTTATGGAGAGAGTTGGCTTATGAGAACCTACTATCCATTTTAGAGAGCATTGTAAAGACTCACTCTACAATACTGACATTCAAAATAATGAGCCAGACCTGCAAAACAATGGCATTAATTATTTGAGACCATTACTAAAACATGTAGCACTAGAATAACATGGACAAAGAACAATACTAAGGCATATAAAAATGAAGTTACCAATGTGTGTTCGTTTTGCTTGTTGGCGTTCCTTCTTGTGGGTGTTCTGGTTCCTGCCCAACTCCTGGAGTTGCCAAATTCTCTTAGCAGAATTTGCAATGGAACAGCCGACACTCTAAAGTCAAATTGCTATCACTTTCTGTTGTCGCCTAAACTGCCCTCGACCTCGCTCCTCAGTTTCTTTTGTCTCATCACTCTCTGCCTTGAGTTTAAGAGTGAGGTCAAACCAAACAATCGCAACACTTTCTACCATGCTGAATGGAGTAATCCTGATTCATACATGTCAAGATCGTATGCTAAATACTCCTCCATATTCTCCCATTAACCTCCTATTCTTCACCTAGGGATCAAATTTTCTATTGGTCTGTAAAAGAGACACGATAATTTGAAACCACATTGGCAATGGGTAAAACTGCAATATTCTAATTTTAGATGTGGTGGTGTGAGAACAACAATACAAAAGATTCTGGAGCTATTTTTAGATTTTTTTTTTTTTGCAATTTAGATTTTTTTTTTTGGTTTAAAATTATAACCAAAAAATGAGTTCTCTCTTTTCCACCCCCACTACAACTGTAGTTTGCCTCTCAAAACAATTAAGAGATCCCTCACCTCTTCATCAAATTTCACTTTTACAGAAGTTAACTGACTGGTAATCGTATTAAACTCATTTAAATGATCTGTCACAGACACTGTTGACATTCTTTGAATCAGCATTAGGGTCTGCCACTTCTAATGCACAGGCAGATTCAGCCAACTGAATACAGGAGGTTACGTGAGCTCCTCCCCTTCACTTCTGGTTCTGCCGCACCAAGGGGGGTATCCCTATAACTCAAGATGTAACCTTGACTAGCTCAAAGATAGAAAGATCTAACTTGACAACAACAGGCAGAATACTCTCATGTATGGACCAAGATCTGCATGATAGATCACAAGGCTGGCAACATTCTTGGACATGATGTCTGGTTGGGTATGAGAGCATGCAGGGGGTTCCTAATCCTACTCCTACAACTAACAGGTGGAAGTATGAAATGTTTTAGTTTGAAGTTTGGATGCAAAGCTGGACATGGTGTATAACACAAGAACACAGCATGATTGGTGCCTATCCAGGGCTTGGAGTCGGTAGACATACACCTGTGAATGATCAGCATGATTAGCTAAAACTGGATTTCAGGGGGATACACATGATATCTGCCCTACAGATATCTCCCAATGAAGAGTGTTGAGTTATCTCTACTTATGGCATCCCTACTGCAGTATACCCTTCCCAATGTTCAACCTGAAAACAGTTTAATCTACCCCTTGAGCAGAAGTTAAAAGGTCAGACATTCAACATAGGAATTCTATGCTCTAGAATCTAAACATTACCCAAATATCCAGATCCAGAAGAAGAATACATGCAATACTGGAGACAGAATTAACACAACACATGCTAAGATAGCATTACTCATACAAGATCAACCATGAAATCAGTGGATTCATGCCAAATCGTACAACAGGAGATACATAAACTCACAAGTTTAAGCTGTACAGAGCAACCAGATCAGCTGGTTTTGAATTACAGAGCCAAAAATCATCAACTTTCAACAACCTTGAATGAATAACACCATCTGCATTATATAGCAGGAGGGTGTATTCAGCATTAACTACCAGGTTGACCAAAAATCCCGCCAGATACACAGTATCATAAAAATGGCGCTCAAACACAACCAGATTGGCGCCCAAACTTGAATGCAGCAGGTAGGGAAGGAGACAGGAAGATTTCTTGAGCCCTGCGCCACTGATGTACACCTTCAATCGGGTACCAGATCAGCCCACGCCATCGCCCATACCTCTGCAACAATCGCCATTGATGGCGCACCAACCCGCGGCCTCGGGAAGAACATCAATTCTGCATTCGCAAGCATTTCCCGCCGAGACTCATCATCATGATATTTGAAAATGCAGGATATCAATATCCCACATGCACCCCACGATGACCTCAATAACACTTTATATACTAGGTCATGAGCATATATCATGTCGGTGCTTTTGCTCCTGACGACACTAGTATAAGACTTCATCATCATCATCCTCCAGCAGCATGATATCCTGTTGTTCAAAATATCACCCTGACGTCATCATGATATTTGAAATATAACCTGCATGATAATCGGCACAACCTGATCCATCGGAGGAACATCCTCCTGCTGAGCCTATACCAAAAGTCTGGCCGATGAACATCCTGATGACGTCATCATCATATCCTGCTGACGTCATCATCATATCCTGCTGACGTCATCATCATATCTGCCTACTGCGCACCTCCTCATATCCGGATGACGTCATCATCATGTTTGCAAATATCAGGGGATCTCCTTAAGATGATCAGTGTTAGAAATATGACCCCCCCGGGACCCTGATGACGTCATCATCATATTAACATCATCATGATATTCGGAAGACAACCGGATATTTGGAAATATCACCCCCGCAAGCAACTTAGGGCGCACTGTAGCTCATCAGTATCATCAGGATAATAAGCAAACATCACCCGACAGTTGAAATATGATGATGACGTTGAAAAACAAGTCGACGAGGAACATGATGATGCAGATCATCATCGAAGACAAGATGATGATGATGACCTCCTCCTCAAGAAAATATGATGCTGCAGTTGAAAAATGCTGAGGAGGTCCAACACTTAGAAAAAATGGGCAAGAAGATAAAGGCTTCAAATGAAGAAACCTCCTGATCATGACAAATCAACCCCTGGTCAAAATGAGTGTCAACAGACACCTTCAATCATTTTTAGATTAAACAAACGCTTCATGAGAAATACCTTATTTGAGGCTGAGGGTTTTTCAAGCAATTTAGCCAAAGCTTTCATCAATTCACTTATTGTCTTCGCTTCTGTTATATTGAATGCCACAGATGGTGACAGGCACAACCGAATGGTTCCCAATGCCTTTCTATCCAGAAGATTCTAATCCTCATCAGTCATTGTTGCTGATTTCTTGGCTATTCCTTCCAACAGCCTCCATAAATCCTTCTGATGGAGATAATCCTCCATCTGCATCTTCCATAATTGATAGTTCTGACCATTGAATTTATCTACCTTCAATTTACCCTCGTCCGCCATTGCTCCCACTCAACCATGAGACCTTCCTGTAGATGATAATTGAACACAACCCTCTCTAATACCACTTGTTAGGAATTGCATGTAGAATCTAATATCAATTAAATGCAAATAAAGATTAAACAGAGGAATGGAAATACACAGAAATAATAATAGCAAGAGACAAGTTTTAACATGGTTCACCCAAGCTTGGGCTACATCCACCAACAGAGAGTCCAATATTATTATCTAGTAAATCAAATCGATTACAACCAGCAATCCTTGCAACTCAATACCGCTGCAAAATGCTACAATACATCAATAGAAACCCTAACCCTTAGCCACTTTTATCAAGCCTTATGTCAGTTACAAAATAGGGTTTTTTTATGTCAGCCAATATAAGAAAATAACTCACGATGTCTTTATAAAATAAGAGGCAATTTTTCCTTTGGGGATGCTGCCCCCAGCAGCCCCCCGGGCCCCGCAGGAGGGGCTCTGCCCCCCTGCACTCCCCCGTTAAATCATTTGGGGGGAACCACACCGACAAAAGTAGGGAAAATTTAACCTCTGGGTCTGATTAGGCTCCATATAACAACACTTCTTAGTGAGAGTTTTCAATTTAATTATTCAAGGTAGATTACTATTCTTGATATTATTAGGTAAATAATGCCTAATACTAAATTAAAATGAAAGGAAGCTAGCTGTGCAGAAAACACTTCCTACACTAATCTAATGAGGAGAGGGCTATGCAAATTCAACTTTATCCTAACTATTACAGCAATGTTAAACCATTAACATGAGATATTGCAGCAAAACACAAGAACCAGAAAGTAGACAGAAGAAGAGAGACAAAGATTTACGGTGGGGAAAACCCTTATCAGGTGAAAAACCCCACACTCAAAAACCTGCACAATGTATTAACAAATCTGAAAGAATGTTTACAATACACTTGCAATGCAAGCTTTAACGGTCTTTGACACTTGTGTCTAGAGTCAATCCGGTAGCGTAACAGTACCTGTAAACCTATGATACAAACTCCATCTCCAAGCACTTGTATATAAAGAGAAGTAGTACAAATGAAGGTAGCTTCTAGAGCAAGTCACACAAGGAACTCATCCAAATCCATGTGGCCCAATTTCCAAGGCCATAAAACATGCGTATGACACATGTAAGTGATTCTCTTTCATCCCTTACAACCCCCCAACTTGGGCACCCCAAATTTACCCAATTAAGGTATGACAGATGCTCTTACAATGTCATAAAATCCGTCATATATGACAACTCTTATAGTTGTAAAAGAATCTGTCATAATTGTCTATTAATAGCAACTTCTCTTACAACCTTGTCATAGTCAAACTTGGGTGCCTACTTCCCCATGCAAGATGCTTTTAGACACTTGTCTTCACCTGTCATATAATCTTCCATTTCTGGCCCTTACATGTCATAGATTTTGTCATAGGAATTTGTCATAACTCTTACGCATCATAAACCTCTTACAACACCTGAAAGATGCCGACACATGGCAAAACTCTTCTACCACAAGTTGGAACGCCTATCTCCTCATATGAGGACAAAAATACATGTGGTCACCTTCCATGTAGGATGACACATCACCGTGCCAACTCCCACAAAGTGACGAAATAGGATTTGCATCCAAATTACTATAATAAGAAAAATAATAAATGCTAGAAACTTGCAAAGGTTGAGACACCTTAAATCCTAACATTCTCCCACTTGTTGAACACCTTGTAAGAACCAATAGAAAAACAAGATTTAACTGCTATAGGCCAAGAGGCCCATAGACTCCGAACACCATCTGAACTTCTTTGTGCTCACTGGTTTCGTCAATGCATTTGCAAAATTCTTCAAAGTATCTACCTTCTCCAAATTTACCTTTCCATCCTCAACCATGTCTCTCATGAAGTGAAACTAAACATCAATGTGCTTGGTTCTAGCATGGAAAGTTGGATTCTTTGCAAGGAAAATTACACTCTGACTATCACAACTGATCGTAATCTGACCTGCATCAACACCAATATTTGAACATAATCTCTTAAGCCCCTTACAAGCATGAGTTGCTGCCATATACTCAACTTCTATCGTGGACAAAGCAACAATAGGTTGTTGCTTACTCATCCAACTAATAGCACCACCAAATAGTGTAAACACAAGCACTGGTGGATCTCCTGCTATCGATGTCACCTGCCCAATCTGAATCTACAAATCCATGAATATCAACAGAATGTGGAGGTCTTGAAACATTACCATGATAGCAAATGGAATACTTAGAAGTACCCCTCAAATATCAGAACACTCGCTTAACTGCATCCCAATGAACTCGTCCAGGATTAGCCATAAATTGACTAAGGACTCCCACTACTTGGGCAATGTCTGGTCTTGTGCAGACCATAGCATACATCAAACTACCAACAGCACTAGCATAAGGTACTCTGCTCATTTCCTCCACCTCACTAGGAGATTTCGGACAATCCTCAACAGACAACTTTGTCCCCAAAGAAACAGGAACACACAATGGTCTACAATCTGCCATGCTAAATCTGTCCAACACGGTCTTCACATACTTACTCTGGCTTAACCAAAGTTTTTTGTTGGTTCTGTCTCTTCTAATTTCCATTCCTATAATGTACCTGGCTGCCCCTAAATCTTTCATTTCAAACTGATCTGACAACTAAGATTTAAAATTAGAAATCATATTCTTACCCTTCCCAATGAGTAACATATCATCAACATACAGTGCAACATTGAGAATACGATCATCAAATTTATAATACACACAGTGATCTGATTTTGATCTCACAAATCTAATTGACAACACAAAGGCATCAAACTTCAAGCACCATCTCTTAGGGGATTGCTTCAAACCATACAAAGACTTTTTAAGTTTACAGACCAATTGTTTTTTACCTTTCACCATGTAATGCTCTGGCTGTGATATGTAGATTTCTTCCTCCAAGTCACCATGAAGGAAAGTTGTCTTCACATCCATCTGTTCTACCTCCAAATCATAAGTTGTTGCGAGAGACAACAGGAATCGAATGGATGTCAGCTTTGCAATGGGAGAGAAGATCTCACCATAATCTATACCCTCCACTTGTGAATACCCCTTTGCAACCAATCTGGCCTTATACTTCTCAACACTGCCATCTGCATGAATTTTCTTCTTGAACAACCATTTGCATCCAATGGGTTTTCGTCTAAGAGGCAAAGGCACCAAGTCCCAAGTTTGATTCTTTTCCAAAGAAGTCATTTCTTCCTCCATGGCCTCCTTCCAAGAACCTACATCCTTCATATCCAAAGCCTCTAATACAGTTCTAGGTTCATCATTGTTAGTGATTAAAGCATAAGCACAACTAGAATCAAGCAATGTAAAACCAAACCTTTCAGGTTGCTTTCTTATCCGTGTAGACCTCCTCAAGAGCTAAGGTTGAGGTTCAACTTCTTCATCTGAGCTTTCAGAGCTACTAGAGCTCTCCTCATCATCAAGTCCAACATTGTCTTTATGTTCAGTCTTCTCAGGGGTGAGAGGAAACTAAACAACATCATTTTTCTTTTCTTTTTCTTCTGGCTGCAAAACAGTGGAAGAAGGTGTAAGCTCTCTGAAGATGACACTTTTGCTATACAAAAAAATTTCAGCCACAGGGTCCCAAAGCTTGTATCCTTTCACACCAACACCATAGCCAATGAAGATACACTTAACAGCTTTGTTTTCCAACTTTGACCGCTTCTCCCTATGCACATGTGCATATGCCTCACAACCAAAAACACAAAGATACCTTATTGAAGGCTTTCTACCAGACCACACCTCCATGGGTGTCTTTCCAACAAGAGCTGATGTAGGAGATATGTTTACCAGATAGAAAGCAGTAGCAACAGCTTTAGCCCAAAACTTTTATTATAGACTAGCTCCACTAAGCATACTCCTAGCCTTCTCCATCAGTGTCCTGTTCATCCTCTCTGCAACTCCATTTTGCTGCGGGGTGTATGGAGTTGTCTTGTACCTTTCAATCCCAAGTTCCTTGCGATACTTATTGAATTTTGTAGAACAGAACTCACCACCGTTGTTAGTTCTCAAACATTTAATCTTTTTACCAGTTTGATTTTCAGCAAAGGCTTTAAACTCCTTAAACTTGCTATAGACTTCATATTTGCTTCAGAGAAAATAAATCCATGTCCTACTGTAATCATCTATAAAAGATACAAAGTATACAGATTTTGATAATAAAGGAACATTAACAGGACCAAACACATCAAAATGAATGAGGTCCAACACACCAGAAGACTTATGAGAACTCAAGTAAAACTGAACATGGTTTTGTTTTCCATAAATGCAATGTTCGCAAAAGTTGAACTCAAGATTACAATCATCTAACCCCTCAATGAAGTTCTTATTTTTCAGGGTACGCAGACCCTTCTCACCAATGTGGCCAAATCTCTTATGCCATAACATTGTCTTTTCTGCATGAAGTTTAACTTCCAATGCACGATTACAACCATCAAGACTAGAAACAACAGATTTCTTCACTGCTTGTTCAGATAGTGGGGATGAAGTGACTGTTGCCCTCTTCCTTGAGTCAGAAGAACTATTACATTGTGAAATGCATGCCTCCAACTAAAATAGAGTACCTCTCCTAGTACCCTTAGCAAGCACAATAGCTCCTCTAGTCATCTTGCATCCTTCTTTCGAAAAGACAACTTGCACACCTGCATCATTCAACATACTTACAGAAAGCAGGTTCCGTGCTAAGCCTGGGATGTGTAGAACCCCAGAGATCCCCTTCACTTGACCATCAGGGAATCAGATAGAGACTCTTCCATGACCAACGATCTTCAGATGAGAGTCATCACCCAAATACACCTTTCCACCATCGAACTCCTCATACTTAGTGAACCAGTGTCAATCCAAGGTCATGTGGAATGATGCACAAGAGTCGATTAGCCACACATCATCAAATGCATGGGTTTCCAAGGCTGTGATGAAATCATCACCGTCATCTTGTGATTTGTCAAAATCTGAATCAAGAGCTTTCTTCTTTTTCTTCTTCTCCTCTTTGCATTCCTTTTAGAAATGCCCAGTCTTGCTACAGTTCCAACAAAGAGCCTTGGACTTTCTGGGAGATTTGGATCTCCCATGGGATTTGGATCTACCCTTCTCAACTTTCTTGTCCTTCTTCTTCCCTTTCTCCTTGGGTCTTCCATGAACTGCAAGAGCCTCTTTGGCTGCCTCAGAAAACTTTCTCCGCATCTCTTCAAACAATAGCGAAGAAACCACTTCTTCCATTTTGAATGTGGATGTGGTGCTTCCTATTGCCATGACAAGATGATCCCATGAGTCCGGTAGAGAACAAAGCACGGTCATACACCGATCCTCCTCCTCCATCTTTACACCAATAGAGGTCAATTGTGCAACCAACATGTTGAAAGCATTCATATGTTCAGCAACGGATCCTTCGTCCTCCATTCGAAGAGAATACAACTTCTTTCTCAGAAAAAAATTATTAACTAGGGATTTGGCTTGATACACATCCCCCAACTTCTTCCAAAGGAGTTTTGCAGTAGTCTCCTCATGGATATTTAACAACACAGAATCGGCAAGACTAAGTCTTATGAGACCCTTAGCCTTCTGATCCTTGAGCTCCCAGTCATCTTGTGACATTGCAACTAGTTTAGTTCCGTTCACACTATCCCAAAGGTCTCAGTCAACTAACATGTCTTCCATCTTGAGATTCCACAGCTAGAAATTACTACCATTGAACTTCTCTACTTCAAACCTTCCTAATGTGTCTGCCATCTCCTTGCTGCAATAAGATACAGAATGCTCTGCACAGACTCCCACTCAACCTAAGATTAGCTCAAAAAACCCCTACCCAACAACTAGGACCAAAGGTGATCAAGCTCTGATACCAACTGAAAGGAAGATAGGTGTGTGGAAAATGCTTCCTACACTAATCTAATGAGGAGAGGACTATGCAAATTCAACTTTATCCTAACCATTACAGCAATGCTAAACCATTAACATGAGATATTGCAGCAAAACACAAGAAGCAAAAAGTAGACAGAAGAAGAGAGACAAAGATTTACGGTGGGGAAAACCCTTATTGGGTGAAAAACCCCACACTCAAAAACCTGCACAATGTATTAACAAATCTGAAAGAATGTTTACAATACACTTGCAATGCAAGCTTCAATGGTCCTCGACACTCATGTCTGGAGTCAATCTGGCAGCATAACAGTACCTGTAAACCTGTGATACAAACTCCATCTCCAAGCACCTGTATATAAAGAGAAGTAGTACGAATGAAGGTAGATTCTAGAACAAGTCACACAAGGAACTCGTTCAAATCCATGTGGCCCAATTTCCAAGGCCATAAAACATGTGTATGACACATGTAAGTGATTCTCTTTCATCCCTTACAACCCCACAACTTGGGCACCCCAAATTTACCCAATTAAGGTATAACATATGCTCTTACAATGTCATAAAATCCGTCATCTATGACAACTCTTACAGTTGTAAGAGAATCTGTCATAACTGTCTATTAATAACAAATTCTCTTCCAACCTTGTCATAGTCAAACTTGGGTGCCTACTTCCCCATGCAAGATGCTTTCAGACACTTGTCTTCACCTGTCATATAATCTTCCATTTCTGGCCCTTACAATCATAGATTCTGTCATGGGAATTTGTCATAACTCTTACGCGTCATAAACCTCTTATAACACCTAAAAGATGCCGACACATGGCAAAACTCTTCTACCACAAGGTGGAACACCTATCTCCTCATATGAGGACAAAAAGACATGTGGTCACCTTCCATGTAGGATGACACATCACCGTACCAACTCCCACAAAGTGATGAAATAGGATTTGCATCCAAATTACAATAATAGGCAAAATAATAAAGACAATTAAATAATAAATGCTAGAAACTTACAAAGGTTGAGACACCTTAATTCCTAACACAAAAGTCATTATGTCACATTGTAATAGTGAAATATTTATACAATGTCATTTCCCATTTAGTTTTGTGTCTATTTTGATGGAATGTCTTAAGGTAATAACATATTGACAAGTGGCACACTCTTGTCATATGTTTAGTTCATAGATCAATCTCTATCCATCTCTATGTACTCCCACTTACACTAATTCCCATATATTCATCATTTTTTACTCACTATTTATTCATACCCATTTGCACTTACTTTTGTATATTGTAATTCCCACAAGCGTGTGTGCCTTTCTCTTCGATCTAGATTCTCGATGTGTTTATTTGGACCTATGAGACTCTTATATATATATGTGTGTGTGTGTGTGTGTGTGTGTGTGTGTGTGTGTGTGATTATATAATTAGAGTTTCAGCTTCACTATTTTCATTTAAATAATATACTAGGCGAGTAGATATGATTTACTTTTGTATTATTGTTTTAAATGATTAATTGCATCTTAACCATATTGTTAGAATATTTGATTTAATTAAATATGCATACTAGATAGTTAATATCAATTTTGTAATTTTTATTATTCGCTTCGGCTATTGTTATATATTGGGTAGATATGCCTAACGTTTGCAATGAGTATGCAAGAAATTACAAGATATTGACCAATGGCTAGTATGTGGAGAAGGTTGACATGGATATCACTTAGTCACCCTACCTTAGTATTTCCCTAATGTCAAAACTAGTGAAACCTCATCTAAATCAATTTACGATTCTGGATCCCCCCTTGTGTTAGACCAGTAAAACATCTTTTGATTTGTATTTAATTTTATCGCTTGTGTGATTTTGCTTGTGCCTGGTATGTGCGGAATGTATTGTGATGTTTTGGAAATCATTGAATTATGTTGTGTAATTCTAGTTTAGAGAATTTAAGCAATTATAAATGAATTAATTGTGTTAGAAAATATTTCATTTGGAAAGGAACATAGTAGGCATATCAAAATATTGATACTAATTAAATATTTATGATCATTCTGTATTCTTCAAGGTTTATATCTTTTTCTAGGGTAGTTATATTACACCCGTATATTCTACCATTGAACTACTTTTATTACTCGTTAATGACCATTACTATAGACATTATTTCCTCTTACAAACTCCTTTTAACTAAATTCATTCAATTATTTAAATCAAATGTTAACATCCTACAAGACCACATAAAGAAGGCATTCTCTCACACATCTTGGCAATCTAATATGGATAAATATATTATGCTAAATGTGGCACTATGTAGCAATGTACAGGAATCCATGAAATGCTAGGATAAGAGCATAACAATTTGATACAATTATAATATGAAACCCTAATATGATTACTCTTCTAGTCCATGCATTGTTCCATTAAACATTGGAATTTTATTTGCAAAGTAATACAATAGCTACAATAAGCAATGATGGAAGACTACATGTCTAGGATTTGAGAAAATTTCCACCTCTATATAGCTATCTTGTCATGCAAAAAGTGTGGACAATAGTCAAAGAGGCTTACAAACTATAGAATGTGGGCACTAGTAGAAATTTGGAAAGAACACTATTTTTATTTATTTAATTATGCTCCTCCATTGTTAATTGTTGCATGTCTTACTTAGACCAACCACAAGCAATCACTTAGAACAAACATTAGG
The DNA here is from genome assembly GCA_027924645.1 of Cunninghamia lanceolata. Lineage (NCBI taxonomy): Eukaryota > Viridiplantae > Streptophyta > Pinopsida > Cupressales > Cupressaceae > Cunninghamia > Cunninghamia lanceolata. The sequence continues at coordinate 311,639 of BSBN01000465.1, forward strand.
GTTATGCTAAGGCCAAGAAATGAGTATAACATGAATAGTGTGCCCTAGCATGGGAAGGCAAATTGGTAATTATGGAATAATGTTCTTCCCTTTCATAATATTGCCACATGGAATCTATTGTGTCATTCACTTAGCATGGCCCTATAGATAAGTCCTATGGTTTAAACATGCTTATTTTATTTTGCACGGCATATATTCATTTGTTTTGACATAATCTTGTTCTAGCATAATTTTCTACTACTTTCATCTTGACTTATAACAACCATTATAGTTTTATTATACTATTATGATTATAATTAAACTAGATCATAACTATCTTCCATAACATTTAGTATCATAAACACATTATTTAGATTGTAAATAATAACCATTTGCTTTGTCGATGGTTATGCGGACAGTATATAATTTAACCATCTATTTCTCCCTATATATGTAAAGATCCCAACACCACTAGAAGGTAACATCCCCTTGCTTTATCCTTTGAAGAAAATCCATTATCCTAGTTTCCTCCATTATGGCGGTTGAAAGATCAGACAAAAATCCTAGCGTGCCCCCATAGAACTATAGGAATCAACAAATATACTCCATGCTTGACATGATTGATATGAATCAACAATGCAACTAATCATACTTAATGAATAATTGATAGTTTTGTTATATTGATAGGGACCAGTCAAACCCATCTATATCTAATGAAATTATAATAGCTACTTGGGGCACTTGGGATCAAGGAAGGGGTAATCGATAGATAGGTAGGGGTTGATCTCATGAAGTCGATCATTCAAGTCTAGGTGCAAGTGCCTTAAGAAATGCTAAAAGCTCACACTGAGAATAATGAGAAGCCGTTGACATAGATTAAAAACCTCTCTCTTCTGACAGAAATTTCTCCACAATCCACCACACATCCAACAAGTTATTATTATACATCATGTAAAAGATTTCCTGTATAGAGAATTCACTAAGAGAGATTATTTCGCCAACTTCTACAGATGTTGTAAACTCTTTTGATGACCAAAATTTTGGAACATTTTCAAGGAGATTTTTCTACAATACTGAAAACATCCAAATCCTTAAACTAATGTGGTTTGGTGAAAAATATCTCTGTGGACTAACCATGCCTTCCTTTCCATGTTCAGGTAGTAATGCTTTGTCTCCACACCATCCTAATGAAACCAGTAGAGTGTGAATACAATGAGGGTGGGGGTAATGAAAAGTTATACAAGCTACATTCTCCACTTACTTGCCCTGTTCGATGGTGTGAATTCACATCAAATGGTTGGTGAGGGATAAAATAGTGAAAGCAAAGAACCTTCTGGGAAGAGGACATTCCACGAAGGTGCCATAGAGATGTTTTCCATGCCATAGACCATCTTTTCGAAAGGAACGTTGAGCACCACCAAATGCACAATACTATTGATTGAGTGCTTTTTGTAAAACTCAATAACCCTTGTTAGTTTCTTATAAGGATATTGGTACTTAATCATTATGCCCAGAACATCCACCTGATTCAAAACAGTCCCACCATTTGGCCACGCAGGTAGTCGAAATAGAAAATTAATATTAAAACTGAACATCCCTTTCTCTTTCCACACTGAAATTCTACATGGAATAGTTAATGAATTAAAGAATAAAAAGGTATTGATTTACAAAGTTTTAATAAAAGGATGCCATTTATAAAGTCAAGTTGTTTTCAGATTTAAAACATTTAATCATTGTTTTGAGTTCAGTAGTCGATCAAAGGATTTAGTGGTATTCTAATTTCTTGGTAAACATTGGTTGAAAGAGTTAGTCTTGTTACTTTGTAGTTTCATCTTCAAAACATTTATACATGCATGTGAAAATGTTGATATACAATTCACCTTAAGATTCTTTAAAATTGCTACTTACAATTTTGAAGGGAAATATATGTATGTCCGAATTCATGGAGAATACACTATTTTGTTGAATAGTCCACACTCCTCCTTTATGCCTATGAATTTTGTATTCATGTTTAACAATAGCTGTGACTATAATATCATTATTAATTATGTTTTGATGGATGTTTAGTGCCTATCTTTCTACAAGTCATGAGGATGTTGGCAAGAGTCATGGAGATTGACTTTACACCTAATAATTAAAGTTGACTAAAATTTATTAAAGTATTTTCACCAAATGCATTACTTTATCTTTGTTTTCATCTATTCTATACATCTCTTCCTAGGCTATTGAAAATATGGTATTTGGTAATAATTCCTTTATCTTTTATATTTTGATGGAAGTCTATACTCTGCTCATAGGCTTGCTAATTTCTTGAATGTTATTTGTCAAACAATTTATGTGCATGGTTTTGTAGACACACAAATGGATGCTTTCCACCAATTCATTGGTAACAAGTACCCTTAATTCCTTCTTCAATAATTTAATAACTAGTCAAGGTTGATGAACACAAACTTACTTTTGCCTCTCATACTATGTTTTAATAAACCTCTGATAGGTAAAGATGATTTTTTTGTTAAAAATAGTTTTCTATTGTGAGCCTCATCACTGGGTGAAAATAACATTCACTAGAGAAAGTTCTCCCTATTCTATTAAGAAATAATAGTTGTGTACTCCTCTTTTAATTTTTTAACTAGTGGTTTCATTGAATACTTTCCTAAACCTAGAAATAATAGTATGGATTGGATATGAATCCTCATGGTAGATCAAATCAATCAATTAGTATGGCTTCCTAGACCTAATTCTTTTGACTTTGTAGAGCATACACACCAAACTTTATAAAGAGAACAAAATTTGATTTACCTAACACTAACTTTCCTCCTAGTATGAATAATCTTCTTTTTGGACTATTGGAGATAGAGCTAACAAAAAGGAACTAAATCTCACTTTAGTAGGGAGTTGGTTGAAGTGATCTTATGTGTTTATACTTGTGGTTATATTTCTATTTCTTAAGACAGAAAGAAACAAGAATAAACTTTACAATTAACAACTCAGCAACCCACTATTTGGCTTTGATACCAAATGTGATCTTCTTTTCACCCAAGTACATTCATTTCATGGAGGTTATTATTTGTAATGTCCCCATTTTCGAGTCCTCTTACAGTTCAGTCAGAGCTGACTTTATGGGTTGGTGGCAGCATAATAAGAGGAGTATTTCGATGTCACCAGGGTGTTCGGGTGATCCAGTGGAGCTGGTTGACACTTTTCAGAGAGATTTCAGACAACTTGTCTGTACTTACTATTTATAGTAAGTGCTTGCATGTCATTGATCTTTCTAGTTTTTTCTAGGTTTGTTCTCTTTGGTCGCCCGCGTACATTGCTATTTTTAGTAAGTGTCAGTTTGGCGTTGTTTCGGTGACTTGACAGTTAGTTGTTGGCTCTTCCTGGCATTGCATTGAGCTTAGAGTTATCAAATGGTTGTGGGTCCAGTTGGCACCCTCTATATGGGCTCAGTTACGTATGGCCATTACTTACTATTTTTAGTAAGTTCAGGTTCGGGGTTGGATCGGGATTTGGAAAGTGGGTTTGGATTCGTCTTGTCAAGACCTTTCCAATGAACTATAGATCATTGGTTTCCAACATCATCTTGGCCTCCGTTTTAAAGTCTGTAAATTGAACATTATTATTTAATATTGGACCTTGGTGCCTAGGCACAACTTAATGTTGTTTTAAATGAGGGGACTTTGGGGGTGATGTTGAGAAAAGAATTAAAGAGAATTATAATATTTTAAAATGTATTTTCCCTCTCATGTTTTATCCCATATGCAAGAGGATTTTAGAGACTCCCAATTGAAAAAGTATAAAAGAAGGAAAAGAGCTCTCATTTGAATATCCTTGGTTTATGATATTTTCTCTCTTATTGAGATTTGCCCGTGAGGGTTTGAGAGCTTGGCTCTATAGTTTTATTGTGACAGTGTTGGGACGAAACCCCCTTCATTGATCCCTTTCCTCGTGCATGAGAGATCATATCAGGAGAGGTTATTTGAGTCTTCATTCAAAAGATTCATTTGTGCTTCAATGGAGTTGACAGATTGAAGAGATTGGTGCATTTCTTGATATATATTTGTTGTTTATTGGAGATTCATATATGCAAATTTGAAAGACTATTCTGGAGGTGGATTTGAGCAAATTTTATTAGAGTTTGGGTTGTTGTGTTACTCCTTATTGTTGGGCGTACATATCCTTTTGCTGGTCGTACCTTCTATGAGCCAGGTCGTACATGTTAAGGAGGTTTCTGTGGTGAGTTTTTATGCTTTGTTAGCAATCTATCTTGGTCGTCCAACCTTGTATGGAAAGTGCAAATTGATTACAGCATTGTTAGGAGGGTTTTGGAGTGTATTTGTTGTTGTAGCTATCACATCCATGGTCGTGCATGCTCCAACTTGGACGGAGGTCTTTTAGAGGCATCTCTACTTTCATTGCAGCATCTTGTATGGTCTTTATGAGGCATTGGGAGTCATATTCCCTACTGATATAAGTTGTATGAACATTCTATATCATTTTATGAAGTTATGAAGCAATTCCAACCATACCCACTTGTTGGTCCATTCCGGCTGTTGTACCTAGTTGCATTTCTAAACATGGGTATGTCACAGTAATTCATTATTGGCTATTTTTCTATCTGGGTAGTCAATAGTTTCTTCATAATCACTGTATATTTTCTAGGTTTTGGTTATATGCTCTATATTGTATGCTCCGGCAACACATCTACATGAAAACTGAAAACCCCTTCTGCATTCTTCTGTCTAGTCTAAAAGATCACACAAAAATTAAAAAAATCACACATAAAAAGATTTTTAAAAAAATACAAACAGGGGCGGTATGCTATAGTGGTATCAGAGCCAAAGATCTTGCCATCTTGTGAGTTCAGATTTAGACATACAAATAAAAATATGAGACATACAGCGTAGCTTTGCATGTGAGTGATCGGCACTTGCATGAGTATTTAGAGTCATGGACAGGTTCAGTGGAAAAGAATTACAAGAGAAACTATACAATTCCGCTAGGAAATTTGATCACCTACCGCAGTCAACAGGAGTTCTACGTAGCATTTTAGAGTTAATGCAACTTGCTATGGTTCCTGCGATACATTCTTTGGTTAAGCCAATGCTTATGGGACATCATAGCCAAAAGGTGAAGCTTTTAGTCACCAGTTGTCTTAATGAGATCACAAGGATTTCAGTTCCTAAGGAGCCTTACGAAGATGACATATTGAGAGGGGTTCTACAGCTGATTGTTGAGAGCTTTCAGGAGTTTCGTCATGACGAAGGCCTTACCTTTGAGAGGAAGGTTAAGATGTTAGAAGTGATGGCAAAAGTTAGTTCTTGTCGTCTTTTTATTAATTTGGAATGTGATGATCTTATTCTTCAGTTGTTTCAGAATTTCATAGCATCGATCCATGAGAAGCATGGACATGTTATTTTTTCCTACATGAGGACCATTATGGTCGAAATCATTGGTGGATATGTTACTATTCCCCAGCCACTTAGATCCATGTTGATGACTATTTTGAGGCAAGAACAGGACGTCTCTACAGCTGCTTATGAGTTGGTTGAAAGAGTGTCCAAACAATGTGAGGGAAGGTTGAAGCCTTTCTTGGATATTGGGAAAACTAATGCAGCTACTAAGGATGAAGATGTGTGCAATAAAAGTGACAAAGTTGCAGCCTTAGATACACATTTTGAGCTTCCCACTGAAGTTGATAACACAAATACACATGTTGAGATAATTAAGAGCATTAATATGCCTTCAGGTGATGGGCATATTGAAGACAGATATGAAGAAACCTTCAAATCAGTTGATAATGATGATTCTACATATATTTTCAGTAATGTTGATATAGGTGATGTTCTTGATTTTGAAAACAAGGTCACTAACCAAGAGACATGCAAAGAGGAGCTTGTTGATTTGGGGAAGACTACAGCAGAAATTTGTGAAGTTGGGCCTCGTTTTGATGAAGATCTTGAAGTTACTACTTCTGAGAATGAATTAAAAATGATTCATAGATTTCTAGAAGGTGACTTTGTAAGCAAGCCTGAGAGCATTGATGCTGAAAGTCTTAAGTCCTCAAAGGACCTAAGTGAAGGGTATGCAGGTAAAGATTCTAAATCAGCCATGGGTGACAAATTTGATGTTACCATAACCTTTGACCAGAGTAATAAAGAAAATGATTCATTTCCCTTGCAACTTGAAGAACCAAGTGACCTTTCAGAAGAGTTAGCTGATAGCACACAGGAGGATGCTTACCAATCGGTGCATGATGATGATTTAGCCTCTTTCCATAGTGCAGATTTCAAATCAAGAGATTTGTGTGGAGATGATTCGTCACAGGGGTATCATCATTTAACTGGGCAATTGAAGATTAATGATAGTATGATTGCTACAGCTTTGGAACATTTTGATGTTGCTAGACAGATGTTGGCAACCTATGGTTGGAGTACTCCTGAGATGGATGAACACGATGATAGAGGACTTTCCCTTTCTAAATTTTAGGCACTTAGAGATGCAATTGGGATCATGAAGAATAATTACCTATAGTTATTATTTGATAGAGATCATCTTCTCAGACTTGACGGTATTTATCATGATGCTCTAAAGGGAAAGGAAGAGGAGGTTGATGAGCTCACCTATGAGCTTGAGGTTACCACAAACTCCTTGAAGAGCACTCAAACAGCCCTTCAAGAGTCAAAGCTATGGATAGATGAGCTTACCATGGAGATGAGCTTGGCGTAGTCTTCATCACATACAGATACAATTCGAAGATCTATGGCAGCGTGTAGTGATGAACATACATCCACAAATAGTGGTAATGAGCATATGGAGGATGTGGTTACATCCATTTCATTTACTGGTGCAGGTGACACCAATGGGATGATTGTGTTGGATGAGAGTTGTAGAGAACCACATGATGCACCAGGTTCTCCTGAGGATAGCCCCATGATAGATGATGCAGAGCAGATGATTGATGGCTCTTGTGGTGTAGTAGTGAATTTTTTAGAGAGTTGTGTGACAGATCACCACACTACTTCATCATTTTCATAGGAGATATGCAGGGCATCATCCAATAGGGAAATCGACTCTCATGTTGATTTGTTTCCCTCTCTTAGAAGTAAATTAAAGTTTGCATCCTATGTAGCTGATTGTGATAGACAGGTTATTGAGCCGCAGAGATGGAGAGATCAGCTGAAGGTTTCTGAGGATAAGGTTGTTCAAACCTTAACTCGTATTGACAGTACCCACAAGTTTGTGGAGGACCTCTTTTGGACAGTACATTTGGAGGAGAGGCAGATAGGGGTAGTAGTGGGCACATCTACATCTGATTTGTGAACTATCCAGCATGCCATGGGGTGGATTAAATCAAAATACCTCCAATTACTTTAAGATCGGGACTTTTCTATTGGGTATGCAGAGAGGACTTATAGAGTATCTACCCAGTTATCCATTCAGGATCATAGACATGAGCCATCTTCTGATTCAGGTGATGAGAGTGATGAGGAGTGTGTTCCCCATAATTATTTCAGTCAACCATTGACACAGGCAAGTGCTTTTTATTCTGACTGCATAGTGAGGAGTGCTCATCATTTCTCCTTTAGTCCACACACAGATGACCTAATGATGCGTAAGTGTGGATTGGCTCAGGATTTATACCATCCATTGTGGGATGATGGGTTGCCATCTACAGGAGATAGAAGTAGAGATTACAGGTGGCTGACTCAGATACAGTCATAGGATTATTTGCAGAGTTAGAGATCAGACTACCATCATAGTGATATGTATCGGACAGAGTTTGCAACTTCTTGGTCTCAAAAATTTCCATTGGAGATATGGCTTCAGAGAGGTTGCAGTGTCAATACACATGATGGCATGTTCAGCTTTTACAACGGTGAGGGAGGAGAGTTTTATCATTCCCTTGATTTGAGAGGAGCAGTGTCATATCTTCCAGCACCTATGTTGGGTAGTCAATACATCCATAGGAGTTCTGCAAAGGATGGAGGGGAATGTTGTGGTTCAAACACTTCAAGGTTTAATTTCCTCTTCACGATTGATGGATGTGAGGTTCTAATGTGTTGGGATCCAGGTGGTGATATGTTTAGCATGACAGTTCAGTTGGATTCCGAGGTGTTGCTTCACCACTCTCTGCATGGTGAAGGTTTTATTAGAGTAGTGCAGCGTCGACGTGGTGGTTCTATGCTGAGAATAACTTGGGACCCCGGGATCATTTTTTGTTTCAGTTGGGTTCAGTCTATTGCTTGGAGGTGGTATTAGCATTGCTTGAAGACAACCAATCTTTGGGAAGGGCAAACTGTAATGTCCCCATTTTTTAGTCCTCTTGCAGTTTAGTTAGAGCTGACTTTTTGGGTTGGTGACAGCATAATAAGAGGACTATTTCGATGTCACCAGGATGTTCGGGTGATCCAGTGGAGATGGTTGACACTTTTTAGAGAGATTTCAGACAACTTGTCTGTACTTATTATTTATAGTAAGTGCTTGCATGTCGTTGCTCTTTCTAGGTTTTTCTGGGTTTGTTCTCTTTGGTCCCTGACGTACACTGCTACTTTTAGTAAGTGTCAGTTTAGCGTTGTTTCGGTGACTTGGCAGTTAGTTGTTGGCTCTTCCTGGCGTTGCATTGAGCTCAGAGTTATCAGATGGTTGTGGGTCCAGTTGGCACCCTCTGTATGGGCTCAGTTGCTTATGGTCGTTACTTATTATTTTTAGTAAGTTCAGGTTTGGGATCAGATTGGGATTATGAGAGTGGGTTTAGATTCATCTTGTCAAGACCTTTCCAATGAGCTATAGATCATTGGTTTCTGACATCATCTTAGCCTCCATTTTAAAGTCCGTAAATTGAACATTATTATTTAATATTGGACCTTGGTGCCTAGGCAGGGGTGATGTTAAGAAAAGAATTAAAGAGAATTATAATATTTTAAAATGTATTTTCCCTCTCATGTTTTATCACATATGCAAGAGGATTTTAGAGACTCCCAATTGAAAAAGTATAAAAGAAGGAAAAGAGCTCTCATTTGAATATGCTTGGTTTATGATATTTTCTCTCTTATTGAGGGGTAAAAGCATAAAGTTGTGTCACATTTTTATAAAGGAAACAGCCAATGTTGATCTAAATTTTTAACTTGAATCATTAAAAAGTGACATATACATTTTGAATTTTAAAATGATGTAAATTATTGAAATGTATTTTTTTAATGTATTTTATGTTTGTATTTTTTATAAAAATTAAAAATTTATTTGAATACATTTTTTTGTAAAATTGACACTATAATTTAGTTGCTGATAAAATGCTAAAAAATGAAGTTAAGCAGGATGCCGCTCTTTTTATAGTTAATTTTTTTTTCCTTCAGAATTTTTTTGTGTATTATAACTTGAAACTTTAGTGCATGGATTTATTTTTTATTCTTTTTGATAAATATATAATTTTAAGTAAATATTAAAAGTTGCATGTACTGAAAAATAATTATTTCGATGGGACGTCAACTTTTGTCTTGACTATTTATCTAAAATAGAAAAAAATTATATCATCTTGACATGGAATCTCTTCTCTAGTGCATCATATTTTTTAAAAAAAAATTAATAAACTTTACTATTTTTTCTTGATAAGACAATCAACCTAATATTTTGGTGCTGATGACCTACTTTTAGTAAAAATAAAGAATAAAATATTAATAATAATTAGACTATTAAAAAATCATATTTTTTAAAACTACATTTACAAATCTACAAAAGGGTATTTTTAGATTTTTTTTTTAATTATTTACATGATTAGGAATTGTTGAAACGTCAACTTTTTTGAAATTTTGTATTTTTTGGTAAATTGGCCTCCAAGTGGTGCTACATATGTATTTAGTGGCCACTTCTAGTTGGAAAAGTTGTGGCCCATATCTAACTTAGCTAGAATGAATCTCACTAGACCATATGTTTGAAAAAAAATGACTTTTAGTTAGAAATGTTTAAATTCACTTGTGCTGATAAGTCAGCCAAAAGTGTGATACAGTTCTATGCTTTTACCCTAAGATTTGCCCGTGAGGGTTTGAGAGCTTGGCTCTATAGTTTTATTGTGACAGTGTTTGGACGAAACCCCCTTCATTGATCCCTTTCCTCGTGCGTGAGAGATCATATCAGGAGAGGTTATTGGAGTCTTCATTCAGAGGATTCATTTGTGCTTCAATGGAGTTGACGGATTGAAGAGATTGGTGCATTTCTTGATATATATTTGCAGTTTATTGGAGATTCATAAATGCAGATTTGAAAGACTATTATGGAGGCAGATTTGAGCAGATTTTATTGGAGTTTGGGTTGTTGTGTTACTCCTTATTGTTGGTTGTACATATCATTTTGTTGGTCGTACCTTCTATGAGCCAGGTTGTACATGTTAAGGAGGTTTATGTGGTGAGTTTTTATGCTTTATTAGCAATCTATCTTGGTCACCCAACCTTGTATGGGAAGTGCAGATTGATTACAGCATTGTTAGGAGGGTTTTGGAGTGTATTTGTTGTTGTAGCTATCACAGCCATGGTCATACATGCTCCAACTTGGATGGAGGTCTTTTAGAGGCATCTCTACTTTCATTGCAGCATCTTGTAGGATCTTTATCAGGTGTTGGGAGTCATATTCTCTGCTGATATCAGTTGTATGAACATTCTATATCATTTTATGAAGTTCTGAAGTAATTCCAGCCATACCCACTTGCTGGTCCATTTCGGCTGGTGTACCAAGTTGCATTTCTAAACATGGGTATGTCACAGTAATTCATTATTGGCTATTTTGCTATCTGGGTAGTCAATAGTTTCTTCATAATCATTGTATATTTTCTGGGTGTTGGTTATATGCTCTATATTGTATGCTCTGGCAACACATCTACAAGAAAATTGAAAACCCCTTCTGCATTCTTCTATCTAATCTGAAAGATCACACAAAAATTAATAAAATCACACATAAAAAGATCTTCAAAAAAATACAAACAAGTGCAGCGTGCTACATTATTTTCTTAACAACTATAAAGTCCTCATATAATATTTAATGCACTTTAAGGTAAATTACTTGCAATAGAAATAAATTAATCTATTTTCCATATACTAAAGAAATGTTAAAACATAGCAAATGACATTGTACAACCAAATATTTCATCAATAAGATTTAATAACATCAATTTGCAACAATAATTTAATCAATGCAACATTTGTAACATTTCTTATAAATAAATGTATATCACTTATATGTGAAGCATTAAGATGCTATTATACGGCACTCGGAGGAATGATCATGTCATGCCCACATTTCCCATGCGGTCATGACATGCATCACACGTGTCATGTCCACATTTGTCATGTGGTCATGACACGAAATATCAAAAAAAATCTACGCTTCCCTAGAAACCCCCACAACAACAAGTAAAAACTCAAAAATAGAACTCACACATAGCATCACACAAGCAAATAAAAATGCATAAGGGAAGGCTTTAGCCTTGAACCCTACCTTAAAAAGCCTAATTTAGTAGATGGTTGAGTAGAACTCCTCCAACTTCTCCAAAATAAGCCACAAAACTCTCTCCAACTTTCCCCCAAAGTAAATTAAAATCAATAAAATTTGCCAAAAAATTCAACAACCCCATACCCCTCTCCAAGTAGGATTAAAATAAGCTCTTCCCATGAACCTTGAGGAATGGGGAGGTGACACATGTCACCTCCTCACTCCTCCCAACTACAAGCAAGACCCATGGAATGGGTGGTGACACATGTCATTCACCCATCCACCAAGTCTCTCTCCCTTCCACTTGTCCTCTCTAAAACATGTGGGAGAGAAAAGTGGAGCTTAAGAGGGAATGGGTGTCACATGTGTCCCATTCCTTTCCTCCTAAGAGGGACCACACAACCCCAAGGTACCCTCACCAATTGTGGAAGAGACTTGGAGTAAGGTCCTCCACAATTAAGGGGTCTTGGAGACTTCCCTAACCTAGGGAAGAGGAAAGGAAGAGGTTGAGTGTTTGACCCACTCATCCTCTCCCTCCCATGCCTCCATTTTCGTCACTTTATTTTAAGGTGAAGTTAAAGTGACCAAATGGAGGTTTACCTAGGGTTACCCAAGCCAAAAAGGTCCCTAGACCCAAGGGGTACAACCCAGGGTCAAGTTTAGCCTATTTTGAGCACCAAGGGTTGAGTTAAAGCACATGAAAAGGGGTCTCAAAAATTTATGACTTTAAAAAAATAAAATTCAAAAGACATTATTCTTACAACACCAATTAGAATTCAAAATAAAAGAGGGGTAGACTTAGCTCGACTAACAACACGCAACAACATTACAGAAACTCATCATGCACAAAGTTGATCTTGGTTCCTCTTGGAACTAGATCGGCTTCACAAGGGAAAACAACACCGTGTGTGGGATGATCTCTGAATTTATGTGGCTTTGTTAGAAATACCTGTGCACTCAAAGAAATGTTAATTCCACATGCATATAATAGCCGAAGCAAATTGAAACATACACTCGCATACAACATCACATATCCATATAAGCATCAAGGAAGTCACATTACAATTAGATTCTAAATTATGCATTTCAAACATCCATTCCCAAGATTGAATCACAAAACAATTTTCTAACTAACATCACATGAATAGTTTCCCAATAACATCATAATATAAACCATATGTCTAATATCATCAATGAATCAATAGCCAGGTCTAAACACATCGTAAACATGCTAAGCATAACAAATCCACATAGAGCATAAAGTCTAATAGTCTGAAAATTTAAGATCAATAGTCCCACAAGTCTAAATGTATCACCAACAGTGAAATAAATAGTCAACTATAGGGGAATGAAAAAGTAGGCCTCACAGATCACAGGTCACAATTATTTCCGGCAAAGAAGCACCCCCAGAGGAGCTAGTTCTTAAACAGAACCAACCTTGCCTCATGGCATAAAACAAACACAGCCTTGGCCAGGACACTCCCGGGTGTACATTTTACCTTAAGTTGGACACACTCTGTGTGCCCCTTTCTCCAAATGCTCATTGCCCAGCCAAAGACCCTAATCCTCACTCCTTTGTGCCCTTTGATTCCTGTATACTTTTCCTATATAATTTCATGTATACTTTCCTCTATCAAATCTATAATCCTTCTCCTTCGTTTCTTGTCTTTCTTTCCTTATCTTCCTCAAGTGTTCTCCATGCCCATTTCAAGTCTCACACAAATGCCTTATATAACCTTTTAAGGGTGATTTCTAAACCATCACACCTTTTCACAAAGGTTGTCATTAATAATGGTTTAATAAACATAATAACTCATCCCTTTTAAAAGGGGTTTTTCATAATTATTCTTTATTTATCTCCCTTTTAACCAAAGGATCATAATATCCTTTATTTTCCATCTCCCTTTTAATTATAAAGGGTAAATAAACTTTATCCTCTTATAATTTCAAAGGCTTATTCATAAAATAGCTTTATTTTCCATTTTGGGGAAAAAGTCCCATAACAGTGATTCTAAGGGTACTATTTCTACAATTAAAGCATCTTCTTCCCTTCCATCATTTAAACAAATATAGTGTTTTAGATATAAATTGATGCAAAATCTTAGATATAAGCGTAAAGGTCTTACCTAGGCATAATCTCATAGCCCTACAAGAGAATAGATGATATTATGGTAGTGGATATCAACCTAAGGACATGACACATTGGTTAGAAGAAAGAAAAAAGAAAAGAAAAAGAACCTGAATTCACTAATTGGAGCCCTAATGGTGTATTTTGTTCATTTGTTACATATAATTATGATTATGGGATTCCTTTTGGTTCATTGATTGATACATTTTATGAGGACTCCATAATATCATATGGGTTTCACTAAATACCAAATATAAATGTATGTATTTATTATCTTTTATCACATCATGTGCATACACAAATGATACATTAAAAACCACGTGAACATATAGAAAAACATTTAGAAACTAGAAAATGTGATAAAACAAAATTAATCATCATATGAATGTCACAATGTCATCCAAGTCCATAGTATAAATCATATGCGAAATCAAGTTCAACACCATAAAAGGATTTCAAATAACAAATATCTGCAACATAGCAATAATCACTCACTCTAGGGGAGGTTGTCTCAATGACCCTTCGCCCCTCTCACTTCTAGTATTATCTATTGGTGTAAATAGGGTTGTTTTACATCTAGTTAGATAATCACCTTCTCTAGGTTGACACATTCACACTTAGCTTAAGTTTACTTAGAGGTTATTCACTTATTCAAAGTCTCACTTCATTGAGACTTGACACATGCCCTCACATTTGTCTCAAGTAAGCTAATATGTGTTTCACATTTGGAGGGGTAGTCAAACATTCAGTCCTACCTTCCTACCTCCTCTTCCTTTTCTTTATGTGAAAGGATCCTCATTGTAAATTTCATTCACTTTTGATAATAGTTATTTAGATTTCGTGCTCTCATATTGTTTGTGGAAGCTATCATGGTATTTTCATTTTGATCTTAGCAACCCAACATGGTATCAGAGCCATGAATTGTAAAACCATTCCCTTTTTGAGTGAATCCCACACATAGCCCTATCAAAAGTGTCCCATGGAGCCAAACGAACCTCACCATTGAGTCCAAAAGGATCGAGAAACTAAAGATAGCTTGTCATTTCATCAAATTATGACACAAACATTGTTTGTAAAAGAAATTAGCCCCTGTACCACACTACACTGTATGGGGCCGTACCTATATAAAAATTTGTACTCGTACAAAATTTATATTGAAAAGGAAAAAAATTAGCAAAAAGGACTTTTGTAGATTGGGCGATTTTTTTTGTTTCATGTTTTTGGCAAATTTTGAGGGTTTCTAGATCAACCACAGATCCTCCTTTCTAGTTTTTTGGCATAATTTTGGCATGTTTTTATTGGCTAAAACCTCCTTCCTATCAGATCTCATTTTTAGAGTTTAAGGGTTTATTTTTGTAGTTCATCGCAGTTTCTGGCATTTTGTTTGCTCACCATTGTGGGTTTGCTTCTACACCACCAAACTAGTTTGCTCCACTATAAATCATAGCCTCAATCACCATTCTACCACTTTTAATTTGCCACCAAAGGGGGGGTCGTTGCCACCAAGAGTTTGCATTGTGAGGTTTTTCTTTTGGTTTCATTTTCCATCGAAAGAAGAGCCACAACATATTAGACTTCCAACCGCTCGTGCAGCCTCCATAGGTGGTGCCATTAAGGATTCCACTCTAGTTCCAGATGCACTGCCATGAATTTTTGGTGGCTCCATCGTTGCACCACTCTAGCGGAACTTCACCCACCAACTCATTCAAACCATATTTTTAATTGCTAAAATTTAATGTTAGCTTTTATTATTATAGTTGCTTTTAATGTTAACTTTAAATAGTGAATATTTGTTGTCAGTCGCCAACATATGTTGCTATGAGCAGTAATTAATGTAACATTTCTTATAAAAGTAACATTTAATGTTACATGTAATAGTTAAGTTAATTGTATCATTTTATGCTAGGAGTTACATTTGACCCTCAGGGCTTCTATTAATGTTTGCAAGGGGCCTTTTTTTCTTTTCACCATAACATGCACCTGAGTAGTTAGATTTTTGATTTCTTATAGTCAATGGAAAATTGGTTTCATCCACTATGCAATGGTGAACTTATTTTCCCAAATTGTATTATTTTTTACTATTTTTTGGCCCCTGAAGTCACAAGTTTTGCATAATTTTTATGAGACATAACTTTCACTCCATTTATCAAAAAATTGCACTTTTCTTTTAAATTTATTAGAAATTCACAAGGATTCCATTTATGCATGTAAATTTTAGTTTTGGATAGCCCTTTTTAAGAAAAAATGTAAAAATCATCATGTGTTATAAATGGACGATTTAGGCTTCCAAACTTGAACAAATTGTAATCAACCTTGTCTATTTTTTGGGGGGGGCTATGTTACAGCACTAATCCTTTTGGAGGGATAATCTTCTAATTCAGTATTCATATTTGCTAGTTTTAAGATCATGTCTCTAACACTAAATCCAAGTTCCTTTTGAGCATTCTTCATAATCCTCCTCATAAATAGAAAATCAAAAGTAGATATTGTGGGAAGAACAAGCATATAGAAGAAGATTGTATTCATTGACAAATTGACATTATGAAAAAACTTCTCATTGATAATGGTATTTCTTTACTTGATTGTTATAATCCAGCACCTGCAGAATCATCATATGGTCTCACTAAGACATCTTGTGAAACATCATTTGGGGATGAACAATGTAGTTTGATAATTAACATTGAGATCCCATCCTCCATCATCACATGTTGCTACATCTAAATCCAATTCTGATTCATCTATGGCTTCCAACGACTATATGCATTAGGATATTGATATCAATTTTTCAAATCCACCTAATTGGGACACATTTCTACCATGCCCATATCATATTTGTTTGTAGAATCCCACATTGTAGATTTGGAAGACACAATTGAATAAATTCACCTTCTATTTTATGATAGCTTTGATGGAGTTGCATCACCATTGTCTTCTTCAAATATGATTGTTATTTCTTTTCCTACATCAGCTTCTCTAATGACAAATTCTTTAGATATTCATGACTCCACATATTTGACTCAATCATCATCCATTTTGACATCCTTTGTAGTATTACCAAATTCTCATTGGTCCAGTTGTCTTGCTTATGGTGATCACCATACATCCATTGTACCTAAATTTTTTATGGTACTTGATTCATCATATCAGTATTTGTCATAGTTTAGAATTGGCTTGGAGAACATTGAGCAGGATTCAAAGGCATCATCATGGGCATCATCTAGGTCTTTGAATCATGTGCAGAATTCAAATACATTCAACTTTCTTCCTGCATATTCCTATCTGGAATGGGAAGATATTTGCACACTTATGTGGTTCTATCAAGGAGAGAAATGTTGTTCAATGATCGTGAATCATCTTCAACATCCATTGTCAAGCATCTACTAGCAGTACATGAGGCATTTTGAGGGGAGGTTGCATGGTTTCTCTTCCAATATCAATTTTGAGAGGGAGCATTTCCTTGCATGGAGTTCTTTCCTTCTCACTTTTTGGGGTGGGTTGCATAGACCTTCTCTCTTTTTTCTCCTATGAGGGAAACATTTATTGTACATTTGTGATAGAATTAATCCTTGGGGGTCATGTTGAGTCCTCTTCTTCTTCACTTGTACAATTTTTCATGCATCTTTTCTCTTTTGGAGAGGAGTTTTATTTCCCATTGGGTTTTCTCCTGTATTCCATTTATGAGAAATTTGTTTGTACATGGGTAGGTCTAACATGGCCTTGTAGCTAGGACCCATCATCATCATCATCATCATTGTATCTATTCTCCCTAAGTTGCATTTAAGAGGGGTGTTAGTGTAAATAGGGTCATTTTACATCTAGTTAAATAATCATCTTATTTAGGTTGACCCATTCACACTTAGCTTAAGTTTACTTAGAGTTTATTCTCTTATTTGTCTCACTTCATAGTTACTAATAAAATGTTGATAAATAAGGTTAAGTGGGACATTCCACTTTATATAGTAAATTTTATTTTTTCCTTTAGTTTTTTTTATGTATTGATAACTTGAAACTTTAGTGCATGGATTATTTTTTCCCCCATTTTGATAACTATATATTTTTAAATAAATCTTGGAAGTTGTGTGTAATGAAAACACAATTGTTATGATGGGACTTCACCTTTTGTTTTAACTATTTATCTAAAATAGGGGAAATTTTTATATCATCTTGACATGGAATCTCTCCTCTAGTGCATCATATTTAAAAAATAATAATAATAAACTTAGTATTTTTATTGAGAGGACAATCAACATTATATTTTGTTGATGATGACCTACTATGCTTATAGATCTACAAAAGGATATTTTTAGTTTTTTTTAGATGATTATTTACATGAGTAGTTTAGTTCTTCGAACATCAAGTTTTTCAAATAATTTCATTTTTTTGTAAATTAGCCCAAAAATGATGTTACATATGTATTTATTGGATGCTTCCAGTTGGAAAAGTTGTAAACTAGATCTAATTTAGCTAGAATGAATCCAGATAGAACATATGTTTCACCAAATTTGACTTTTTGTTAGAAATACTTAAATTCATTTATGCTCATAAGTTGGTCTAAAGTGTGACATAGCTTTGAACTTTTACCTTCCTAGCTCCTCTTGCTTGCCTTTATATGCAAGGGTCTTCATTATAAATTTCATTCACTTTTGATAATAGTTATTTGACTTTTGTGATCTCATATTGTTTGTGAAAGCTATCTTGGTATTTGCATTCTCATCTTGGCAATATCAACATTATCATTTGTGTGAGACCTTGATCTCTCCTAAAGAGCTATATCACCTCTCTCACCTTCCCGATCTCACAAAGATTTGTCACTTCCCTATATAACAATGCTAACCATTACAATATGATCATCATCAATGCATCTTCTTGTGGCATGGGCATGCCTACCCTTGTGTCCACATGTTCTCACTCTCCATCTAGATGATTTCACTCAACACGAATGGTATCCAAATCCACATAAATCACCCTCTACTCTATTTGTGCCCACTCTCCCTCCATAGGTTATATCGCTCTCTACCTCGAACCTCACGTACCATACTAATGCAGCATCTCTCTCCCTCTATAACATAGCACATTTTTTTATATGTCCCAATTAGGCCATACAAGCATGGCTCACTAGATTGATTAAAGATGTGAAGTGGCCTACATGCTCATGATATCTCTCAATTTGCATTTTTAGAACTATAGGAAGATCTCTAGTAAACCACTCCACTATAAATGATAAAAGAGTTGCTCATTCCACTGCTGATGCAGGAGCATT
Source organism: Cunninghamia lanceolata (assembly GCA_027924645.1). Lineage (NCBI taxonomy): Eukaryota > Viridiplantae > Streptophyta > Pinopsida > Cupressales > Cupressaceae > Cunninghamia > Cunninghamia lanceolata. Next base: position 330,487 of record BSBN01000465.1, read on the forward strand.
CAGGTCCACAGGCAATCCTACATCAACCCAAAACATTTTTTGCTTTATTTTTAGTTGTTTTGGTTTGTGTTGGCTTTTCTTGGCATTCTCTCTACATCAGAAATCTTATATCCTGACTTAATTTAGAGAACTGAAGATTTCACCTAGAGGTAGTTTTATAGTTCAACTGGCAGTTTTACGAAAATAATTAAATTTGAAAAGATGTGTGGGCTAGAGCTAAACTATTTTATAGGGGTGTTTATGATTCTATTTCTCTCAATTTGATAAGTTTTTGTGATAGGATTCTTCACCAGTTGAGAAAAAATAATTTTCTTTATTTTCCCCCGGTAGAATAGGAAAATAATTAATTCTAGAGTTTCACAAGGACTGGAGTAAAATCATTTTATAGGGAGCTTCAGGAGGTTAATTTATACTATTTAGCTAGTTTTTAGGCAAATATTTGCTTCCAGTCGAAAGTTATGCAAAAATTTATTTTCTGATCTTTTCTAGCATTCAGTGTTAGCTTCACAAATCAAATTTTTGCATCCTCTTGCCCATGTTTCACTAAAGGATTGAAAAATGTTTTTATTGTCTTCATTGATTCCATGGATTATCATTTTGCCTTGTGAGTCATTCAAAACACCAAATAAAAAAATACCTCTGTGGTGGGTTCAAAACAAAAGATGAGCATGAAAAGAGGAGGTGCCCCAAGAGAAAGGAGGCACAGATCTGAAGGGTAAGTGTGGGATTTTTGTAAAATAATATTTTTCTTTTATTTCAACTAAAATCTAAAAAAATAAACTAGAGGAATAATGTGCCATTAAGAAAGTGGAAGAGGTGCATAAAAAATAGAGAAAAATGAGGCATTGAGGAGGGAAGGAGTCACCCAATAGACAAGGTTTTGAACAACAAGGAAATATACCAAAAGAAGTGAGATTCATTTTACTTCCAGTGCCTAGGAGAAGGCAAAAAAGGCATGCAATACAGGGAGAAAATCTGCATTTTCTAGAGCAGATTAAAGACATTTTAGGAGCACCAAAACAAAGAGAAGAAAGTATGTGTGAAATCACCAGAAGTGAGAAAGAAAGAAGCAGAGACATGCTGAATAAAGTTGCCTAGCTATAGGGAGTCACCCAATTACAAAGACAAGGCATAATGAAGAGATGCCATATGTGACTGTGTTGTGCAGATTTGGTTAGTAAACAAATTGTAATTATTTTTGGGTTTAATAATATAATGCAGAATTTACATTTGTCACCTATTTGCTTCTGTCCTATAGAAGTTTGAGTTTGTTATGGTAGGCTACAAGTATTGAAAACTCCATTTAGGGTTATCTTGGTCCTCGATCTACATCAAATGGTATCAAAGTAGGATGACTAATGGAGTTGAAGCATCTCAAGTTACAGAATGTAGTTGATGTTGAAGAGTATGCATAAAAATATGTCGATTGTCCTCCAATAGAGATAAACTTGGGTAGAAGGTGTACAAATGCCCTCCACTGTGTGGAAGTGGGTAGAGGAGGTTTTGAGAGGTGCATCTTCTAGAGTCTTTGTGGGATAGAGGATAGTTGTGTGTGAATTTTTGTTGCAGATGTGTGAGCATATTACTGGGTAGAAGTTGTAGATTATGTGAGGTTATGTGTGTAGAAATGTCAAGGATGAAGAGTATGAGGTTGACCTTGGGTAGGGACATAAAAATTTTATTTATTAAGAGAGAATTTTAGAGGAAAAGAGTTGGGAGAGAATTCAGAACGAATGTGCAAAAATTTAGATGTCTTGGAGGAGAGTAGAATGAAAGAAAAGAGGAAAGAAACAGAAAAGAGAAAAGGAGAGAAGAATATGGGTAAGGATGGGTCATTTATTTTTTGATAAAGATTTGTTTGCATGTAAATCTGTGTGTGCAGAAAAAGTTGAAGAGGAAGAAGATGAAGGAGTTGTAGAAACATGTGTTGTGGAAGGCATGGACAAAGTGGTCGAGATTAAAGTTGCAGCTAAGATTGAGGATGAGGATGAGAATGTAGTAGCAGTTGTGTGTCCTTTGGAGGACATGAAGTTGTTAAAAATGAGGTGCATCAAAGCACGAAGAGACTTGTTCTCATGCGAGATGATGAGGAAGATGAAAGTATAGCAACAGTGTGTTTTAGGGAAGGCATGAAGATGTTGATAATAGGGGATGAGAATAGAGAGGATGTTGCAGAAGAGAATGATGAGGAAGGAGTTGCAACAGCAGTAGATAAAGAAATTATAGAGGTAATGTTTTATTTTTCTAGTTTTGGTAATGATAAAGATAATGATGAGTTGTATTCACATGAGGTGGTGAGAGTGGAAGAAGAGGTGAATACCGAGGAAGTGCAGACATAAAATTTATATTTCCATGATATTGTTAATGTAGATTTGTATGCAGGTGTTGCGGAGGATGGCGCTGATGAGATTGGAGTAGAAAGAAGCATTTTGGTGGAGGAGGTCAGACTATGGTGAGTTGAATCCCACGAGAGAAGAGAAGAGAGGAAAGCACAATTGGAGGAGGAGGTCGATTCATGGTGGATTGATTTCTACGAGAGGAAGGATGGGTGAAAAGTAGACTTGGTGGAGAAGGATGGAGATTGTCCCAGCCAAGTGCTGGAAGAGGAGAAGGAAGAAGTATTCTGATGAACTTGTTACAGTGACAGAGTTCATTGTAAATTGTTTACAATCTGAAATGATACCATTCAACTCCATTTTGTGAGCCCACACTCACAAACTTCATACCCGACGTATCTAATGCAGGAGCATCCGGGTCCACAAGCAATCCTACATCAACCAAAAATATTTGTTGCTTTATTTTCAATTATTTTGGTTTGTGTTAGTTTTTCTAGCATTCTCTCTACATCAAAAAGCTTGTAGCCTAACTTAATTTGTAGAAATGAAGATTTCACCTAGAGGTAGGTTTATGGTTCAGCTGGCAGTTTTGTGAAAATAATTAAATTTAAAAATATTTGATGGATAGAGTCAAACCATTTTACAGGAGTGATTATGATTCCATTTCACTCAATTTGATATTTTTTTGTGGTAGGATTATTCACCAGTTGAGAGAAATTAATTTTCTCTATTTTCGCTCGATATATTACAAAAACAATTAATTTTGGAGTTTCGCAAGGACTAGAGTAAATTCATTTTATAGGGAGCTTTAAGAGGTGATTTTATGCTATTTGACTGGTTTTCAAGCCAAGATTTTCTTCCAATCGAAAGTTATGCAAAAATTCATTTTTTGAGCTTTTTTTACATTCAATGTTAGCTTTCACAAATCAATTTTTTGCATCCTCTTTCCCATGCTTCACTAAAGGATTGAAAAATGTCTGAATTGTCTTTGTCGAGGCCATGGATTATCATTTCATCTTGTGAGTCATTCAAAATGTCTAATAAAAAAATACCTTTGTGGTGGGCCCAAAACAAAAGAGGAGGCACATATCTAAAGGGTAAGCGTGGAATTTTTTTTAAAGAAGATTTTTCTTTTTTTTAACTAAAATCTAAAAAAAAGAAACTAGAGGAATAAGGTGCCAATAAGGAAGTGGAAGAGGCGCATAAAAAAAGAGAAAAATGAGATGCCAAGGAGGGAAGGAGTCGACCAAGAGATAGGGTTTTGAACAGCAAGAAAAATATACCAGAAGGAGAGATTCATTTTACTGCTAGCACCTAGGAGAAGGTAGAAAAGGCATGAAATACAAGGAGAAAATCTGCATTTTCTGGAGCAAATTAAAGACATTTTGGGAGCACCAAAACAAAGAGAAGTATGTGTGAAATCGCCAGAAGCGAGAGAAAGAAAGAAGTAGAGACATGTTGAATAAAGTCACCAAGCTGTAGGGAGTCACCCAATTACAAAAACAAGGCATAGTGAAGAGAGAGGCCATATGGACTATGTTGTGTAGATTTTGTTACTAAACAAATTGTAATTATTTTTGAGTTTAATAAAATAATGCAGAATTTACATTTGTCACCTATTTGCTTATGTTGTGTGGACGTTTGAGTTTGTTATGGTACGCTGCAAGGATAGACAAATGCATTAGAGTTTTCTCGATCCTCGATCTGCATCAACTACACTACCTATATATCACACGGACATATTCATCATTACTCATATCCTCATATAATGGTTCCCCCGTATCTATTCCACATATGAAATATCATAAGCAATACCTAGGTTAGCCTCTTGCCACTCCTCTCCCTGAGCAACCTGGTTGTTGCTACTACTTGTGCATCCCAAGGGTCGCCTAGAGCATAAAATGAGGGTGGTCTCTCTACACCCCATCATGCCCAATAATCATTTATGACCTCCGCGTCACCCTCTACAAGCTCAATGGCCTCACTAGCTTCATCATCATTCGTAGGAGTTATCATGGAGTAAAATATGTACACTAGCATTTTACACTTAGTTTAGCACCTGGGTAGACTTAAAATGTTTACCCTTGTTAAGCATGACCTATTTTAACACCTTTTTGAACATTAAACAATTAAATCTTGATCCCAATGAATAAACCTAACAAAATAAAGTTAGGATTGGTCTAAGCCCACTTAAATGGACACTCTCTAGAGTTTGTGGGGCTAGAGGACCAAGGTGCCTAGCATCTTGGTCCCAGATGTTAGCCTTAGTCTTATTTTTGTGGTGTTGGCTTAGAACACCTCTTTAACTTTCATATGTTAGCCCCATTTTGTTTTATTCATTGTTGGTGAGTGGGAATGCATATATAAGAAAGTTAGTTTATTCATTTGAACATCTCTAAGTTCTCTAAGTAATCTAGGCACACTTGCACTCTCTCCTCTCTCATGCTCTCTATTCTTCTCTAAAGCTCTCTATGGTGGAATATTGTTATGGCACTAACTTCTTGTAGGTCTTGTGAAGATCTCTCTACTTCTTTGGGCTACACCAACTTCTTGAGTCAAGTTGTGACACTGCATCAAGCAATCTAGGGTTTCCATGCTCATGGTGACTCCTTTCCTTCATGCTTTGTTATAACATTCCAATCTACTTCAGCCTCTACCCTCCTAGGGCACACTCTCTTTATCTCTCATCATCGCTATTGTGGAGGTGGAAACACCATTCACGGAGCTTGGCTTAGGCAAGATCCTAAATAGCACCAACCCTCTTTCCTTCTTTCGTGTGTGCATGTTGAAGTAAGAGGTTTCGAGAGGCAAGATCCAGGAAAAAGGAAGGTTTTGCAAGTACAAGTGTGGTGAAGCTTAGAGTTTCTGTAAAACCCTAAATTAGGTCTAGGGTGCCCAGTGCCCTAGTCTTTCTAGCCCTCAAACTTCGGTCCAGGTTATTCTATGTTCATTGTTCTTTGTTGTGCTTTCAAATTGTTTGTATCTATTTCTGATAGTCTATCATGCTCTGATCTTGCTCAATTAGTTTTTCATGTTTTGCCTTGGTTTGATTGGTTGGATTTGGTTGATTCTCCTCTATACAACAAAGGGACAAAGCCCCTGCAATTTCGTTCTCCTTCAAGGGTAGAAGCTAAGCTCAGCTTGTGTCTCAATGTTGGATGGAAGAGGGTTTGACCTAGATTAATCTCTTGGACTAGTCTCTCTTTTCTATCTAACAGGAGAATCACTAATATGTGGCCTATCCACCTCTCTTGACCTCTAATATCTATTAGACAAAACTGGTGCTTGGGGCACAACCTATCTAATATGAAATTGTTACAATACTCTCTTAAATTGAAAGATCTCCATACTGTCCATTTGTTACCCAACAAACCACTAGGACCTCCTAATCCTATCGAGTTGAAATTTGTGATCCACATCCATGGTCATCTCCCTATAAGTTCTCTAAGTGATATCCCTATTCAATCAATTAAAATTGAGTGCCACCCTTATAATGTGGTGCGTTCTCCATTTATTATTGTGACTAGTGTCCCATTTTGACTAGTGTCCCATTTGAAAACTAATCACTTCCCAACCTCCAAAACAAATGGTAAACCTAGATAACGGGGTATGTATGTGTGTGTATTTCCATGCATGCAATAGAGATGTTTCCATATTCCCTATGCCTCCACTATCCATAAATCTATGAAATCGTCATTTAAATGGGCCAGCATACAACAACCCCAAGCAAACAATCAATGATGCTCCTTGATCTCTTTAGCAATATCATTAATCAATAGGATATAATGGAACCCTTGCCAACTAGCAAGATCAAAATACCAATAATGATAAGCAACCACTTACATCCACAAGATGCCTTACCAACCACAATATCTACATATGGGACATCATCCCTACCATTTCATGCACAACTAGTGCACCACTAATATAGTTGCCTATCTTTTTGGAACATCATGTGGGAAATTTGTTCCTTTCTACCTCTAATTGGGAGACACATGATGAGCCAAATGTCCTCAAGAGACTACAATCTAACCCATCGCCAAGTGAAAGGTGTTAGTGTAAAAATCCCAACTCTTAGCAAGGGCGGTGAGCATACATCTAATAGTTTCCAATCTACATCTATGGGCAATAAGAACCTCATGATCTCAATTGTCTATTCAATGGTCTCTCATGTAACTCTAACTTAATCTAAATTTATTGGGGCAAACAAAAATCATCATTAGTCAATATCCAATAATAAAAATAATTGAAAAGGTGAAATTAACAGACATACATCAAACCATAGTTCTAGGTTCAATCTCATAGACACGGGTCATTCATGCAAGATGACCCCACATGCAATAGTTCAATCCCACAAATTACAATATGCAATGAAAATTATTCCTACATTTTCAAAAAACTTCTTTTTTGCAAAATTCAAAAATTTTGGGTCAAAAGACAACTTATAGCCTGCAAACACTCACCACACTCAATGTGTGCACGCACTCTATTCACTTGGTTGGAGACATGTCCTCATTAGTACGCCATGATAATAAAATCCCAAAAGACTCTAGAGGTTTCTCCCACAAGGTTGGTGATAAAAATGAAATATCACTTTCAACTATTCACCTTGCTATATATAACTAGGGTACCCCTTTTGACCCTTATCACACCATTAACCCTAGATTCCATGTTCTTTGACCCAATGATCATACATATAGGGATAGCATTTATGAGAGATAGCTATGATCAATTTGCATATTAGAATGGTAATGGTTATTGTTTGACAGTTACTAATGATACCTATCTACCAACTTAGAAGACAAAGTGCTTACATGTATCATTTATCCTATGCTTAATCCACTTACCATGAGTCATTTTGTTCCTAGATAAGTTATCTTGCCATTGGGGGCAACATTAGAGGCATCTCCTCACTACTAATATTATATGCTTACACACTTATTATTCAATATCCATCACATGCTTGTCACACAATGCTACCTATGATAGTCATTACATGCTTTTACATGTTATGTCATATTATGTGTGCTTACATGCTTATATCTGTTAATAATATTATCATTCCTATCACAATCTTTATATGTGTTTGTTTTTCCTCTCCAATTCTTTGAATCTCTTGGATACAGGGCATATATTTGCCACTCACTTTTTATAGTTGAGATATTAGATAGTTGTGCTAGATAAACTCACCACTGTATCCAAATAGACCTTGATCACATTACATTGTCCACATCATGCAAATACCCATTGCATTTACCATAGTGTAGAGATTGTTATCACATACTGCATCACATAGAGTTTTGATCGCCCTATAAGGCCGCATTGTGCAGAGATCTATCAAATTACCACATTGCATGAGGATGTATTGCTTTATGGGCCCACATCATGCAAAGATCAATCACAATCACCATATCATGTGGAGTTCTACCACATGGCTGCATTACACTAGCCCATAATGCATGGTCATATCACATGGGTCCATATCACATTGTCACATCACAAACTATTATCATATTAGTTTTCGTACAAGCAAAAATTTTAACCCTTCTCTCTCTACTTCTCACTTTTTCTTAGACAATTGAAACTACATTCAAATTTGTCCTTATTCTGATTATGACGTGGGAGTTACTCATTGCATATCTTTTCACTGTTTTACAAGTTTTGATGAAGTGTTCATACCAAGGAGAATGCAAGAAGAATCATTGCATCCTTTTTCAAAGTCAATATCATTTTATGTGTGTGTGTATTTATTATCCGTGTTCATTGAGAATGTCCATATACTTTGTGTTAAAGGAAAATTGGATTCAAATGAATGATCAGTAATATCAAATATCAAGATACCCAAAACTCAATGAAATGGTGAACAAGAGAGATTCAATAAAATAATGAACAAAAACAAAGGAAACCTCCTTAATTCGTAGCTTCCATTGATCGCCTATCACAATCGATCTTGCATGTATGAAATAGGGCCCTCAGAGAGTGCACTTCTTTGCTTTCTTTCAATAATGTCAATTGAGAACAGTTATGATAATACCGCCATGAAGATGAGCTTCACAACGATGGTAGTAGTGCGTAGTAATGAATGTGATCACAAGCAATGAAGGAATTGGTGCAAAAGGCGCACTGTAATTCCTACAGAGTAACAATACTTAAAGCTTGGAGGAATGAAATGGAAGAATAGGGTTCAATTTATATACTTTGAGAGAATGAAGATCAACGGTATAGAAAAAATGAGAAGATCAACAGTATAGAACAGTTGAGGAACGTGCGTGAATAAGAAGAGGACATGTGTCTTGCTTTCTTTTGCATGAGAGGAGTTAACAAGAATAGAAGAATGAGTTAAAGCATTTAAAAGAATATAATAATCAGTTAAGTGTTTTAAAACAAGAAGAATAGATTTGAATGAGAATAAGAAGATATTTTGCTTTATTAAATATTAGGAATATTTAATTGCATGTGCACAAAGCTTGAATTATATTTAGAGATAACTCAATTTAGAAGAAAAGGCAACTTAAATAAATAATTTATTTATTTAAATTTAGAGAAGATATTATTGGAAGAAACAATTAAATAATTGGAATTATTTAATTTAGAAGATAAGAAAGTAAATTAAATAAATAAATTTATTTAATTGTTGTGCATAATTTGGAAGAATAAATAAAATGTTTGATTGCATTTTATTTTTAGAGATTGAGAGGATTTAAATAAATTTGATTTGATTTATTCAAATTTGGAGGAATGATTTGATTTAATTAAATAATTAAGAATTATTTAATTGTTTGGAAGAATTTAATTAAATAAAAGGGTTTTATTTAATTCTGACTTTAGAAGAGAATTAAATATTTTGATATTTAATTGATTTAGAGAAATATGAATCAAATAAATAAATTTGTTTATTTATTTATTGATAGAAGAATTAGAATGGAATAAATATTAAGAATATTTATTTAGACTGAGTCATGTCATTTTTAGGCGTATACATTTTGCCTCTCTTTGATGCAACGCAGTTTATGGCGTTGCTTCAAAGAAATCTATTGTTGAATAATGATACATGCCCCAGTTTACCCCTGGTACAGGTTACAATGACAAGATGCCCCCTCAGGAGATTGGATGAGAATAAGGAAGAAGGACGAGAGACGGACAATCTCACGAAGATGAAGAGAAACTAGGTTAGGTTTAAAGAAAATAGGATGTGTTTCAGAGAAACAGGAAGAAAACTGGAAAAAATGGGTGCGGGAAGTAGTCGCAGTCACCACCTAGCCAAATTAGGGTTTGCACGATATATATAGGAGCTGGGTCCACAAGAAAATTCATTTGCACCCTTGTCTTGGTTTGATTTGCTTTGGAGAGCTTAGAGGAGCATAGAGCATAGAGCAGTCAGCACGAGGATGGACATTCCACGTGAGGAGCATCATTTCAAGTGAGTCCGTCGATTCGACCGGCCAGCAGAGGTAGGACCCCCAGTATGTATCTCAAAAAATTTCTCCTAAGGTCAAGTTTGATAGCAATAAATGCTAGGAGAAAATTAGGATAGACAAAAGCGCTGAAACACAGTGTGGCGCATATGCCACGCGAAACTACGCATGCATAGTTCTGTAGCGCATAAATGATATAAATTGACGCATACATGAAAGTTGCACATGTATAGGTTTAGGCGGCACATGCATGATTCTGTAGCACTTTTACGGTATGTAGCGGCGCATGCGACGGGGCAGCGCATTTACAGCATAGGACAGCGCATTTACAGCATAGGACAGCGCATGCATGGATTCTTGCAGCGCTTTTGCCAGAAGTGGTGCATGTGTCAAGAAATGGTGCATTTGTTAAGAAATGGCACATTTACCACCTATTATGGCGCATATGATATAGATAGGTAGTTTATTTAACAAAATTGACTTGATTGGCATCCTATTTGACGCGTCAATCGATAAGCTATCTCTGAGATTTCAAGAATCTAGTCAAGAGATGTAGTGTGCTGTTTGGATCAATTTGAAATGCTAAGTTAGTTGATAAGGTTCTATAGATATGTTGAGTATGGTACTTGAAGCTTTAGGTTGACGCCTTTGCTTTGCGTGCTTGCAGGAGGACATTCAAAATATGCTTCAGTCTAGGGAGCAGTTCCCTATGCCCATGTTGTAGAGATACATGTTGACTGAGATGGATAGAGGGGTGCTTGGCGCGATGGGGCTTGATTACGTTTGCTTCATGCTCAGGGTTGGGTGAACCGCAGGTTGCTGACTGTAGCGGTGGAGAGGTTCCACAGCGAGGACGAGACTTTCCACTTCCCTACTAGAGAGATGACCATTACATTAGAGGACGTGTACCAGATTCTCCATTTGCCTATTCAGGGTGAGCTAGTGGAGTATGATCCATAGAGAGATGCAGGACTTTCTGAGTGCAGGCGAGTATTCGATGACCCCGAGCTGGTCGGGCAGGTCATCTCTTGGTAGGATATCCATGACTATTACGACTACTTCCCAGGTATTGTAGTAGAACTGATCGAAGGCGTGGTATGCCCCGATAGGAGATCACACGGGTTCCCCATTGGATGGGGTCAGATTATGGAGAGGATAGTGATAGAGGGCACCCGGTATGCTTGGGGTATCTGCGTACTAGCGCACTTATACCATGATATGCATCAGATGGTATATCACAGGAGTACGAGCCTGTTTGCAAGCGTGTCATTGCTACAGTTTTGGCTATGGGATCACATAGCGATTACTAGACTGATATGTGTTCGACAGGTAGAGAGGAGAGCCATATAGCTATGGCTATGCAGGAGTGATTTCCCAACATAGGCTAGGGAAGCTCAAGTATTGGCGGCACACTTTGGATGGAGTATACATTGTCGTCTGGCGGCCATACTTAGATTGCAAGCCATGGGAGGATGAGGCAGATGAGCTACCCTACTGCTATCAGACGCGATGGCTGATAGGGTGGACATGGTTTATTTTGGAGTGGTAGATTGTCATCCAAGTACAGAGATAGTTTGGGAGGAGGTAGGGCATGCCACAAGGGCAAGCTTGATTTGCTAGGACTCATGCTAAGAGGCTCAAATGGGGACCGATGGCATCTTACAAGGAGGCACTGGCAGAGTTTCAACAGATGCCTTACGTCGCCTGGGATATACGGAGGGGGATTGCAGATGCTAGGATGACCCAAGATTATGAGGATTGGTTCACTGCCCACCCATTTCTGAGATACTCAGGGCCTGGGGAGTTGGTGCCTCGGATAGACGAGGTCGATTTAGAGACGAGGGCTAGGTTGGCCGGAGGGGGAGGAGGAGGAGGAGAGGACGGGGAGGTGGCAGAGATGGGGGAGACGACGGAGATGATGGAGGTTGACCTAAACAGAGGAGGAGAGGTGGGGAGGGACCTTCCCACGCCCAGCAGGCAATACCACCACAGGTCGCACAACAGGCACCACAGTAGGCACCGTAGGTACAGATGCCGCCACCTCAGTAGGTGGCACAGCAGTAGGGACCCCAGCCACAAGGGCAGGGACAGGCACAAGCAACCCAGGGTCCAGCACAGGTAGATGTCTAGGAGAGGACTATAGCTACTTTGAGAGGACAAGTGAGGCAGCTGCGGGCATAGCTCAAGAGGGCTGATGCCCAGCGAGAGACAGACGCAGAGGTGATTGTGGGGCTCACCAGAGAGAGAGATATGGCAGAGGCATGGATATGATTTATCTGAGTAGAGTGGGATACTGTAGTGGCAGCCCTTAGGACGGATGTGACGAGCAGCATTTTGGTTGAGCAAGTGCATTAGGCGCAGGCACAATTAGCACAGGTGCAGGGTGAGCTTGCTAGAGCGCAGGCTCAAGCACAGTATTATCAAGGTCTATATCATGGTGCCGTGCTAGCTAGTCAGAGGGCCTCTAGCTATAGGATCTAGTCTGTGGCTCCCCAGAGAGTAGGTGGATCGAGGTCAGGAGCCTCCGTGATGGGCCCACAGCAGTCTGAGGCCAGTAGAGGAGGGGACACGAGAGACACTGCTGGTAGCAGCGGTTCACAGTAGCAGGGATAGCAAGGACCTACAAATTTTGGATCCTATGTACCTTTTTTATGGCTCGAATAGTCGGATACACCTATGTACCATTTTTGTATTTTGAGACATGTATCACCATCCTTGGGATGTATTTATTGTATATGAGATTGAGACAGAGATGGACCACTTTTGATATTGTACATGTGGACACGTTTTATGATATTTATATGATGATGTAGCTATTTGATGCTTTCTATATGTATGAGTTATGATGCATTTCTATTTGTATGATGCAATGCACATGTTTATCTAATGCAGACTTAGATATTTTACTTGATGCTATGCAATGTTTTTCTAATGCAGATTTTCATATGATGCTATGTGATGTTATATGACCTAATGCAAATTTTCATATGATGTTATGTGATGTTATATGACCTAATGCAGACTTGGATGTTTTTACTTGATATGTCTCTAATGTGTGTGAATTCAAAATGATATCTATATGATTATGCAACTTATGTGATGCACTTAGCTATGTTTTTTATTTTTTTTGTTGACACTATATGATGATTGTATATGGATGACCTAATGCACTTACTATGTATGCAACTGATTTAATCATGTAAATGACTATCTCATATGATATGATATGTAACTATATGCTATGTTTTTGTGATGTCCAAATGTACTTTATCGACACAGAGATGGTAAAAATGGTAGATAGAAGATTGATCGAAAGAATGACTCGATAGACAGATTCACAAGCTTTGATTTTGTATTTGTTACTCTGCATTGTTTGGATCTTTTATTGCATGGGATATGGATGTATGGATGTATAATGGATGTGTGATGGATGCTTTGCTTTTGACATCTTGATGGTGCAAGTATTTTGAAGTGTTTATTTCATCATTAGGCAATTTTTTTGGTACTTTTTCTGAATGTTGTAAGTTAATACAAGCATCTAGGTATAATTGAACCGAGATGACCTGAGCATTGCTTACATAGATTTTGCTTTAGCAAGTTAATACAAGCATCGAGGTATAATTGAACCGAGATGACCTGAATATTTCTTGCGTATCAATACTCAAGGATTGCCCCCGTTCATGTTACACCTTTGATGTCCTCGATGATCTTTTGTCGATCATGTCTTTAGGCAAGGCTTCACATTACTAAAGTTTAATCCACAAACAACAAACAAAGAAAATAATCATGCCCCCATCATAGCATCTCTAGCTTTTGGCATCCTCGAGTAGCATAGAAAGGCATGATAGCAGAAATCAAGACTCTGTATTTTAACCATGTTTCCAATCCAAAAAAAATATTTTTCCATTTACATGTGTTTGTTTCTTGCCATAATTTGGGTAAAATCATTTAGAAGGCCTTAGGAGTTTGTTTCCTTTGTTTTGGATAGGTTAATGTCTTGTGTCAGGATTTCTTCTTGAAAAGAGTGGGTTTTGTTTGCACTTGCTTGCCTAGTGTGAAGATTCCACAATCTTTATTGGTGAGGCAGACCCTAAAGGACTGACCTAGTGCCTCGGGGGCTCATTGCTAAATGGCCTTGCCTACGTGACGACGCAAAGGCAACGTACTTCAGGGTAAACCCTAGCGGACCTAAGACCTAGGTGGTAGAAAGTGGTGTGAACTCAGATAGATAGAAGGACCAGATATGGGACGGATGGGACAGTGGGAGCCTCGGGGGCGCATTTGAGAAATGGTCTTGCCTACATGACAACGTAGAGGCACCATAGTTCATGGACTTGGACCATGGATACTAATGAGAGACACTATGCTAGGGTGACACTGTGGATAGGATATGGGATAAAACCTTGGTTGACAAGGCAACAAAGAGATAGAGTATCAAGTCATGATAGGTTATCGTTAGGATTTTATTATGGAACAGATATGGATCGAATGGGATGCGAGGAAGAATGGACACAAGGTGATTGGTTTCCCAAAGATGGAGGAAGCAGTTTATCACAAGTAATGCCTATTTACCAGCTTTTCACCACTTGCTTTTATTTGCACGAAAAGCTAGAAAGTATACATGACGCGTGTTTGCCAGGTTTTCATCATGATACCTATCCAAGGCGCATGTTTGCCTGGTTTTCACCAAAGGATGATTTTTTTGTATTGTTCTAATTTTTTTGTATTTTTCTGATTTTTGATTTTTTTGTATTTTTCTAATTTTTTTATTTTTTTTGTATTTTTCTGATTTTTTGTATTGTATGCCCCCTTAAATTGGGGTTCTCCTAGGTATATAACTGATGAAGAGGCGTGTTGTTGATTGGTTCATCTAATAGCTCACCCTTTGATGTTGTTAATTGATATGCCCCTAATCCATAAGCAACTACGATCACATAAGGCCCAAGCTAGTTGGGTTCGAACTTGCCTTTCTTTTCCCTATCCTATTGATTGCGGGGATTCTCCTTGATGACTAGATCTCCAACTTTAAAGACTCTTGGGCGAACTCTGTGGTTATAGCTTCTTGACATCATTTGTTGATATGCTTTGAGATGGTCAAAGGCTTTCTATCTCCTTTCCTCTAGCAACTCTAGTTCTTGTAATCTGGAGACTCTGTACTCTTCATCTAATGTGAGACCTTTTAACGACACCCTAAGAGAGGGTAATTTGACCTCTATGGGGAGGATAGCTTCTGAGCCATAAACAAGGGCGCAAGGGGTAGCACCTGTGGGAGTGTGTATACTGGTTCTATAGGCCCACAAAGCGAGATTAAGTTGGATGTGCCAATCACGACCAGTATCATTGACTATCTTCTTGAGGAGTTTCAAGATGGTCTTGTTGGATGCTTCAGCTTGACTGTTGTCTTGGGGGTAATAGGGTGTAGAGAAACGGTGTTGGATTTTCAATAGGTCATAGAGTTCTCGGACATCCTGGTTTTTGAAGGGTCTTTCGTTATCCATGATAATGGATGAGGGAATTCCATATCTGCAGATGAGGTAATTCAGGATGAATGAGGAGATTTGTTTACCTGTGATGGTGGTGAGGGGAATGGCTTCAATCCACTTGGTAAAGTACTCAGTAGCAGTTATGATGAATTTGTGGCCGTTGGATGAGGGTGGATGGATCTTTCCTACAAGATCAAGTCCCCATTGGCAAAAGGGCCAAGGTGTCGTTAAAGGTCTCAACTCTTGAGCTGGTGCATGTATCATGTTCCCATGTATTTGGCACTGCTTTCACTTCTTCATAAATTGATATGAATCTATTTCCATGTTCGGCCAGTAATAACCCAAACACATGAGTTTCTTAGCTAAGGAAGGACCGCTAGAGTGTGTTCCGCAGATCCCTTTGTGCACGTCTTGTAAGGCGGTTTGGGATTCTTCTCGTTCTAAACAACGGAGTAAAGTACCATCTAGACCACATCAGTATAGGGTGTCGGAAATAATGGTATAGCGAGATGTTTGGTGTATAAAGGTTCGTCATTTGTTTGAAGATAAGTCAGGTGGGAGGGTGTTGTCCCTGAGGTAGGTGTAAACCTTATCGTACCAAGGTGAATCATATCCAACTAAAAGGCATATGGAATAGGTTTCAGGAAGATCATAAGCTGGTTGTTGAATAGTTTCCACTAAGAAATTGTACCATGACTCATTCTCTGGTATCTCGAGAAGAGAGGCAATGGTTTCCATGGCATCTGCTCTTTTGTTTTCAATCCAAGGTATCTGCTCAAAAGAGATGATCACAAAGTATTCCTTGAAGTCTTCGACCATTCACTTGTATGGGACAAGCTTCTCATCTTTGGTTTGGTAATCATCATTGACCTGATTTATCACTAGTTGAGAATCACCATAGACATGTAGCTCTTTGATTTTCCACTCTGTTGCCATCTTAAGACCAATGACTAAGGCTTCATATTCTGCTATGTTGTTGGTGCATGGAAATAACAGACGGTAGGACTTCAGTATAGTGTCGCCATGAGGAGTTACAAGCAAGATTCCTGCCCTCGACCCATGGTTTGTGTAGGACCCATCAAAGTAGAGCTTCCAGGAATGTGTTGATATATTGAATAGGGATTCATCTGGAAACTCAAATTGCATTGGCGTGGTGTCCTGTAGTGGTGCATCCGCTAACTGATCAGCAATGACTTGCCCTTTGATAGCTTTTTTGTCTACATACTCAATGTCGTATTCACTTAAGAGCATTACCCATTTGGCTAGGTGACCTGTTAGAGCTACTTTGCTTAGTAGGTACTTCAGTGGATCTATTTTTGCAATAAGTTTGACTGGATGTGCAAGCATATAATGTCAAAGTTTTTGGGAAGTAAAAACTACCGCAAGACATGATCTTTCTATCTGAGAGTATTGTAACTTATAGCCCACCAATGTGCAACTGATATAGTAGACAGCTCTTTCTTTAATCTCATAATCTTGTTGTGCTAGAAGAGCCCCAAGAGCTGTAGGTGTAGCAGATATGTATAGTATCAATGGTTTCCCTTGGATAGGAGGCATGAGAATAGGTAGATTCATAAGATACTCTTTCAATTTGTTGAATGCCTCTTCACATTTCTCATCCCACCTGAATGGAATGTTCTTGTGTAGGAGATGATTGAATGGTTGACACTTGTCTGCCAGTTGTGATATGAATCTACGGATTGCCTGTAGCTTACCTTGTAGAGATCTTAGTTGAGTAAGAGTCTTGGGTGGTAGCATGTCCATAATAGCCTTGACTTTGGCAGGGTCCACCTCTATTCCATTTGCTGAAACAATAAAACCTAAGAGTTTGCCTGAGGTGACTCCAAACACACATTTCTTTGGGTTCAACCTAACTTTGAATTGCTCGAGTCTCTGAAAAGACCTTCTCTAACACATCCAGGTGTGATTCTCTTGTGAGTGACTTTGTTAGGATATCATCTACATAATCTTCCATTGTTACGTGCATCATATCATGAAATATAGTGGTCATAGCACGTTGGTATGTGGCTCTTGCATTCTTTAGCCCAAATGGCATGACGTTCCAACAGAAAGTGCCCCATGGACAAGTAAAAGTTGTCTTATGCTAGTCTTTTGGTGCTATCCTGATCTAATTGTATCCTGAGAAGCCATCCATGAGAGATAACATGGTATGCCCTGTTGTTAAATCGACTATGATATCTATATTTGGCAACAGAAAATCATCCTTGTAGCAAGCTTTGTTTAGATCTCTAAAGTCATTGCATAGTCTGACTTGGCCATCTGGTTTGGACACTGGTACTATGTTGGAGACCCATTCCGGATAGTCTATAGCTCTGATAAATCCTACATCCAGTAGTTTCTTGAGTTCTTCTTTTACAAGCAGTGCTATGTGTGGATGCATCTTTCTAAGCTTCTGTTTCACTGGTTTCACTCCTGGATCTAATGGAAGATGATGTAGAATCAAATCTGGGTCTAACCCCAGCATATCTGCGTATGACCAAGCAAAATTGACTTGCTTTGTCTTGAAGAATGGTACAAACTTAGTCTTCTCTGGTGGGGTTAGATACTTAGCAAAGTGAATGATCTTAGGTTGTTCCTCTATTCCAATGTTAACCGGCTCTATGGGTTCCACAACAATCTGAGACTTCTACTGGTGCATGTCATCGGGGAGAGTGTCAAGCCTTCAATCGTCAGGTGCCACAGCTAGATTTTCACCTTAGGATGCGTCCTTTCTTTTTACTGCTTTGGGACCTAACACTGCCACGAAACAGTTTTCACCATCAAATCTAGTTTTTATTTTGATATTTTTGCGACTAGAAGGCTTGGTACCCTCTCCGAAATAAGCCACGGTATTAAGTTCAATAGTGAAACTAGCTTTATGATCCCCTTTGGGTAGGTGGTCCCTAAGTTCCATGTAGTCAATATAAGCATCGTTGTTTTGGAACATATCTAGTTGAGGGGTTCCTCATAGATCCCAGTCAATACGTTTAGGATGCACAAGGGGGAGGGAGTCAGAGGATAGATCTGATTCGTTGATAGTTTGAATGGATATGCTAGGAGTATTGGTAGGGGGAGTGTCCGGGATGGTACTTTCCTCCAAGTTGTTTATTGCAATAGAACTTGAACCTTCCTTGAAAGTTGCATTCTCAAAGATAGGCAAATCACACTCTAATGGCCTATGCCGTAGTGTTTGTCCCTCACGGTAGGGGCTATAAGTTTGAATGGTATCGACCTCTTTGTCATCATAGGAATGCTCCGTCAATTCATCCCACTCATATTCATTGGAATCTATGTCACTGTCCACTTGAAGTGTATGCATCATTTCCACTAGACAAGTGTTTTCTTTAGCTTTTCCCTTATCCTTATATCCTAGGCCTTTTGTATTTCTAGCTAATGAGGATGAAGAAGGTTGAATGGGTTCTATAATTCCTTCTTTTTCTTACGCTGATGGGGCCCTATCCTTCGTAACCCATTCTATGCAGGATAGACTCACCTCGCCCATAGATTTCTGTTGGGAGCCTAGGTGGTTCCTGTTGTGTAATCTTTTCTTCAGTATAAAGCCATTGTAGGACATCTCTTTCCTCTGTTTCATCTGATAAGGTCCCCCATTTTACAAAGGGACCTGTGGGAGGTATAGGAGGAGCAGATGGCTTTGGAAAATGGTTGAGTCGACCAAAGGATCTAGGAGATAAAGGCATCTTGGCTAGATTGAGGTTGTGCTCTATGGAGTATTCCCCTACTCCTTTTTCTTTGATGGTAATTATCTACTCTTTGGGATTTGATGAGGAAGCTTCAAAGGTATGATCATGCTGTGGCGTAGGGGATGTAGATGCTCTATTGTTTGGTATGATGCAATCAGGTTTTGAAAGGACAGAGTTGCAATGCTGGAAGGGGTCAGGGTCGCCTTGGATGGTGACTTGCTTGCCATTATGCGGGAATTTTATACATTGGTGATAAGTAGAGGGAACAGCTTTCATGGCATGAATCCATGGTCTACCTAGGAGAATATTGTAGGCGAGCTCTCTATCTAGGACTTGGCACACAACATCTTTTATTATCGATCCCACTTGTATGGGTAAGACTACTGTTCCCTTTGTAGTTCTCTCCTCTTCATAATAGGCTTTGATAGTTATCTTCTTTCTTGGATCAACTGCATTTTCAGAGAACCCCAATGTAAGGACTAGCTTTAACGTGCAAATATTTAAACCGGTTCCCCCATCAATGAGAACCCTCTTGATGTGGTGCTTGTGGATGAAGGCGACGACATGTAGAGGGGTGTTATGAGGTTGAGACACTGAGAGGTCATCTTGTTCGGTAAATGATATGGTACTTGCGGAGGTCGGGTTACGTACCATGGCATGAAACTTCTCTTGGGCCAAGTTAGTGGGTACAATGGTTTCCACTAAGGCTTTATTCAGAATCTCCTTGTGGGAAGGAGATAGACGCAACAACTCTAAGATAGAAATGTGGGTCGGAGTCTTCCAAAGTTGGTCTATGACGCTATACTGATGGAAGTTGGACTGAGAAGGTGACGACCTTAGAGGGACGGTATTCAACGTGACTTTACCACTGCGGGTAATGATACTGCAATCATTGTGGTTAGGCTCTGATTGTTGGTTGGGCGTGACCACATTGATTTGCGGGACATGCTCTCATATGCAATTGATGGTATAGTCAAATGGCACACTTGCGTAGTTGGCATTACTATTCCCACTATTCTGATTTTGCCTGTTGAGATTGTTGTTGTTGTCGTTGTTGTTATTGTCGTTGTTATTGCTGTTGTTGTTCGGCCTGTCATGATTGAGAAGTGGATCTCTGTAAGCCACATGTGTCTCATTAGAGGTATGTTGTTGGGTTCCTCCTTGATTTTGATCAAGCACATCTTGAATAACATGTTTGAGATGGATACAATTGTTGGTTGTATGTCCCCTTCTTCTATGATACAATAGTCAATGTCTTTCCAATAGTGAGGTTTGATTTGAGGCTCATAATCACTTGTTGGCGGTAGAGAGATTTCATTGTTGGCCAATAGCTGCCTCAATGCGAATTCTTGGGATTCACCCAGCGGTGTGAACTGTTGCCTTGGATTTGAGTTGAACCATGGTCTTGACTCCCGAGAGAATGTTTTATTGGGTGTAAAATTGCTTGCTTCTCCTTTGACAGTAAATATCGATTGTTGCTTGGGAGCCGCCACCTTGGCATCAACTACTCCACCGTTGACGACATTTTTGTTTTTAGTCCAAAACTTTGATTTGTCAGTCGTGTAGTTGGAGGTAGATGTGTCCTTGTATAACTTGATTTGCCCCTTGGCGATCATAGCTTTCTCAATGAATAATCCCATTTCAATGACTTTCGAGAATGAAGTAGGGCATTGGATTTGTATTTGATAGCTAAGATCGGAGTTGAGGTTATGGACAAACATCTCCATTAACTATTTTTCTGGTACATCATATGAACACTTGCTTGCTAGTTGTCTCCACTTTGTAAAAAGGTGGCAAATGATTCGCCACTCTTTTGTTTGGTATTGCATAAATCAAGCATAGAGACTTCATGTTCAATATTGTAAGAGAAGTGCGTGATGAATTTGTTGACTAACTCATCAAAAGATTTGATGCCCGGTGGGAGCCATGAGAACCACTCCATGCTTGACTACCTAGAGATCTAGGGAATAGTCCCATTAAGTAAGTCTCATTGTGAGCTACTTCCATGCATGTTGCGTTGAATTCCCTAATGTGATCTCTAGGGTCTCCTTTCCCTTTGTATTTGTCAAATTTAAGAACTTCAAATCGAAAGGGCAATGGTGTCATGTTTAAAGTTTTATCAAAGGGGTACGGTGCAATATCTTCCAAAGAATAGCTTTTAGTGTTTGTACTCGTCTTGAGATCCAACATTTGTTGCTTTAGACCCTTGAGTTGTTTCCTCATTTCTTCCATAGGAGCGCTTGGGTCTATGGCTTTCTTTCCTTTTTCATTATCATTCTTTGCGTTTTGGTCCATGGTTTTCTTTCCCTTTTCATGATTATTCTCCACATTTTCTTGGATTGTGCTTATATTGAAATTCGTGGGGAGTTTAATTCCAAGACTTGCAAGATGATAAAAATACTTATGAGGGTCGTCATGGAGTGTTTTCTCTAGCAAGCGTTGGAATTTCTGATCTTGGAGGCTTCCTTGATACTCTTCGTGAGAGATTTCTTCATCACTATCATGAGGGGTGATGATGTGGTTGGATGATTCAGCCATTTCAAGTTGCTTTTTGTATTGAGATCTAGTAAGAACCATACAAGGTGACGAGGGATGAGGTGGGATGAAACTAGTGATTTTGGCAAGGTGTCGATGGAGACTGTTGAGAATAGGATACTTATGACAAGATTTGGACAAGGGACTTTTTCGATCAATGATTCCAAGTAAGACGACCGATACAAGATGATAGCCACTAGTAAGGGTACTCGATAGCTGTCTTACCGTGTAGGGACTAGTCGTGCACCAAGACCACTAGCAAAGTCCTGTGACTTACTAGCGTTACTTGAATCCAAAGTGATACGAAAAAGGGGCCTATGCTGATCTGATATGGGATACTTTGACTTTGGACTAGGAAGACCTGATAAAAGGTGAATGGGATGACTAACGAAAAAAGAGATTTTGACGCGAAATGGATGGGAAAAAGACTACAAGGTAAGACCTGATCTCAAAACCTAAAACTAGACTGAAATGGGTATCCAGAACTAACAAATTTTTTCTCTCAAAAATTGTGCATGTGCTCACTGTCACGCATGCGTTGGAACAGATGCGCTGCAAAAACTGGTAAATGCGCCGTAAGTCGAGATATATGCACCACACTGTTAAAAAGTAAATGCGCT
Organism: Cunninghamia lanceolata; assembly: GCA_027924645.1. NCBI lineage: Eukaryota > Viridiplantae > Streptophyta > Pinopsida > Cupressales > Cupressaceae > Cunninghamia > Cunninghamia lanceolata. The sequence continues at coordinate 352,577 of BSBN01000465.1, forward strand.
GTAACAGATAGTAAAAGTGTTGTAAGTCACAACAGATGCGCCGCAGGTCGGCACAAATGTGCAGCAACAGAGGGCGGATGCGCCGCTCTGGTTTTCTCAGTATTTTTTGCAATTTTTTAGAAATTTTCTAATGTTTTTGGTACTTTGGTTGCTAGAAGGTCTTTTTGATCTGATTTTCTAAAATTATGGCAAGAAGACACAGCAAACACAGAATATTTTTATGGTTTTTTTTTTTTTGACTCTTTTTGGACTAAAAATAAAACAAGTACACTCCTAGGTTTCAAAGGACAGTATAAAACCAAATTCTCCCTATCTCTAGGTGAGGCATCTTCGGGAGGTAATAATCACCCTTCCCTGCACCGGATTATAGGGTTTTTGGTCTACTAAAACAAGGATGAGTAATAAAGGCAACCGTTCGAGTGGTTATACATGTGGCAACACTACTCTCTGTTATAGAGTCTCCCAGCCTAATTTTCTAAAATTATGGCAAGAAGACACAGCAAACATAGAATATTTTTATGGTTTTTTTTTGTGATTTTTTTGACTCTTTTTGGACTTAAAAAAATCAAGTACACTCCTAGGTTTCAAAGGACAGTTTAAAACCAAATTCTCCCTATATCTAGGTGAGGCATCTTCGAGAGGTAATAATCACCCTTCCCTGCACCGGTTTATAGGGGTTTTTGGTCTACTAAAACAAGGATGAATAATAAAGGCAACCGTTCGAGTGGTTATACATGTGGCAGCACTACTCTCCGTTATGGAGTCTCCCAGCCTGCAAGGGTTGCACCTTGGAGGGTTTTGGGGGAAGTTGGTTGCAGGTATAACACAATTGCACTCATTGTTTGAAGCTTTCGCTCCAAACACAATTTATTTATAGTGGCTTGGAAGGGCTTGGCGTCTAGCCTATTACCACTTAGGGTCGTTCCTATTTGGATGAACGGTATCCAAGAGCAGGCCCCTCTAAAGGAAAAAGACATGCGAAAATGATATGTCTGGCATTTTGGTCACCCAAGATAGGGGAGAGCATAGGCCTGGTATCATTCCCAAAACACATAATATAGTGGTTCTTTTCCCCTAATTAAAATGAGAAAAACTAAATGAGCTATCTACTTTGGCAAGCACAGAAATTTGTTAATTTTGAAATGATAACAAGATAGCAATGGTCCAATTTTACCAAGATAGCAATGATGAGTTCAATTTTATCCCAGATAGCACGAATTGTTAACTTTGAAGTGAAGGTCGAGATAGCAATGGTTCAGTTTTACACAGATAGCAATGATGAGTTCAATTTTAACCACGTAGCACGAATTGTTAACTTTGAAGCGATGGTCGAGATAGCAATGGTTCAGTTTTATCTAGATAGCAATGATGAGTTCAATTTTATCTAAATAGCAATGAGTTGTTAACTTTGAAAAGATAACAATAGCAGTGATTCAATGATACGCAAGATAGCAATGATTCAATTACCACTGTCCTAGTTAAAACTATGTGAGATTTGCATGAGCATCTATTTTACTTTCCCGTTAGAAATCGAAGTGTGAGCTAACAAGTGCAACTATATGAATCTAAACCAGTACCTAGCCTATAAAACAAATCAAGAGAGTTCCTGCACAAAGACGTCAGCGTTAGCGAAAACTTTAAGGAAACCCTAAAAATCACTGCCTAAAACAAATGCGCCGCTTCAGAGGCTGAATGGGCAGAAACAGTGAACAGAAGCGCCGTAGTACATATGCGCTAAAATAGAGAACAGAAGCGTTGGAAAACAGTGTATATGCGCTGAAGTAGCAAATGCGTCGTTTCAGATGGTAAATGCGCTGTAACAATGTCTGTATGTGCCGCAGAAACATATGCGCCGTGACAGGTAACAGATGTGTTAGGATGTGACAGATGCGCTATTTCCTCCTGTGTACGGCTTTTTAAAACACAAAAACTCAGTTTTTAGGTTAAATTTAGGGTTAGGCCCTACGGTGGGTGCCAAAAATGTTAAGGAAAAATTGGATTTAAATGAATAATCAATAATATCAAATATCAAGATACCCAAAACTCAATGAAATGGTGAACAAGAGAGATTCAATAAAACAATGAACAACAACAAAGCAAACCTCATTAATTTGTAGCTTCTATTGATTGCCTATCACAATCGATCTTGCATGTATGAAATAGAGCCCTCAGATAGTGCACTTCTTTGTTTTCTTTCAAGAATGTCAATTGAGAAGGGTTATGATAATACCGCCATGAAGATGAGCTTCACAACGATGGTAGTAATGCGTAGTAATGAATGTGATCACAAGCATTGAAGGAATTGGTGCCAAAGGCGCGCTGTAATTCCTGGAATTGGTGCCAAAGGCGCGCTGTAATTCCTGCAGAGTAACAATACTTAAAGCTTAGATGAATGAAATGAAAGAATAGGGTTCAATTTATAGACTTTGAAAGAATGAAGATCAATGGTATAGAAAAAATGAGAAGATCAATGGTATAGAAAAAATGAGAAGATCAACGGTATAGAACGATTGAGGAACGTGCATGAATAAGAAGAGGACATGTGTCTTGCTATAACATGTATGAAAGGAGTTTGCATTTAAAAGAATATAATAATCAATTAAGTGTTTTAAAACAAGAAGAATAGATTTGCATGAGAATAAAAAGATATTTTGCTTTATTAAATATTAGGAATATTTAATTGCATGTGCACAAAGCTTAAATTATATTTAGAGATAATTCAATTTAGAAAAAAATACAACTTAAATAAATAATTGATTTATTTAAATTTAGAGAAAATATTATTGGAAGAAACAATTAAATAATTGAAATTATTTAATTTAGAAGATAAGAAAGCAAATTAAATAAATAAATTTATTTAATTGTTGTGCATGATTTGAAAGAATAAATAAAATGTTTGATTGTATTTTATTTTTAGAAATTGAGAGAATTTAAATAAATTTGATTTGATTTATTCAAATTTGGAGGAATGATTTGATTTAATTAAATAATTAATTATTTAATTGTTTGGAAGAATTTAATTAAATAAAAAAAATTTATTTAATTCTGACTTTAGAAGAGATAATTAAATATTTTGATATTTAATTAATTTAGAAAAATATGAATCAAATAAATAAATTTGTTTATTTATTTATTGATAGAAGAATTAGAATGGAATAAATATTAAAAATATTTATTTAGACTCAGTCGTGTCATTTTTAGGCATATACACTTTGAAATGCATGCTCATGTTAAATTCACACACATCAAAATGGGGGCAAAATATAACGGTGAAATTTGCGCACCCATGCCATTTCCCATTTAGTTTTGTGCCCAACTTAATGGAATGTCTTAAATGTAATAATATATCGAATTGGCACTCTTGTGCTAAACTTGGCTCATAGTCTAATCCATATCCATCATTATTTGCTCTTTCTTCTGTACATTTGTTCAATCCTAAGACAGGGGAATCAACCAAATATTCAAATATTTAAATTCCAATTACCTTGAGCCGCCTTGGCACACATTTGTACATGTTGTAATGTTATAGTATTTAAAAGCATTCAATATGCACCAAATCTCATCTAGCAATACATGTGACACCTAGACATATGAGAATAAAAAACATCGTGAGTACACTTCGAACCTAAAGGCAAAAGAACCATATCTACCTATAGGCCATCTACATGTTAGTGAATATTGTCTTCGACATTTCTCGTTACCATTAACTTGCCCCCTCAAGAGAGTTGACCTAAGAGAACACAAATCATATCTAGTCAACAATCTCCCCAATGATGTCCCTAGACACCACCTTGACACATTCAACTATCAAGAAAGCAAAAGCAACTAAGTCTACTAGAGCACATTTTCCCATATCGTTCTCACACATTATACAATTCAATTCCACACATCAAAACGTATCCGTCACTTGAGATCAATCCCTCAACACTTAATTGAACCACAGACAATTCTAAAATTGTACAGATATTGACACATTCTTTGGACTGGAGCATTAATTTATGGACAAAAGCAAAATAGATTCAACATGATATCAGCAATGTTTCTACATCATTAATTCTAAAGCTACTTAATTTCAATAATCTGACCCAACTAATTACTCTAGGTTAAGTGATTACTATTTGATTGCAATTATTTAATTAGCCTAGATTTATTTAGAGTGTTTCCTTTTCTCGTAACTAAGTGAACCTATTTTTTTCTAGATAGACATTATATCCACTACATAGCCTAAAAACATTGAAGAGAGACAACAGATGGATTTTGTAACAGATCTCTAAATTAATTTATAACTTAACTCTAGACTCGTTTCTTTTATATTGAGATGGAAAAAATACAAAAACATATGGCTTCAAAAGAAGCTTTCCAAATTGATATATTTTGAACATGTCTCTAGTTTCCTAAATCTAGACTTTAACTAATAATACTTTAAAAGATATGGTGCCCTCTTGGAGTTGGAAGCGCAGGGGTTGTCTGATGTCAAGAACTACATCAAATGTGTCAAAGTTAAAGCTCTCCTTAAAGGTCTATGAATCATATCCTTAACATTAGTGTTATTGCCTTAATAAACCACTCAAGCTGATAAACAACGCCACCTCTTCGATTATAATTTAAATATCATCATCATTGGAATCAAATATTCATGCCAACATTTCTGGTCTGTTTTGCTAAATCGATCATGTTAAATGGGGGGGGAGAGAATGGGAATCAAAATTCTCAAATTAAGGGAATGTACCATTTCAATTTGCGATCGCAACATCAATATCGCTTTCTATAATTCCTTAGTCTTGTGGCTGAGAGGATATTAACTCTGAAGAGACGATAATTAAGAAGAACTGGTCTATTTTCACAATTGCCATGTGGCAAGACATCACCATACCTAGTATGCAGACTCAAGGAGCCCAGAAACTCGGTTCAAATTGGCAAACTGAGGATAATAGACTGATGCATTAATCTGTTAAACATCAAACATTAATTTGCATCTTGCAGATATTAATATACAAGGGTGAAAATGTTCGAATGCAGGCGCTGACAGTGGTTGCTGGACGCACTGGATTCAGAACCTGCTCCCTAATCCAACATTCAATGCAGGCAGCACTTAAACCTGTAGTTTGATCTATTCACTTCCATGTCTGCCTTTGGTTCTTGCTTATGTCAGGAGCAGCTTGATGGTATAAATTGTGTTGTCCATAGTTTGTATAACCCCTGGAATCATGCACTTGTTTTGTTTACAAATGCACTCATGGATTCCAAGTACAATGTTTGAGCTGTATACTCGGGGATTGGAATTCTCACAATCTAGCTTGCAAGACATCACCAAGGGCATGTAATATTATGTCTGATGAGGGATCAAAAAAATCCTTTGTTAAATGCATAACTAAACAATGGAACTGCAGCACCTATCCATAAAGCCTAACATCCAAAATGTCAAAATCACAAATTGATGCAGATGCAATGTTAATTAGTATGTTTGACAAACTGTATCAAAAAAATAAATGACGTTATGGCCCAATTGTGACTGGATGGGGCAATTAGTCAAGCACTAACAGGATGTGTAGTTCTTCTTTATTTAATAAGTAATTGGTAACAGCATTTTCACCATTAATTTTCATTCAAGGATAGTTATAAAAATGCCATAGTCAACAATAGTACTATAGTTTACAAGATGACTCGAAATTAAAAACAAATCATATTCACTTATGCAAATCTCAATTAATTCCACGGACAAGTGATAAAGGATAATCAATCAAAATCCCTTTAAATCGGGGCAAACTAATGTAACCTGATAACATATCTAAAAACAAAAAGATACATAAACAAACAGTAAACAAATCTTCACAATGTTGATAAGAAACCACGTGTGCCTTCTAGGCAATGTAAATCCACATCTTCTCACTCACATTTGATTAAATGCTTATTTTAAAGGTCGTTCTATGCCCCAATTATTTCAACTACTCAACAGCGTTCTCTTCTGTACAAAATGGAATAGAACTTTCCAAAGTGATGGTCACAGCCTTTCTTGAACAATAGAAAAGGAGGTATCTACATACATAATCATCAACTCTATTGAAACAAGGTGACATTCTTCAGGCTAAAACTACATGACAGCATTCACATGTTTTCTCTACCGATACATGAGAAGTTAGACAGCTTAATCTCTATCACAACATTGATATCCTATGTGCAAGCAAAAACATTGAAAGCAGGCAAGCAATTATGATGAACCATATTCCATAGCTAAAAAATGCAAATGTTTTTACTCAGTAGAAAATCAATTCCAAGAAAATAGGGACAGTGAAACTAAGCAATCAGATATAATTTCAAGAAAATGGGAATGGTGAAAGTACGCAACAATAGATAGTTCCCAGAACATAGGAACAATGAAATTAAGCAACAACAGATAATTCCCAGAACATAGGAATGGTGCTATTAAGCAACCAGAGATAATCCCCAGAAAATAGGAACAATGAAATCCAGTATTCTAAGGCTTATTGCCCAATATAAGCAAATCTTTCTAGGCACGCTACCAGACTATTCTCTTGAAGCGCACCTATTAATATTGATAGAGGAGCTGATAAGGCCAATAACAGGCCAGAAAGGGAAGCTCTCATGTGGCTTACATGAAAAACACAAAACACTATTATTTTACTCTCAAACCAGATTTTCAAAGTCAGAGTCTGCTCAAACTGTTGCTGTAGCACAACGGGAAGGTTATAAATAAAAACCTTACAGATACTTACCTGTTTAAATTCCATAATGTCCACTTAAAAGGATATTTCCAGATTTGGCCAGGTGAAATGCATTTTTCAATAATGTACATATCCAATTTACAAGACCCAACAATGATGCCAATGCTACTGCACAGAAGTCCAAACTCTGACCGTTTGGACATGAAATCTATGTCCATTGTGTTTCCTGGATATCCATGAAAATAAACATGCAAGGCAAGGAATTTCAAAATGTATCATATTCCTTGAACTGGCCCATATTGACAATTTGTTCCAGTGATTGAATATATCCTCACAAATTTGCAAAGCATTAACTTCAAATTTGCAAAGCGTAACTTCAAATTCTCAAATGCCAATAATATCAGCACTCCAAAAGCCAGCATCCAAACTCGAGACTTACTGTCTCTTTTCCATATCGAAGGAAAGGCCCTCCATGCCTTTTATTGTAGCTTCATAATTCCTAGGACTTGGCATGATCCTGCCAGAACCTGATCGCTTGGGTTCTATAGGACTCACTTCAGCTCCACGTAGATGAGAGGATGAATCAGCCTCGGACAAAACTGGCTGCCTGCTGCTTGAAACCCCTACTCGTCTTGATGTGCTACCACCTTGAATCATAAGAGAAGACAAATGGCCACGCTCTGGCCTGTCTGTGCGCCCACTTATCTGCAAGTCCAAATTCCATGGTAGTTTTTAGCCAACATGCCAGTCCACAAAGAGGCAAAACACCAGATTAATTCAACCATTTAATTTCAAAGAATGCATAAACTGAAATTTGATAGGTGGAATCTCCAAATTTGAACTTAATGCCAATTTCCTTAGTGTTCTGAACCAAAAAACAATTCAAGGCGCTCAGGAAGAGGAATGAATTTCCTCAAAAAGGGAAAAATCAAAAAAATGATACTAATAGGTAATAAGTAAATGTCTGGAAAAAGGACCATTTCTATGGATCTATGGCATTACGAAACATTTGCTATACAATCTAAAAGTTTTAACTGCCAATATTCAAGAATTTCACAGCTAATAGAAAAGTAGCAGCTAGTTCCAAAGAACTCTTTCCACTGCTAGTAAACATAGAGACTACTAAGTCTTGCTCACACCATCACAATGTTTAACAATGCATTGAAATTTTCTCCAAAGAATTTCTGAAGGATGCGAGCACCAGTTAACCATAACTAGAAATTTGCATCATATACAGATAAGACAATATTTGCATACTTCTTAAATTTACATTCCTAAAACTAATCACTTTATGAGCAATAACATACCTAAATAGCAAATATGTCCACATAAAACGAAGTAACCAATTCAATACTTATAAAAATACTCCACATAAAGGGTGCCTTCAGAACCACCTCACAGAAGTACATTTTCCTAAGTCTTGAAACAATAGATATCATCAGATACAAAAAACTTTCAAGCATCAATACAGTCAATTCAACATTGCATGATACACTGCTTGTTAACTGTTGAAAAATTTGACAAATGGTTTTTCTATATTAGCATTTGTTTAATATTGACCAAGATCATCTAACAATGACATCAGTGAGAGGAAGAAGTGTGTCTTGTTCTTTTTCTTTTTTAACTTTTTGCTTTCGAGAATTCACGGATAGACACACCCTGTGGTTTGCAGACAACAAAGGATGGCAACATGGGCATGAAGTGAGTCTTATATTTAGAAGCAATTTGTCAATTATTAAAGTGACACAGCATACATGGAACCATGCAGATGTAATGCTGTAGTTTTAAACTATGAATGGCCTAGTAGTTTGCAAACTAAAAATTCATGCTGCTTCTTGTTATGATTTGTAATATTCAAACAGTGTGACTGTGTGACCGCACAGAATCCACCGATACCTGCTATACTTGTATACAATGCACATCAATTATCAATATTCAAAGTGATAGCATCCCATGCCAGTATAAAACTATCAAAAAGTCTTCACCTTGAAGTTGACAATGTTCTTCCTTCATAATTAACTAAAAAAAACATATGCATGTTTTCTTTGTAAGTATTAAGCATTTATACATAAAATAAATCAGTGAAGACTTAAATCCATCCTTTTCCCCCCATAAAATGAATTTGCACTAGCTTTATTAGGCCTGAACTTTGGGATGCCATGCCACACAATAGGCTGGGCTAGCCATCAAGTAAGGACGAGACATGCTCTGGCCATATAGTTTGACTGCCAGTCATTGTCAGATGTCCAGCTCAACAAGCCTTTGCTTTTCCTTGGCAGGTCGGCTTTGACTTCAAAATTTGAAGCTTGCTCGCAACTCCTGTTAACAGGGTACAGTGTGTCTATCAATGTGCATTAAAAAACCCCATTGAATCGAATACACTCGAAGAATAAACTACAAAATTATAGCATTGAAAATGAGATTAAAGAGAGATCATGATTGCAGCTTTGTCATTGATGATTTAATGAAATTACAGCTCCATCATTGAAATGATTAGGTATTGGCAAGGAGATAATGGGGCTACCTCTCAATCCACTCTTCTGTAATTCAAAAAGGGAATTATTCCCTTTTAAGCACCTGTCAGACTTTGAGTTATCACCAACAAATGGGACACCTAACAAAGTAAGCTTACATGGCATTTAACAAGACACTAGAATAACTGTGGGAAAATAATAAACTATGGTTCCTCTTAATAATTAGTGCTATTTTATGAAGCATATTAGAGAATTGACTTTCCAAACATGACCAGTGCCTGGTACTCCTGGATATCCTACTCGAGAGTGGAGGAGGTAGTATGCACTCTGACTCCAATGTTCAGAAGCCATTCAGCCAAAACAGTTTGTACATACCAATGCTAAGGTGACAACTTTTATTGTCAAAATGGTGGTTTCTAATACACAAATTACTATATGTATCACTAAAGAAATAAACACATTCAATTCCTCTGAATTCTAACCAGATTTTGTATGCAATCACTTTTCAAGATCAATACTTAAAGATCCTTGCATAATTCACAATTCCATGCTCTCTGGTTTACTCCAATGTTATAATAAATATTCTTGTATTGCACTTCCTATTTTTTAGAGAATTCCTACCAATATTCACTTGGGAGTAAAGTCAGCCTTATCTACATCGGTACTGTGCTTGACAGATCCTCTGTTGGATTGGGAGCTAATGATTATGGTTTCTTAAATAGCCCTAACTTCTACATGGACCAGGGCGCCACCTGAAAAACTTAGTCTTCTTCTTGTTTCAATGTAGACACTACCTTGAAATGTCCTTTTGATATCATCAGGATATGATCTGTAATTTCCTAAACAAACAAACTTATTGGAAATTCAACACAGATATTAAACAATGTTTGCTGCTACTACTAGAATGTAGAATAGAGTAACTAACTGTGATTTTGTTGCTTAAATCAAACAACAGAAACAGCTCAAAGGAGACAAATTAGCCACACAATAACAAAAGGGATTTTAGTGTAGATCCCCCAATTTAGGGAAAACCGGCTCAGTAGTGTCAACCAATCGCTGCCTCCTTTCCTTCAACAATTCAACAGATAACAAAGAGCACCAATGGAGTATGAAACCAGAAGTACAATACTAGTAATTACAGTTCTCTCAACTCTCATTGATACCTCTTAGTCTTCCTCTTCTGAAAGACAACTGAATTCATTACCTAATTCACCACAGTCCATACCCAATGCCTCTCATTTCTACAAGTGTTGAAGGTGTTCCTTCTGTACAGAAAGACCCCCAAGCAATAAGGAACTAAATGGGCATGAAATTGCAGCATTACTAATCTGTGTTAGCACACGAGGCAGGACCTCAAATATCAAATGCACAACAGCCAGTATTTGCAGGACCACCATTATCAAATGCAAGGCCACCAACATCAATTTTGAGACAGTCAAGGGCGGTCTTGTCACTATACTGACAGTTCCTCCCTTTGAGTTCAAAATTTTCTGTCGTGCCGGTTATTGTTGACAGTGATTGTCTCTGATTCTACAAGGGTCAATATATCTACAGCTCCAACTGGTCTCCAAATTCAAGTGGCAAATCAGGGACTTTTGCTTTAGATGACATAGTCTTTGTCTCATTTCATCTTTTGAGAACTGCAATTTTGGTGGAGTCTCCATTTGTAGACAACAGACATTTTCTTTCTTGATTGGGAAAGATAGGCAAATGGTTGATTTTTGAGCTGCTGGTCATGAAGTCGAACAGATCTTCTCTAAGACCTGTTTTGTTTCTTTGTGTGCCGCAGATATGAAGGTTGGTGAGTGATGGTTCTGGGAACAGAGGAGGAGGCAGAAGAGCAAGGAGGTGATCACTCCTTTTCAGCCAATCTGGTTGTGTGATTTCTATACTATAGATGGAGATGGGGATCTGGGATTGGTGTAGGAGGCACTGGTTCTTTTGTTAGAGAGAAAGGTGTAGGAATTTCATTGGCAAGCATCGGTGACATGCAAGAGGTTTTGTCCTGCTCCTAGGTGACTATGTTTTTCTGTTCCAGATACTACTGCTGGCCATTCCCTTCTTGGCAACATTACAGTAAGCATTAGTAAGAAATTCCTCAATAGGTCAGACACATCTTGTCCCCTACCCTTTAATAGTTCATTTCCTTCCTTCAATGGTATTGAAGGAGGAAAAAAGGAGGGAGAGGTGTTATGAAGATTTTTCCCATATTTATTCTTCAGGAAATTGAGAAGCTTACTGTTTAGTGTTGTCAAACATTGAAAACAGTTGCATAGAGTGCACCGTTTTAGCAGCTCCTGTAAGCTCAAACCATTCTTGCAAATGCAATATGCCACTAGTATAGATATCTTAAATACATCTATCTAAAAAATGCCAAGAAACATCCATTTTGAACTATTTTATTTACTTGAGCTATTTTAACACTGATCTATTTCATTCAAATCATTATATACTTGATTATCTTCATGATTTATTTGCATAATAATTTTAATTTTTTAAATGTGGATGTGTGTTTGGGGAAAGGTAGGCAAGGCATACACCCAACTGGATTTTGAAATCACATGCCAATATCCACACCTGCATACTCGAGCACAATCCCTGGCTCGTTTGAAGTAAATGTTTCGCAACAGTAATGGAATATACCACAAAAAATAAAATACAGAAGCTAATGCACAGGTGCATATATCAGTATGTCACAAATAATTTCCCGGAAAGAACTCTCAACCAAAAGAACTTAAATATTCTAGATGCACATTTGATCGTATTTACGAATCGAAAGCCATTATTTCCGCCTTCCAAGTAATGAAATAGAAGCTTCCATTACAGAAAATGGCAGCACTCCTCAAGTTCCTAGCAGCAGAAGCAGAACATGGTCCAAATCGGGGATGTGTTCACCCAGGTTTATCCCCGACGAACCCACAGTCAATAAACCACAACCCTGTACGCATCCCGAATGGATCGAATCCAAATCTGGTTCCAGTGTGAACTGGTACCTTGCTCCAGTCTGAGGAGAACCGGTAACTTAGCTTTAGAGTTATTTTATTTTACTTCAGAAATATTTTATTTTATTTTCAATTTTATATTTTTAGTTTTGTTTTTTTTAAATATATGTCGGCTGTGTTATGGTTTCTATGTATATACATACATGGACACAAATTCTAATTTTTAGTTAAGAATTATTTTATTTTATCTGCATTGTTTACTTTATTTTTATTTGAAGAGCTTTTTTACTTTTGTAACTTCAAATTTTACTTTTGGAAAAGCCACCATGCATTATTTTAGTAATTCTTTTGTTTTGTTTTTACTCTGATTTATTTACTTTATATTTCAATAAAGAGCTATTATATTATTAAATGACATCACGAATATTATGCTTATTGTTAAATATTAATATTTTGACAGGTAAATGGTTGTCAAATTAAAGATAAAGCTAAGAATTTTTATTTACACAGTCACGACATGAAGCTCCGTTCCTTGCTGTCACTATAAAGAGCCTCTTGGTGTTAATGAGATATGCAATCACCTTTCTATCGTAAACCAAGACCATTTCTCCAACTCATTCCCTCTTTTCCCATGGTTACTTTTACACCCCCCCCCCCCAATCCATAGTAGTGGCTTTCCTTTCCTTGCTTGCAATTGGCCAGATGGCATTGCTTCTATTACTATTACCATGGCCATTAGTTATAATTCAATTTTTTTTCCAAATCTGCTTTAATGGAGCATTCGCTCTTATATCTTCTTCTTTGGCACACCAACCAAGTCGAGCCTAGAAGAAGGGGATGGCCAAAGACATCTTTCTCATCACTCACACAAGTGACATGCGCTTTGCCCCATTTATTCATTTCCTAGAGCATAGTATCATTTGAACAAGCAAGATCGACAAATTGAAATCAACCTGTATTTGTCCATGGAATGAAAATAAAATGTTGATTGTTAAGAATATTGCATGAAAGTGAATCTAGCAAATGTTCATTGCCCATAAGCAAAAGAGGAGCAAACGATCCATTCGACCAATCAATGGTTTGTTTCCTTCCCACATTCCATTCCATTTAGAGATAGGTTTGGAAGCTAATTGTTGTGTTGCTTCCGTCCACGAATAGAAACATAGTAGCAACAAGGGCTTCTATAGATGGGGCAATAAGCAAGAGATGTCCGCTAATGGTTTGTTAGATGTCTACCCAATCAAACCAATGAATCAATAGGGCAGGCAAATTGATGCCAATATTTTAATATTTTGAACCATTCACCCAACTTACCAAAGTGATCCTCAATCTTTTGAATTGTTGAAACGTTGGCTAAAGAGCACGAATTTGGAGGCTGAAGCAATCACGAATCTTATGCATTGACTCACGTACACTTGTCGACCACGTTCAAGTTGTCATGCTTTTGTGCATAGGATCAAGCATGAACAGGAACAAATGTTGGCTCTATGTAAGCATGAGCTACACATGAAATCTTCTATCACAAATAACTAGTGATTGCATAAGAAGAGTTGACAATGCACTCGAATGATATGGAGGAAGGGCTAGAAGTGTAGTGAGAAACAACGAACTAAACTAAGATCATCTATGCGTAACAAGGAGCGGAGAACAACAAAACAAAAGCTAAGTTTTGAAAAAGGTCGATCAAAATCGCTTGGAACAATCTCAACATCTATCCTAGCCCACCTTTTCCTAAAGTTGTAAGAGTAGTTTAGCATTCTTCTTTGTGACATACATTAGGAATATGTATCAAAGACTAGGAAATAGCCATCATTGGGGCAAATAGCAAAAATCAATGTGCACCAAATATTCTACCTCTTGAACTCTAAATGAGCACTTATTGTCGTGGGTTACGTCAAGAATCCCATTTTTGTCCCTTCCTTAATACTAGTTGTTTGCTCCAATTATGGTAATTGTTTCCTCATATCTAAGAAGAATGTTGATCTGCTCCTATTCGCAACTTCAGAAAAAGGGGGATCGGGGTAGATACTAGAATGGATTAGAGAGGAGGTTGGGATAGAGGTGCATGTGGGAGGGGAAGCTATGGAACTAAAAGTTGGCTTGCTTTATTTCTTTTAACTCTTTAAAACTGTCGATCGGAGTCAATGACACCTCCAACAACATTTTCACCAATAGCATATTCCCCTACAATTCCCAACACAAAAAGTTGTTTCGGCATACTCTATCCATTACAAAATGGTTCTTCCCTAACCAATCAATTATCAAGTCATTGACAATCAATCCCATTAGAGAAGGTTTGGAGAGACTACAAATAGAACACTCAAAGCTATAATAGATTGTTATGCTCTTTGTCTTCCTCCCCTCCTCTAAAACAAATTCTCATTCACAGGGCACTTTTTTGCAATCCCAAGCATAGTGAATGCACAGAGTTATGGAACACCTTTCTCAAGATAGGCAATGACAATGCAAATTAACGCACTCATGGTGTACCTAGAAATGGGAAAGTGGGCTTAATGGCATCTTATGACAAAATCTATGACACGTCATTGTGTAAGAGGAGTTACTTTCTATTTTGGAGACCGCTCTTGTTGATGATTGTTTTTAGACAGGTCAACAATAGAGTAGAACACTAGAGTATCCCACTCTCTCTTGAATAAAGCTCTTCAAAGGCTAAACTATGTGATCTAGTGAAGTAACTCCAAGGTTCCTTATTTATAATTCATGATGGGTTAACTCAGTGATTACATGTGATCTTGCCGATAATCACAAAGGGACTTACATTAGATTTCTTCATACTTCCATAGTTCATTCCTCCTTTTAGTGTGGATGATGTATCAATAATAAAGAAAAGCAAAAGGTAAGGATTGAGAGAAATTAAAACTAAAGTCAATAAAGCAATGATGATGCGTGAATAGACAAACTCCTGAATTAACCTAACTCCACTTCACCAAGGATGCCTACAACTACATGAAGTTGGTGCAATCTCCTAAGGTAAACGAATGGTTTTCAAATCATGAAGGCTTATATAAGCACCCATCGGATGGTGCAGCTCAAACAAACATCCACAATCGAACTTAAGCAAATAATAAGGCTCAGACTAGCTTTACACAACACTTCACCAGTGATGAATGTTAAAAGCATGAGCTAGGAGTTGATCAAATATTCAATACAACAAACATTACATCAAAGAGCTTCTAATCTATTTGAAACATCTCTCCATTTCATCGAAGTACAAGAAACCATGTGATTCCACAAGACAAGACTTAAACACCAAGCGAACTCCAATGTCCTTGCATTAATCTTGAGAAATATGTACAACAACTTCAAGTCCTCTCAGAGAATTTCGAGAGTCTCTCCTATTCTACTCCTACTTGTCTACAAACTGAACTACTCCCTTACAAATGGGGCAACAGTGCCTTTATATAGAGGTCCAGGATTACAATGAATGGCTTGGATCAATCCAGATAGCCAAGGGCTCAGATCATGCCACCTCAGTAGGTAGTTACAACAAATTGCTATTTTTAGTACAAATGAGAGGCAATGCAGGCACGTTTTCCAAGAAGATAAGGATGAAATAGAATCTCTGGAGCATCTTCCACATGGACGTCCTCTTTGTCTTCTTGCTTGTCAAATGATATGGCGACTTGTGATTGATTTGATGATGAGCGTCTGCCACGTAGATGCCACCTTAGCATATTCCCAAATTGTATCATCTTGTAATGTCTTTGATGCGGTTGCTTTTGATGATGAATGCTTGTATGTTTGGGAATGTATCTTGTTGATCTTGCCTTGCTCATGTTCTTGTAAACTGGGTGTGTATGATAGATGTTGCTTTATTTGATTTAACTTTTGTAATGCTTCTTCTCCTTCTTGCAGGTAATATACAAGATGATCTTCTTTGGATGCATCTTCTTGAAGAGTGTAGTCTGAGAGTAGATGATGATGATGCTTCAACTTGAAAGAGTCCCTTGGAGTATAGATATTGATGACAACACCTTCCTTATGTATAGTAGCTGACTTCTCAAGGAAAGTTGAAAGTATCGGAGGAAATTGAAACTTTATAGATATCCTTGGGATGCTTGATGATGATGAGAAGTTCCTTTGAAACAGCTACATGCTCATCTTGAAAGTTGAAAGAACTTGAAGAAAAGTGGATGAAAGCCTTGTTTTTTAACATGATGCAATTGATGAAGCATGTTGATCTTGAAGTGATCACTAGGAAAAGCAGATAGCAGCTTGTTAACTTCATTCCTAGCATAAAGGTGGTTCAAGCTTTTTCTTCTTTGATGACTCCTTAGCTTCATCCTTATTGCTGCAACACAAACAAAGAAACAGCATCAATCCCTTTTGATAACACATAATACATAAGGGTCATTCAGCATTTTTATCATCAAATTGACTTCACTTTGGACATCTCAATGACTTCAAACATAAAATGATGACATTTCCTAAAAAACCCACTCAAAAAGACTAACTTAAACCACTTTAATATCAGGTGCAGCAGATAGGAAATTAGATCCTCGCTTAAAAGGTTGCAAAAGACTTCAATCAACACCTCTTATTATCAACTTCCAAAGTGGCGCAGCAGATAGGAAATTCAGATCCTCTTCTCACTTCAACCTCATATTAGAATGGCGTTTTGGTCGAAGATTTCGCTGTTTGGTTATTATGATCACTTGAAACAAGTCACTTCATGTTTGGGTGCAATGGATCAACATCTTGATTACTTCTTGAAAAAAACCTTTAAAACTCCATCTTAATGTGGCGCAGCAGATCAATAACTTGGAGACTTCTTAAAAAGTGTTTAAAACTTGATTTCATGCTACATCTATTCCAACCTTGAAAGGGCGCAGTACTTGAGGTATTTGGATCCTCTATGAGACTCTTAAAATATTCTTAACCTTCCCATTAAAGTGGTGCACTAGATCAAGAATTTGATCTCTCCTAATCATGGCCCATGAGATATGCATTTTGATCCTTGTTTGATATCCCTCTACAAGGGCGCTGTGGTTGGAGATTTTGAATCCTTATTTCATCCCTCACAAACTTTACCCTTCCAAATCACCTTTGGCGCATTAGATCAAACCTTTGGGATCTTCTAGAATCAATAAAGTCATACTTCAAAAACTCCCATTTAAGGCTAGCGCATTGGTTATGGCACAGGAGATGACTATTTTGGAATTTGGTTGAATGATCATCAAATAATTGACTTAGACTCCTTCTAGAGATGACACTTTAGTTTGGAAGTTTGAGTTCTCAACTTGATTGAAACATCTCTAAAAACTCTTTCCTCCTTAAGCTGGCGCATTAGATGGAGCTTTTGAGCTCCGATTGATTGCTGGCTGCCAAATCTTTAAAATTCCACTTACATCTTACATTGATCCTTTCCTTGAGGTGGCATTTTAGATCAGACTTTTGGTTGCTTCTTGAAAAAAAAATGTTTGCAATTTATCCCTTCTTAGAATGGCGCATCAGATCAAACCTTTGGGATCTTCTAGAATCAATAAAATGCTTTCAACCTTCTTTCATTGAAGTGGCGCAGCAGTTAACAATTTTGAATCCTCTTGCTTTGGGCGCATTGGATGAAGGAATTGATCTCTGATTTTGATCTTCATAAAATCTACATCTCATAACAAGCCTTTTGACTTTGGTGCAGCAGATAGGGATGTTGATCTCTTCTTGAAGGTAAGTTAAAACTTGCAATTAGTAATCTCTTCAAGCGCATTGGTTAAGGAATTGGAATTCTCTAAAAAGTCTTCACAAAATTTCACCTAACTTCACTCCAAGATGATTGCATTAGATCAAGATTTCATCCTCTAGTTGAATAGCCTCTTGAATTTCATAATTTAACACCGTCATCCCTTGGCGCACTAGATAGAGATCTTGGATCCTCTTGAATGATTACTTTAGAACTTGAAACTAATCATCTCATCCTTGGGCGCATTACATGTGGAATTTTGATATCTCCTTGAAACTAGTGGTTTGGGCGCATTAGATCAAGATGCTTGGATCCTCTTTAAAGCTTTAATCTTGTCTAAAACTCCAATAAAATTCATTCATTTTGGCGCATTTGATTGGGCGCAAGAGTTCATCATTTTGATTCCTCTTCAATCGACATTCAAAACCTTGCTTTTCCTTCAAAATTGGCGCAAGAGTTACGGCGCATTGGTTCCACATTTGGTGCTCCAGTTGAAGGTGGCATGCTTCATCAAGATTTTGCGCCATTCACATGTCTTGTCACACTGGTTAAGGATTTTGGATCCTCTGGTGTACTTAACCATTTTCCAGGGTCTCTCAGGGCAAGGTATATTGAAAAATATATTTAAGTATAATCTTATACTTTAAATATTTTACAATATACCTTTCAGGATGTTTGAGATAGGTCTCGAATCCACCGGATTTAACATGCAAAATCTAGAATTTGGAGGATCCACCAAAGTTCAGACTTAGTCAATTTTTCGGGATTTTTAGGATATCAGGACACCAGACTTAGTCATTTTCAGGATCTCAAACATACATCGGGATTAGTCATTTTCAGGATCTCAAACATACATCAGGATTAGTCTCAATGTTCATTATTTGGATGGAATTTGATCAAGACTCTTCATTTCTACAAGTTCAAGTTCCAGATGAGACCTCCAGTTATAAAGCAAAAACCTTCTAGGAGAGAGACTTATTGTTGGATTGGCAGAGGAAACGAACCTAAGGCACCATCCAAAACCAAATGCAAAGCATCAGAGCTCAAAAAAGGGGGGTCCCCATTTGCAATGGGGTGATGTGTGATGTGTGATGGAGCACCTTTCTCAAGATAGGCAATGACAATGCAAATTAATGCACTCATGGTGTACCTAGAAATGGGAAAGTGGGCTTAATGGCATCTTATGAAAAAATCTATGACACGTCATTGTTTAAGAGGAGTTACTTTCTATTTTGGAGACCACTCTCATATAGTGGATCATGAGAACTTTTGCCATGGTATTTTGAGACCATGTTTGGGCCCATGGTATTGTTTTATGTCAGTTTTTTTAGCCTCCTTAAGTCTATATATTGAGGACTTCATATGGAAAAGGTATGATTATTTGCAAGCACTCACATTGTTGGAATGTTGTCAAAATGAAGAAGTTTGTTTGAGTTGTATTGACGTACTTGTTTCTACTTGACTAGGACAAGCTCGATATCTCTCTGGTGGAGTTTTTTCTCGAAAGTGTTTCTCCATGTATATCCGATGTCACATGTGTTTGCTAATTTCTAATTGCCATTTTACATGCTTATTCGATGTCATGTTCCAATTTTAATGGTTAATCACATGTACATCTAATTAGGTTCACATTTTATGCTTATACTATCACTGTTACTGTTCACCAAGTTTTGAAACAAAGAGAAGTCAACAAATTTGTAATTGAATCATTGAGAGGCAACAAGTAAATGGATTATTGATGAGAGTCAATGTATACAATTACAAATAGTTGGTTGAAGAAAATCGTTCAACTATCACCCAACCAACTACCTATGTTAACAATAATAATAACTATTATTATTGTTAATGATGTACAATAATATTTTTTCCAACAATCCTTCCCTTATTACATCGTTTTTTCAAGAGAACTCAAGAAAGTTCGAAAAGCTTCAAACTTTAATGCTGCAAGAGATTTAGTAAAGATGTCAACAAATTGCTTCTGAGTGGAAAAATATCGGAGCTAAATATTTTGTTTTTGGACATGTTCACAAATGTAGTGGCACTGAATCTCAATGTGTTTAGTGTCTTCTTTCTAAGCATATCCCTTAGCCATAAGTCGGGCTTTGTATTTGTCAATACTACATTTTGCCTTGTATTTGATCTTGATGACCCATTTGCATCCAATAGCTTTCTTTCTTGGTGGAAGATTAACAAGTTCCCAAGTGTTGTTCCCTAGCAATTCCTGATATTCTGCATCTATCACATCTTTCCAAGGTGGTGACTAAAGAGCCTGTCACTATTTTTCATTTAGAATTCTAAATAATTGTGTGCATAAGAGCCAATTTTACTTCCTCACGAGACTTGTTGCTAGTCTTTGACCCAGAGGCAAACTTATCTGCAACTGCATCTACCTTTGCATCCTTCATTGTGGTATAATACCACTTAGGAATCTCTTTGTTCACAAGAGATGAGGACTAAGGAATGGATAGAGTTGGAAACTAGTCCATTGGAAACAAACCCTCTTTTCGTGCTTCTTCACCTAATTCTACTCCATGGTGAGAGTCATCAAGTTCCTCATCTTCAAGTTATAGTAATTCTAGGTGCTTGGTGACTGGCAAGTAGTGGTGAGGAAGAGGTGCTACATCCTTTTTCCTCATTAAAAACATCCATGTTGATGTACAACTTCTTTATAGCCGGAACCACATGCTAATATCCCTTCGACTCTGAATTGCACCCAAGAAAAAAACATTTCGAGGACTTTTCATCCAACTAAGTCCTTTGCACCTTGGGGATGTGCATGAAGGTTGTACAAAAGAACACCTTGAGATGTGAACTTGAGCGCTTCTTCACAATCCATGCTTCTTTAGGAGTGATGTTTTCAAGCACTTTGGTGGGTGCCCAATTCAACAAGTACACAACTATATGAATCACTTTAGCCAAGCATGCAAGAGCCAAATCTACATCCTTTAACATACATCCCACCATTTCCACAATGGTACAATTAGGCCTTTTAGCAACACCATTTTGTTGAGGTGTGTATGCAATGGTCAACTGTCTTTTGATGCCATATTGTTAAGGTAGTTTGAAAACTCCTTCCTAGTGAATTCCCCCCTCGATCTAAGTGGATTGCCTTAAGGAAGTGACTAGAGGACCATTGTGCAAGCGCTCAAAATACTTTGAATTTTTCAAAGGCTTGATATTTGTGAGTCGAGCAATGGACCCACATTTTTTTGGAATAATTATCAACCAAACGGAGAAAATACCAAGCATGGTTAGGACTAGGTGTCATGGGTCCACAAAGATCGGTGTGCACCAAAACCAAGGGACCAAAGATTTGTGTTTTTGCAACAAAAAAGGAGCCCAATGTTGCTTCCTGACAAGACAATTGCAACAAAGAACTTATGTTTTCTTCATGGAGGGAAGCCCTTGCACCATGTCTTTTTTACTCAATGCAAGAAGGTAGCCCAAATTGAGATGACCAAATCTTCTATGCCAAAGAGTAGTGGATGAATTAGTATTTATTGCAAGGGCCTCTTCTTTATGAACAAATCAACCAATTGAAACATTTTTCCAGCCCCTAGGGCATGAGCAACAACTACACCATTGCAAGTCATCTCAAATGAGAGAAAGTTTCTCACCATTATGTCAATCAAACTCAACCTCCAAGTTGTGCTCTAGCAATTGACTTGGTCATAAGTTCTTCGAGAGCTCTATAACATATAGAACCTTTGTAAGTCAACACTTGTCAGTCTTGAGTGGTAAAGAAATATCCCCAATACCTTGCTCTTCATAGGATATATCATTACCAAGGGAAACTTGCCCATATGAAGTTGATGGGTGAGATTGTAGAACCACTCTTGTTCTCATGTCATATATCTAGATGCACTAGAATCAACATACCAGATACGACTATTAGAAGTGGAAGCGTGAGTCTCCACAACATACAAAAAATCTTCATCAAAATCCCCTATGGAAGCAACATTCCCATCTTGTTTCTTGTGCTTTTTCTGCCAACGGGGATGCCTCTTCGTGTCCACTTGAGAATTCATTTATGGCTTTCACTTGCTAGATTCACTATTGGCAAATGAATTGTACTAGCATTCCTAGAGATAGTGTCCCTTCCCATAAATGAGACTTCATTTTCTGTGTAGATCAATTTTCTTGTTTGGATTTAGATGAACCTAATGGTCAAGTTGCTTTCACTTCTATTGAGATGAGAGGGCCTAATTGTCTGGTGGTCTGAGGTCTTATCTTGAATTGCCTCTTCTTGTTGAAGCAAATTCGCCAACTCTTCAAAAGATGCCTTTCTGCTAGCCACATTGAGACATGTGACAAACATGCAAAAAGTAGAGAGCAATGCTCTAAACACAATGGGTACAAGAAAGTCATCCAATATAGATTCTCCTAATGCTTGCAATGATGTCCTAAGCTCTACATCTCTTATAAAAAAGTTCTCCAATTTTTCAACATTTTGCTGTTGCAAACAATGTAATTGATGCTACAAATGAAGAATTTGACTCTAACCTTGGGCAATTGTGGTTGTTCATATGTGACACTAAACCTCATGAGAAATGTTGAACAAGATTATAAGCTTGGCCTTTTTTATTGGCCTTACCATACTAGTTCTACTCAACTCTAGCCTGTGTGGGTCTGGTTATTCTTCCAGAAACTATATCCAACAAATCTGCAAACTTAAGTTGAGTTTGGACCTTGGTTTTCCAAGCAGAATAATTATCACCTCTCAGTAGCTGAGAGCCAAGAAGCATCATTTTCAATGCATTGGAAGCCATTTTATTGGATGTAGGGGTTCCTTATCTCTCCAAAGAAAATGTTCACCCTTATTTCTCCCAGACAATTTACAAGGTCGATGCCACAAACATTGTTGCAATTGTTTTAGGCGTTAGATGCAATAATTCAACATGACGGCATTACTCGTAAATGCAAATCAAAGGCACTATTTAACCAAATAATGTGATTGTTGTTACAAAACGTAACAAAGAAATGGCTTGTAATTTTTGGAAAAAAATATATATATTTTGTAAAATTTGCTCTAGAAAAGAACATTTTAGGTGCAAAAGAAAAAGAAAAATATAGTTTTTTATTGACTTTTAACTATATTATTTATGCACTTTTTTATTTAAACTTTTTAGGAAAAAAAAATTTAAATAACACTTGATTTTGTTTTAAAAATCTTTTCAACCTAATTGGTTTTCTAGCAACAAAAACCCACATGATAGAAGGTCCTTCTCACAACTTTTCACAGCTATTATACACACTTTCCAATGAAACCAGATAAATTATGCAAGCCTTTGTGGCTTCCACACAGATTGTGGTGTTTTGTTTTCTCCATGCTGATATTCAGACTTTATTCCTCCTTTACACAGCCATGGTTCTCAAACAAAATCCTACAAAATATTTCTGAGTTGGCTTTTGTTCTCTTACTGGCAACTTTGCCTCGCGTTTTTGCTTCTACGTACATAGAGGGTGAACAATCATTACTCCTGAGGAGATGTATCTTCCAAGCAGATGTGTTTCCTTCTGGAGATCAGTATAGGCAGAGTGCAGCACAAATGGATGCTTATTGCGAGTTCCTTAAACATCCAAATCTAGTATAATGCTTCTACTGTGTCTAGAACTTTCCTCCACTCTATTTCACAAAATTTTGAACCTCCTCCAAATCATGGCATTCACTCACAAGCACATGGAATTATTTACTCTGATACCAAATTGAAACATTGAGAGGCAATGACTAAATGTATTATTGATGAGAGGCAATGTATATAATTTATTAATTACAAATAGTTGGTTGAAGAAAATTGTTCAACTATCACCCAACCAACTACCTATGTAAACAATAATAGTATTAACTATTATTATTGTTAATGAAATAATATAATATTTTATTCCAACATTTGTCAGTACTTGTTAAGGCATCAATACTAGAACTAATGATGTCATTGTATAAAGGCCATGGATAAGAAGAGTGTTGCCCCAAATTATCTGAAGCTCTTCTAACATTCGTGGGAAATGACCCTCCACCATCTAAGATACTACTAAACATGGGAAGGAAACTGGTGACATGCACATGAATACAAGACCCCAACTAGGAATGGGACACGACAAGAGCATGATGCCTCTAGAGAGAGAGGTGGGTGGTGCATCCCAATGATGAGCACACAGTTATACTGAGGAGAGGGGGGCGGGTGAATCAGTATAACACAAACTTTTACTTTTTCAAACTTAACAATAACACACATGCAAGATCTAGCAATTAAGAACACACGATTTACGTGGAAACCCTTGCGGGAGAAAACCACGGCAAAATATTGCTTAAATATTGATCTTTTTGTAGGCACCAACCCACTGGAAACACCAATCCCCATAACTGAACACCAACTCAGTAAGAAACACTAACCTCCAAATTCTTCAATGGATGATATTGTTCTCCCTTTCTCACAAATCTGATCACAACTTCTAATCTTGAATGATATATGTCTTTCCTTCACAAATCTGATCCAAACTCATGCACTATCCTTTCTTCACAAATCTGATTCAAATAATGTAATGTCTTCTTTCACAAGTTTGATCACAACTATTGCAATGTCTCCCTTCACACATCTACTCAAAGAATGCAATGTTTTCCTTTATAATTCTACCTTAAGGTCTGCTCTAATTTCACTTACAAATCTACCCCCAAATTATGCATCATATATTTCTATTCACAACATCAACACTCTCTTCATATATTCTGATATAAATCTGAATTACACTTCATATTTGCTGCTCTAGATCTGCTTTAATTCCTAACTCTTCACATTCTTTCTCACTCTTCAAATGCTCTCCACATCTTCCTTTTATACCCATAAATATCCTTTCATGAAGGGATGTGACTTCTTCAAAAGATGTGATGCTTGGCAAGAGAGACAACCTTTTATTTATATTGCACTCTTTCAAATGGTCATGACTCTTCTTAATTTAATCGCTGCCCCTTTTTACTTATTTAATTGCTGCACATAATATAAATTAAATCGCTGCTCTTCATCTAAATTAAATCGTTGCTCTTCATCTAAATTCAATTGCTGCTCTTCATATAAATAGACTTGGGTGATTAGACTTAAATTAAATCTCCTACTTGGGTGCCATTCATGAGGGCGGCTCATTATAATTGAAACTTGTCTTTACTAATAAGAAAGGGGGTCGGCCTCCTTAATAATAAACTTATTTATATGCCTTTTTAACTTATATCAAACTATGGTCGGCCAGCAAGTAGGTGATGATATAAATATTAATTTAAAAGTCTAATTTCCTTTGACAGCGATTAGTGGCCTTTGGCCTTAACAACCTTATTCGATTTCTTTCATTGACTTTATGCTTACTTCACCTTTGACATTAATGACAACAATTGCAACAATCTCCTTTATATGCCTTTGACATCTAACAACAATCTTGACATTAATTCTTTCTTTTGACATCAATGACAACAATTTCCAACAGCCAAAGTACGTTGTCTCTAATTTATCACCAACTATGTGAAAATATGTGATATCCCAAGAGCATCTAATGCCTCCAAGAACAATAACAGGCTGAAAGAACAAGGTTCCCTATAAAGCGTGTAACACCAAAGTCTCTATGCAAGCAACAACATCTCCTCCATATCTCATAGTAAGTAGGGCATTTATAAAGTGTTCCTCTATCTCTACCTCAAGGAGGGGACAAAACTGGCAAATCCTTCCTCACATGGGATGTGATGGTCTGTCTCAATCCAAAGCCAGTGGGAGCATTCTCATCAATGGTATTGTTGATGGTTGTTTTTCAACAAGTCAACAATTAGAGTAAAATACTGAGTATCTGACTCCCTCTTGAGCAAAGCCTCTCGGATGCTGAACTAGGTGATCAAACGAGATGACTCCAAGGTTCCTTCTGATGATTTGGGTAAGAGACAGCTCAGCGATTAAGTATGATTTTGCTGTTAACAAACAAAGGGACTTACGCGGACTCTTCTCCTTTCATTAGCTTGTTCCTCCTTCGGTGTGGATGATGTATATACAAGGTTTCTATGATAAAGAAAATGAAAAAGGGTTAAGGGTTTAGAAGGCTAATCTAAGGACAATGAGATAATGAAACATGTAAAGATAGACAAACTCCTCATGAAACCAGACTTCGCTTCGCCATGAGAACCAACAACTACACGAAGCCGGTGCAATCTTCTAAGGAAACTCAAGGATTTTCATGTCGTAAATCTCCATCCAAACACCCACAGCTGGCGCAATTTGAACAAGCATTCACAACGGAACTAAAGAAAATGAAGGTTCAGTCTAACTTTGCAAAGTGGGTTGCCTTCGACAATACACGAAAAGTATGAACCAGAAGAATCCATCAAATATCTTTACGCATATTCATTACATCAATGCACTTCTAATCTATTTCTAAGCTATTTGAAACATCTCTTAATTCCATCAAGATTCAGGAAACCATGTTACTCCACAAGATAATACTTAACACCAAACAAGTAGCTCCAATGTCTTTGCATTAACTTTGAGGAATATTTACAACAATTTCAAGTTCTCTCAGAGAATTTTGAGAGTCTCTTCTATTCTACTCTTAAAATCTACTCTCTACTACTACTAATAATCTACTCCATTACAAATGAGGCAACAAGGCCTTTATATAGTATCCAGAATACAATGAAGGGCTAAGATTAATTCAATAGCCAAGGGTCTAGATCGTGCCACCTCAGAGGTAGTTACAACAACTTGCTATTTTTAGCAAAAAAGAGAGAGGCAATGAAGGCACGTTTTCCAATGTGATAAGGTAAGACGAAAGTATTTAAAATATTCCTCCACATAGGAATCCCTTTGGCTTCTTTCATTAAATGATACATTTAATGCATTAAATAATGCGGCTAATCAAAATTGAATGATGTGTACTTGCCACATAGATGCCAACTCAGCATACTTTGAAAATTGTATCATCTTTATGTGATGTATTCAATGTGATTGCTTGAACTTTGTATGTTTAGGAATACATCTTGTAGATCTTTGCCTTATTCATTCTTCTTGTAACTGGATGTATGATACTTGTTGCTTCACTTGTCTAACTTCATATTTTTTCTTCTTCTTGTAGGTAAGTTGATGATCTTCCTTGATGCTTCTTCATGTGGAGTAGATGATGATGATAATGATGTGGCTTTCTTCATGTAGAGTAGAAGACTCTCTTGGACTTGAAATTGTAAAGTCTTGAAGTTTAGATGGATGAATGCCTCCGCTTGATGTAGATCTCTTGGAATGATGCCTCTTGGAAGATGATCTTAAATGATTCCTTAGAGCAGCCACATGAGGTTTCCTTGAAGTAGAGTGGATGCCTTCGGAAAGTCTTGATGAAGATGATGTCCTTCGGATGGATGTCTTCTAGACAATCTTAACTTGATGCCACTTGACGAAGAATTCCAACACAAGGATGATGAAAGGTTCCTTTGAAGCAGCTACATGATGCCTTGCTCTTTTCTCATTCCTTGCTTGTCAAAGGTTCTTATCACTTGATCTTTAGATGATTCCTCCTTTTTGCTGCAACACAAGTAAAGAAACAGCATCAATCCCCTTTCGATAACACATAATACATAAGAATCATTACAAGCATTTCTAATCTAAGCACATGAGTTAAGGACTTTGATGTCCAACTTGAATGATATGAAAACATTACTAAGATGGCGTGTTGGTTGAGATAAGTGAATTCCTCCTAGATTCCTCCTTGATAAGCCTCTAAAGTTTGCCTTCAACACTTGACTTTACTTCCCCTTGGATGGAGTATTCAAATTCTTCTAGATCTAGCACACTAGTCAAGGTCTTGAAGGTCTTATAGAAGGGCGCATTGGTTGAAGGATTTCAACTCTTCCTAAAATTTTCCCTTAAAAACTCCACTATTTTATCTCCTCTACAAGTCGCATTGGATGAAAGATTGAAATCCTTCTAGCATTTGACATTTGATAACATCTTCGAGGTCTTCTTCATCTTCTTTGGATTTGTGTTTGACCTTCTCCTTGCATTTCGCATTGGATGGGCATGGTGAAGTCTTCTTCTTTGAAATACCATGATCTTTCTTTATAACCCTCTAGGCGCATTAGATCAAGTTTTTGATTCCTTCTAGCATTTCGCATTGGATGAAGGATTAAGATCCTCTTAACATAGCTTTGGTTTGAACTCGTTCTTACTTGCAAGGGAGTGGCGCATTGGTTGAAAGATTGAAATCCTCAAGTTCCTAGCGCATTAGATAGGTAGTTTGAAGTCTTCAAAAACAAACTTCATTCTCCCTTCATGTATGGCGCACTAGATGGGACATGGAGAATCCTCTAGAAACAAATCTCATTCTTCCTTATTTTGCGCATTGGATGACCTTGTTGGAAGCTTCAAAACTTAGGGGGATTCATGATGTTGGCGCATGAGATAAGGCTTTAAAATCCTCTGAACTAAAACCTTGAAGGCTTGCTTTTAGATGTCCACTTTCCTCCTTGTAGGGCGCATTGGATCAAGGATGGAGAATCCTCTAGATTGCGCTTTAGATAGGGATCCTTCAAACTTCACATTGAAACTACTTGGGCGCATTAGATCAACTTTTTGGAATCTCTGGAGTTTCCCCTCATGAGGTCGCATTAGATGAGCTTTAGAAGTCCTCTAGACTTGGCCTTGGAGACTTGACATGGGATAGGCACATTAGATCAAAAATTGAAATCCTCATGCTTCTAGCGCATTGGATAGGCTTTTGAAATCCTTCTGGTTTCATATTAGTGAAGTGGTTCTAACACTTGCATTGAATGTTTGGGAGGCGCATTAGTTGAGGGAAAAAAATCCTCTAGATTTTGGCGCATTAGTTCAAGTTTTCAAATCCTCTTCAAGCTAGATCCTTCTCAAGTCAAAACCCTCAAGACTTCCTCTTTCTTCTTGGTGGCGCATCAGTTGAGGAAAAAAAATCCTTTGACACTTATCATCTTAATTTCGCTCCAAGATTCATTCTAAGAGGTGTCTTTTCATTTTCGCATTAGATCAAGGCATTGAAATCTTCATCTTTTCCCTCAAAATGATCTTTTAGTTTGGGCGCAATAGATGAGTGATTGAAATCCTCTGGCATTCGCATCAAAAGGCATAAAAAAATCTTCTAAAATCACGCCAAACTTGAGATCTTTCAACATTTTCGCATTACTTCAAAGTTTTAGATGGGCGCATTAGATCATTGATTGAAATCCTCATCTTCAAGCGCCTTTTCCTTCATGATTTTGCGCCAAGATTTTGCGCCACTTGGACATCCAGTCGCACTAGATCAGCTTTTTGAATCCTCTGAAATTGTCAGGCGTTTTTCAGGATCGCGCGAGTAAAGGTATATTGAAAAATATATTTAAGTATAAGTTGAGAGATTGAATTTCTTATACTTTAAATATTTTTCAATATACCTTGCAAGATGTTTGAGATAGGTCCCGAATCCACCGGATTTAAGATGCAAAATATAGAATTTGGAGGATTTACCAGATTTCAGACTTAGCCATTTTTTCAGGATTTTCAGGGTTTCAGGCTCCAGGCTTAGTCTTTTCAGGGTCTCAAACATACTTCAGGATTGATCTCATCATTCATTATTTGGATAAAATTTAATCAAGATTCTTCATTTTCCAGATGAGACCTCCAGTTATGAAGCAAAAATCTCCTAGAAGAGGAACTCATTATTGGATTGGCAGAGGAAATGAACCTAAGGCATCATCGGAACTTCATGTAAAACATCGGAGCTCAAAAAAAAAGGGGTCCCCATTTGCAATGGGGCGATGTGTGATTTGGTCACAACAGGTACCAAAGGTAGTCAAGGTTGAATGATGATGCCCATTGTGATCTACAAAAAATGTTTGGCATAAAGGTGAGCTGGACTAAGACGCTAAGGAGAGGTCAAGTGTAGACATACTACTAGTAGATATCAACTCTGACTACCTAAACAATCACACCGCCTTCAAGGGAATAAGGCAAGGAGGATCACACAAGCAATAGCAGAAAGGAGGGAGCCATCAATAGAGACATTTATAAATTCAAAGAGTGAAGTGACCTCGGTATACCAGCATCATCGACATGTAGCAAGACTAAAATAAGGCGATCCTCTAAGAAGAGCAGACTGCTAAGTAGGGGTACCTCATATGCCCAGAAGCTAAATCACTAAAGGATTTGAATCTATGAATGTGAAAAGTGAGCCTAAAAAGGCACTCAAGTCGTAGGGGATGGGTACCAAACTTGAGTTGGACAATGCATTTAGGGACTATACACTTACATCAAATCATGCGCTATAGCATGAGAGTTTGGACACTCAATTTGAGCAGAATCAATGGTCCCCAAGCTATGCCTCAAACCTTAGAACCATAGGAAATTGTGGGTCTAATGACTACATCGATGAGACACATCTTAGAAGGGATATCCTAGGAGTGTATTTCAAAACACTACCACTCCAATACAAAGAGATGCATGATCCCTACAAAGGCACAACTAAGATGCAAGCCTTAGGTTAAGGCAAGATCAGAGGATATTGTGCTTTGAACTGGCTATCCTTCGTAAAAGAAATAGAACCTAGAATGAGCATACTTGTTAGTGTTGAAGACCATAACCTTAGTTTTACCAAGGTTCATCAACAATTGCTTAAGCTCATAAAAGCGAGCATGGGCACCAACTTGTTTTTGCAAGACCTTAAGGGATTGAGAGGGAAGGTCATATGAATTGAACACCTAGGGAGATATAAGATATCATGATCTGAACTAGTTTTCCTTCGTAAAAGAACTAGAACCTACAACAAGCATCTTTGTTAGTGTTGAAGACCATAACCTTAGTTTTACAAAGGTTCAACGACAACTGCTTAAGCTCACAAAAACAAGCATGGGCATCAACTTGTCTTTGCAAGACCTCGAGGGGTTACAAGAGAAGGGCAACATCATCAGCAATACAACAATCAAGATATGATGTAACAAACATCCCTTGTCTGCATGAGTGTGATGTTGAAGAAAATCCTCGACATCGTCAATATAAAGACTAAAGAGGGTCAAGGAAAGAGGACATCCCTACTTGACTCTAATGGTACTCTTAAAAAAGTCAAAGAAACCATGAGGAATTTGAAATTGGTCAACTACCATCTTGTAGAGTCTCCTAATAGCAATGTTGTGGGAACCTCACCAATAATAGCTAGTAGCGTGAACATTTGATCAATAGTCTGGAAACCTCTCCTAAAACCTGATTTCCATCTTACTCTCAAATTACTAGTCTCCAAATACTCTAAAAACTTCATGTCCAAAACAGTGGCATAAAGTTTGGCAAAGGAATGCCCAATCATGATAGTCATGTAATTATTTGGATATGAGAAACCACCCGATGGGTGGACGATGTGTTGTGAAAGATGGTGGAAAACCTAAAAAGACAACCTCATTCAAAATCAAGTGGAACAACACTGTATTTGAGGAATTTGGCTTGGAACCCAAGGGAATGTCTAGGCTTTGCATTTCTAATTCTAACAATTACTTTGCAAGGGTGGTGGCTGGTTCTTATTGTATTTCTTAGTTCCAAGGTCTTTGGGAAATTCATACCAATTTCCTTTGTTGCATTAGCTCCTTGGAGGGTATCATTGCTTGTAGCAAGTAATGATGGAATCCTATTCAAAGATCTTCCCAAAATTTGGCCAACTCCTCTTTATGATACCTTCATGCAAAATTTTCATGTTTGTATAGTCGTGTTTCCATAGAACCAAGCCTTGTGAGGCTCATTCATTACAAAATGTAAATCAACCCTCAGAGGCCCCATTCTAAGGAGAGATCCTTAAGGAGCATCCATGCAAGTTTCATCATCAAGGATTTACAAAAGAGTCAAGCATTTTTTAGTTACCCCATACTTTATGGTCTTGCTACTTTTCCTTGGACTAGAACAAATATATTCACTCTACATGCCACAATTTTTGGAATTTATCTGATTTCTTTACATTTTCAGAAAGCTCAAGAAAATTAATTAAGGGTAGATGTTCTTTGATTTTTTGAATTTGAGGCCAATCTCATTAAGAAATTGTCTAGCCAAAGTTTAATCAAAGGCGAACTTATCTACATGCTCCCACATGCTCTTTGTCCCATTTTACAGATAAGATCATCAAAGATATAAAGTCCAAGGACAAGATCACCTAAGAATAAACACAAATGCACGAGGAAGAAGAGAGGTGTACAGTTGTCGAAAATGAGATGTTGCCAAATTTTCGCATTCATGTTCTCAAGGATACATTTATTGAAGGTAATTACTCTATGGAAGTTGATAAGAGTCAAAATAATGGGTGGCAAAGTGAACTACTCGATGAAGATGTTATTCAGCAAGTGTACTTTGATGATGATCAAGTGCTCAAAGACTCAAACCTTGATGATACTTCACATTCTAATTCCGAGGATTGGATGAACGAAGACACGGCCGATGGGAATGATGAAGAGGTTTCCCCATCACTAGATGCATTGTTGTTGACAGTTGTTTATCCTGAAGTTAAGAACCAGTAATGGAAATTCTATATGAACAACTTCAACCTTTTCCAGAGGACGACACATGGACTAAGTTCAAGGTTGCATATGTTGACGACATGGACAAAGAACATCAAGTTCAATATGTGGTGGTTAC
The DNA here is from genome assembly GCA_027924645.1 of Cunninghamia lanceolata. Taxonomy (NCBI): domain Eukaryota; kingdom Viridiplantae; phylum Streptophyta; class Pinopsida; order Cupressales; family Cupressaceae; genus Cunninghamia; species Cunninghamia lanceolata. The sequence continues at coordinate 385,004 of BSBN01000465.1, forward strand.
AAATTCCCACCAGTGTACTTTGTCCACAGGGCCTTGCTTCAGACCTTCAGAAGGAGGTTTTGTACCTTCACTTGATACAAAGATTGCTCATTATGGAAGAAGATGATCTACCTGAACTCATGTGTATCAATCACTTTGTCATGAACTTCTAATTACATGATCAAGTTTATCCACCGAAATTGTGGCTCTTCGAGGTGTTGCAGAAGAGGGAAGACTATGTGTTGCCACAGTTGAATTCCCATCTCAACAAGAGTGGTTGTTATTTTTCCAAGCTTGTAAATGGTTTTGTGTAACGCGTTTGGTAGTCCTTTGTTCATGCTCGTAAAGAGCATTTATCTTTTTCATAGTGCTTTGCGTTGTGTTTCCCCTTTTTGTGATGTGTTAGTTATGTTGTATTGTTTTTCCCCTTTACGTATTGTAGTAATGTTGTGTTCCATTAGGTAACCCAAAGTTCCATTTTTAGGTGATTTAGGAAATATCTCGACTCTATTGCCCAACTGATAAGACACAAGTCTACACTGAAACCCCGATATTCTAGAGTCCTCCTATGCCAAAAGTATACGCCATGGTCCCCAAACAGAGCCAATAGTTGTACCTATACAAATTTTTCCGTATGTTGCCATATTTTACTAACCTTGCAGGTATCAAGAAGGAAAATTTCTAAAATATAAAGATCAAAGATCGAGTTGAGGAAGCGCTCCTAGTTAAATTAAAGGCATCACGAATGAAATTATGTCAGGGGATCAGGAAGCCCATTCAAATAGAAGGATCAAACACATGTTTGAAGACTTAGGCCGCTCGGGAGTCGAAGAAACACGCAAAACTAGAAGAAGTGCGCCATATGTCTAGCAGGCGTGCCAAAAATGAGTGGAGCGGCCATATGTCTAAAAAGCATGCTAGAAGAATAAGAACCGCTCAAAATAGGAGGAAAGCACTTGAATGAGGCATGTTTTACCCGTTGAGGGTTCTCCAAGGCAAAACATGTTAAAAAGATGCAATAGGCAGTCTAAGTCAGAGAAAGGTGTGTCTAAGTGATAAAAATAGGCGCTCCAAACCACAAAAAACGCGTTCGGGTCTAAAGGTTCATGCTATGTGATCAAGGCGCACCTAGGATGCAGAAAGCGCACTCAATCAGAAGGTAGGCGCGCTCCATAGAAGGTAGACGTGTCTATAGGGAAGTGGGTGCGCTCAAAGCGTGCCAGACACGTCAAAACTTATCATGGCACGCTCATTACCATTTTGGCACGTCTCAAAATATAAAGGTGCATTTTGAAAGGGCAGGAGTGCCTAAAACAAATTTGATATATGCATGTCTTGAGGAAGACTCGTCTCAAGTAGCAAAGGCACGTCAAACATACAGAAATAGTGTTTTGCTCGCTGAAGATGCTCTTCGTCTCAGTGAGGCACAACCAAGGAATTAGAGGCGTCCCTGAGCAATTCTAAACGCACTCAAAGTGAAGGAGACGCACCCAGGAAGCACGCTTTTCAAAGAACAAATGCATCTAAGGCAAGCCAAAAATAGAAAGAGCACACACCTTAGGGGTTTTTCAAATGCAAGAAGAATGCTCAGTAAAAATATCCATCATGTGTGAGGAAGAAGGTGAGCTACTAGTAGCAAGCACATTTGAGCTAGGGAAAGAGCGTCCCAATTTGTGGAAGCACATCTAGGGTGATTGGAGCGTTTTAAAATCAAACAAGGCACTTCCAAATTGGAGATGGCGCACTCAATCAACAAGGGACGTCCCTATATGTAAATGAGCGCTATGTTTAGTTCCAAAACAAAACAAAAATCTAATTTTAGACTCCCAGGCGCCAACTTCACTCCAGCTTAAAAGGGTCGCCCTCTTCATGCAAATTATCATGCCTTTTAAAAGGCTATTAATATTATTCAACTTCAGTTCGTTAACTCCAAGAGGACCGACTTCATGCAATTTTGGAACAAAATTTGTAATAAACATGCAATAAAGATCCAGCGCGCTCACTCATCACGAGTGCACTCACCTGAGCTAAGTCATGTTCAGAAGGAGAATGTTTGAAGAAAGAAAATGCACCTGAAACGAATTGCTTCATTCAAAGGCGCGTGATGCGAAGGAGAGGCGCGTGATGCGAAAATAGGTGCGCTATTCATAAAACAAGCACTTCACTTATCCTCCAAGCGCGTCTAGTCCATGATAGACGCACTAATTCTAGTTCGAGCACACCTGGGATTAAAGGGAGACGTGTCGGCTTGGTGATAGGCGCGCTTTGTGATTTGAGGCGCTTCTGATTTGAGGTTGGCGCGTTCGTTTCGCAAGTGGCACGTCCAAGTGTGAAAGAGCGTGTTTTATCCATTGAAGGCGCGCTTCAAGCCATCTTGGCGCATCTAATTCGATCACGGCGCGCCTAATTTGAGTTTGGCGTGCCTAATTTCTATATGGTGCTCCTTTTAAAACCAAAAAAAAAAAGCAAACATCTAATTTTAGTCCTCCTTAAACAAGTCGACTTCATGCAATTTTGGAACAAAATTTGTAATAAACATGCAATAATTAGGTAATTGATTTTTGCATGGCTTTAGAATTATTTTATTATTTGTTTTAGTTACAAATAAGACTTGCAAGCAAGCAAGTCCAGTTCTAGAGTGAAGAGTATTAGTTCAACTCTTCTTTCCCTTTCATGCATTTGCTTTGTAATAGTATAATTAAGTGCTTTTGCACAAGCACAAGGATCTAGATTTTAGAATTCAAATTCATTATTAGTTAGTTTTTTCAAAGCTTTTTATAAGTTGGTTTTTTCAGCACCTTTTTCATCATTCAATATTCAAGTGTTCAAAATTCAATGTTATATTTTGATCAATCAATGAAAATGGCAATTTTCATGCCTTCATTACGCTGGAGTTGTCAATTATCTGGTGTTCAAATTGTGATTTTGTCATTCGTTCAATAACATCTATTATGTTTTGCTTTCGCTGATAAATGCTTATTGAAATGTATCATCATCTATGCCCAAGGATAAGTCGTTTAATGAATTTGCAAACTTTGTGTCGTAAATGAAGTTAAATATATGAGCCCTGGCTTTGTCCCTTTTGTATTCAATTTAATCTTGACATTCGTGTTTAAGTGTTAATCAATCTCATATGTGTGTACTTGCCTTGTTCAACCTCTGAATTTAGCTTAATAGCGCAAGCGTGTAGTCTTAAGATTTGATTTCTATCAAAAAGCACAAAACTTCTTGCTTCACTGTTAAAGTGCATCTTTGTCTTTCACACGCTACAAACTCAAAAATATTGCAAATTTCCGTTTCATTCAGCATAAGTATGAAAAACCCCTAAAAACATTGTACTCTGTAGTTTTAGTCAAGTTTTATTTTACAGGGAGCTTCCCCTTCAAATTTGAAGAGCGGTTCTACCGCACATGAAACAACAAGGTTTGTCTCATTTTTCAAGGCAAAATGAGATTAATGGGTAAGGTTTGGCTATACACACAGATTCTCGTTCTCATATACAAGATCTGAGAAAAACATGTGAGAAAAATAGAGGGAATAAGTTACTCTCTTCCCACAAAGGTTATGTTGCTTCTTATCTTGCTCTTTATGCTTCTTCTCAATCTATTGCTTTGGTTGCTATGGTAGTCAGTATCAATACTCTCTAGCATCACCGATTGGGTTACATAAACTGTGGAACAATGTGCCCATGGTAAATAAAAAAATGTTCTACAAATTTCTCCTCTATTCCCTCCTAACAGTGTATGTGAAGGCTGTATACTTGGGAATCATCATCATTATGAGTTTCCAAAAACAGTTACTTATCATGTCTAACAACCTTTGGAGATCATTCATAAAACCATTTGTGAACCTATGAAGAAGCCATATATTATGTCACTTCCATTGAAGATTTTATCATAGTTCTATAGATCTTCTACATCAAAAACAAGGATAAAGCCTTCCCCAAGTTTAAGGAATTCAAAGCACGCATTGAGAACCAATATGACCAATGGACCAAGTGTCTTTGTTCGGATCAATGATGCAAGTAATCTTCAATTAGCCAAGAACATCCTTCAGTGATCTCTTCATCTTCAGTCTTTGATCAGCCTTATGGAGTCTTCTTCAAGGGAGAGTGTTCCACTACAATCTCAATGATCCAGCTCCATAGTCAAGCTTAAGGGAGGATGTTGGTTTGTAATTTTGTCTAAGGACCTTCTAATGTTTTTAGGCTAAGTGCCTTATTTAGGTTGGCCTTCTTTGATGTCTATTTTGACGTGTATATATACACATCTACATACATAGTTTTATTATCAAGTATTATAAGTGTTATAGCCTACAAGCACCATCATATGTTTTTATTCCTTTTTCCACATTGTTCTTGTCTTGTTAATGCTTAGCCTGCTCATTCTTTCGAATGCATGGCTGCTAATTTCTATAGGGACAGTGTTGGATTCAATGGTATGATGTCCAATTGTATTGGCCAATGATCTGACATTATAGAATCATGTACCAGTTGTTTCAGATGACCAGCCAATCAAGCTTATCTGCTATAGAGTGTTGACCCTTTCAACTACAAGTAATGAAGTTACCCTGAGGGAAATCCACATCAATAAATGACTGATTTTGGATCATTTGCTTCAGTGTTTCAGTTGTTCATACATTATAGCCTCATTGTCATCGCGAGATTTGACATTGTTGAAATCCCCTCCTGGCATAAAAGATTTGTTGGTTGTAGATTTAATCCAAGGACACAATTTTCGAATTCCAAGAAATGAAATTCTACTACTCTTTCCTAGTTGAAATACCGAGATGAAAGCAATGGAAGGAATAAGTAAATAGCACATCAGATGGTGTAGACATACATCCATGACTTGTTTGAAGTTGTCTTAAACATGTTCATTACCTTAACAAGAGATGGTAACAGATATATAACCAAGTCACACAATTCTGAGTATAGATATCACCAAATAACTATTACATTGAAGCCAATATGTCTATATTCTTGATGCATATGCAGAGGATAGTCCTAACACAATAACCTTTTCCACTCATATTTGGGAGAAGAGAATCGGCAAACAGATGGGGCTTCAATGAGGGAATGTACCTTTGTTAACCTGAACTCCCCATGTCAAAAACCTTCAGTCATGTTACAGATACCCAAAAATAAATAGTGCAGTCTACAACTTGTTCAAAATTGTCTTAAACACATTCATTACAAGGAATGCTAACAGATAAATAACCGAATCACACAATTCTGAGTATAGACATCACCAAATAACTATTACATCCATGACCATGTTCTAGTCTACTACAACTTATTCGAAGTTGTCTTAAAACACATTCATTACCTTAACAAGGGATGCTAACAGATATATAACCAAGTCACACAATTCTGAGTATAGATATCACCATACAACTATTACATTGAAGCCAATTTGTCTAAATTATCGATGCATATGCAGAGGATGGTCCTAACACCATAACTTTTTCCACTCATATTTCAAAAGAAACATACCTTTGAAATAGTAACTCCCCATGTCAAAAAAATTCAGTCATGTTACAGATACCCAAGAATTAATAGTGCAGTTGCACATAAATGAAAGTCACAAAGTGTGGGTTATTTATGTGATCTGTCTACAAGATTAATGGTAAAATGAGATGGTTATGAGGAGAGAAAATCAGGGGACATAAATGTCATGAAGTTGAGGGCCTTTGAGTCAAGGCACTTGTGACGATTTCAAGAGGTTAAGAGGTCAAGTATGCTGAGAGCTTTTAAGCACTACCTCAATGTAGGAAGGGTAAGGACTCATCTGACATCAATTTGTTTATGCCATTCTCCAAGTTGGTGTAGATAAAATTCAGCACGTCCAGGAGCAAATTTCATCTATCCAGCTTGACTGAGCAATAAATAATAGAAATACATTTCCAACTTTTTTCTATATAAAATGTACTCAGTTGTGATTCAATATGGTGCACAATAATATTTTTAAGCAATTTGTGCCAAGAGGCACATTTTACACCCCACATCGACTAGGAGTTTTTCTGTGTGTGTAAATGCAAGGCCAAGATTGAGAGCCAGCATTTTTATAGATATGCAACTCTCAATAGTAAGAAAAAAGAAAATTTTAGTGCACATTCAAGTCTCCAAAATTATGTAACTGCAAGTCAACAAGCATGAGGATGCCAGGAAAAGACTATTACTTGCACAGATCCAGCTTAACATGGATCTGATATGCAGCAAGAGGTATCCAAACACTCAAGGTGGGAAGCCCACGTCATAAGTATAAGACCATAGGTATTGGCACGCGAAAATTTTGAATACCTCTCAGATCAACGTTAAGATGGATCTGCACAAGTTACAATTAATTAATGATAATAGTGTGTGGGCAATTTTAGGGCCCAGATCACTCAAAGGTAACCTTCAAGATTATGATATAACCTAGGGTAAATCAAGTGGCCTGGACCAAAAAAAGAAGATAAAACCAATATAGAATTGTGCTATAATTAAAATTTAGCAAGAACCTTGAAAATTGAGGCTCACGATGGGCGGAATTGCTAACCCTAAACAGGGCAGCACAGCTGCAGTTTTCAATGGACAAGTTTTGGTGAACAATCTGCCTACAGGGCTTGGCTCTGCAGATGCTAATGTTGCTTCAGCTGGAAGGGATAAGTATCTTGCTGCAAATGGAAGCGATGGGAGTTGGGATTATGTTGGCACCTGAAACGCCTGGGAAGAGGCATGAATACTTATTGGAGGTGGCTGCGGAGGGAGTTTTGAGGAAGACCCCGATTGAGAAGGATAGGAAGAGTAGTGCTGTGCAGCATGGAAAAAAAATAGGTGCTGGTCGCCTGGTTAAACAGGCAGAGAAGATCCGCTGTTGGAGTTGGGTGTTGAAGTAAAGGAAGAGGTGGAGTTCTATGAAGAGATGGCATTAATTTGCATATTTTCCTCTTTGTGGGCCAATTTTCCAGATTTACATAAATGGATATCAAATTCTTGGCATTTTCTCAAAGGGCCCATAGTGATTTATCCATGTTCTCAGGGTTTTTTTATTATTGTTTGTGATTCAGATATAAATAGAGAGAATATACTGGCCAAAGGTTAGTGGACTTTGGAGAATGTGTAATGCCCCCTTTTAGGATATTCCTGATTTTTTTACCTGCATACAATAATAATCACTAGAAAAGGACATTAGAAATATAAAATATCAATAAATTAAGATAATTATTAAAGAGATCAATTCTTCATAACATAAATATTAAATAATGAGATCAAATCATCATAGCATAATCAATATTTAGTTCAAAACATATATTATCAAGCACAAAGGATACACATCATACACGAAGCAGACATGTAATCATTTCAGGGTTATTCCCAATGGTCAACCACATAATGAAATTCTATGAGAAAGCATATAGGGCGCTGAGAATCTGTCCTCCTCAACCAAGCCCAAGGGCATGGTACATCCATCCCGGATAATCCCACCCTTGGCCCACAAGTGGCAGGAACTCCTGTCCATCCAACTTGGGGTGGCCTACTTGATGAAGGGACCAGTGCTGCTGCTTGTCCCCTAATATTCATTTCTCTGTCCTCAACCAAGCCCAAGGGTGCGGTACGTCCATCCCGGATAATTCCACCCCCTTGGCCCACAAGTGGCAGGAACTCCCGTCCATCCAACTTGGGGTGGCCTACTTGATGAAGGGACCAGTGCTGCTGCTTTTCACATTCATTCCAAATGTGATGGCTCATTGGGTTAAATGGGTAATATAAAGTACCTCTTGATAAGTTCAGTTGCAATGTCAATATATTCTTGTTGTTCCTGTATATGGTGGTGCTGCTGTTATAATATAAAATATTTAAAAATCTGCTGTAACTGTCAATGCTGTTTGCTTTTCTTATTTATTTATTTCTGCTTTTTATATTCCAAAAAATAATTCCTTGATTGATGCCTTCAAACCTCCCTATCTTTGTCTTCTTATATCTTTGCAAGGGATACATCTTTGGCCGATAAAGATGACCCTCACAATTCGTACCTCTTCATAAAACAATTCATATCATTTGGTTTTGTCTTTTAGTGCAGGGAGCGCACCTTTTCCTACATCGCACCATATAATGGGATCACTGCCTCTTTAATGTCATGCTTTATGGAAATTAAATCTTTAATTTAATTTAATCATTACTCTTATTCAATTTTATTCATCAATCTCCTTGTCTAGCTGATGGGGAATATTGCAGAATGCTCTCTCGACATAAAACCATGGTACCCAGGCTTTAACCCCTTTACTGAAAATATTATGTTTATGCCAGTGTGGGTCAGATTGCCGAATCTGCTGCTGCACTTCTGGCTTACCTTTTCTATGGAAGCTATTCACAATTCACTGGGTAAATTAATTTCTATATCTTCAGAACCCCATTTGTGCTCTCATACTTCCTATGCCCATATTTGGGAGATATGGATTTCTCTTTGGGTCTTCTGGCAGAGATATGGCTGAAAGTGGGAGTTTCCTTAACGAAGCAATCATAGGATTATGAGAAGCAAGCTTCTAGATGTGGGAACTGCCATGGGGTTGGGCACTTGTCTGAGTTATGTCCGGAAAAGAAAAAAAAGAAAAGCAAGGAAAGCATCCCGAGGGAGGTATGTGTCTTGCAGTGTCAGCTAGTTGGCAGCTCTTTGTCTATTTCTCCAGGCAGCAGGAAGAAATTTTCAGCTATTGGAGAAAATAGATGATGGGCGAATGGTAGATTTGTTGAAAGATGGAAGGGAATAGCTTGGCAAAGGAGGTGGTGATGCAAGTGGATGTTTATGAGGTGTCTAAGATGGAGGAGCTTGAGAATGGAGTGCCTATCAAGGGCATTTTTGTGTTATGCTCAGACCTGCAGCAGAAGCATATTTTGAAGTATTCAGCAGTCTCATATAAAAATTTGGCAGTTATTTTCAAGGTTGGGGCCCCAGTAGAACCCCAACTAATTCATCTAAAAAAAATAGCAAGAACCTTGTACAGCACAACCAACAAAATGGAAATCCTAATCCATTCTATGTCAAATGCCTTTAATGGATTCCATCCTTAGTGAATCTTAGAAGATAGACAAAAAATACTTTCACTGAAACAATGTGATTGTAAATGCCAAACGACCAATCTTTGCTAGCTACTTTTACTGAATCAATATTTGTACTGTCATCTCTGGGGATGCAACTGTCAAAAAAAAAATTTAATAAATTGAAAGACAAAAGCTTTCATCAAATAAGCTGGGCTTTCAAGGAGCAGATAAGATTTAATGAGCTTTACTGACCACCTCTTTTCCAGTCCCAGTTTCATTTGCCGCTGAGCTTTTATGTTTTGGTGGGCCACTAGCATTGACAAGGGGTCCAGAGGTTCTTCTTCGTAAACCTTCAATAACAGCACTGTTACGTGGATTGTCCCTTCCATCTTGGGTACCTGCAAAAATCAAAGATTATGTCATATAGCAAATTCATTAACAGAAACATACTGAAACAAAAAATTAAGCTGGCAGAGACCATTAATTTGTTTGAATTAAATGTTATGCTGTTCGACTGTTAAATACAATAATGAATATCCCAAGATGTTGGAGTCACTATCTGCTTATCAATAAAAAAAGTTAGATCCATAAGTGTAAATAGCAATAGTACAAAGGAAAAGTAAATGAAAGCCCTATTAGAATAATATGTAATAATGTAATACAGTAATAGTATAACTCCCATTACACTTGTCTGTTAGCATCTTTTGTTTGTAACTGCCATCATTATGGCCTGTGTAACTGTCGCCTATTATTGGACATTTCTCAATAATATAAGACTGCCATCTCTCCTTGAGATAGACAAGCGTCTTCTCTCATCTCATTCTTTGCACATAACAATGCTATCAGAGCCAACACCATTCAATCCAGAAAAGACGTTGGGAAGAGAAAGTCAAGCACACAAGACGTCGCTGAAAACTGCAAGTTGCGAGAAATCAAAGATCCATGAGGAAGAATCGTGATATATTTTTTTGTATACTCGAGGGTTGTGAAAGGTCTTGGGTTGTGGAAGGCCATCAAAAATCAAGCACGCGACTCAAGTTGTGGTCAGAGAAATCACAGTCAAAAATTCAAAGTTTTGCAAACATGCAATAGTGAAGAGTTTGCAGAGTATTGCAGGTCATTGATCGTCAAGCATTTGCAGAGGTTTCAGGCAAAAAATCTATTGGGTCGTACAAAAGTTCATAGGTCACATGAGCATTTGCCAGCATCTTCACGGCCAAACAAGTGAAGCAAATCAAGAGCTGAAGGTCACTGCTAGGGCATGATGATGTATCAGAAAATTGCAAAGAACGAGTTTCAAATTGCAGCCACCTCTGTAGTCGCACAATCACGTTTTTGGGGGACGGGAAGTCTGGACTCATACAAGAAAATCGTGATTTTGCAATCACACAAACTGGTAGTTGAGGGACAAGGAGATATTATTCTGAGTGTTTCAAAATCATTTTTTGCCTACAAATAGTTTTGGGTTTGAGGATTTGAAAAATCAAAGGACTAGGGTTTCAAGAAATTTTTATTTTTTGGGTCAAAAGGTTCAAAAAATTTATAAGGTTTTATTTTCTGGAGGGTTGGAAATTTTTTGGGTAAATTTTATTTTCTAGATCAGTATAATTTTACTGTTTCAAGATAAGTTTATTTTCTAGGATTTGTTAAGTAAATGCCCAATATTCAAAACATAATATTGCCTAAGTCACAAAAATTAACAAAGAAAAAATATATGGACTTACAAGATACTCACTATCGTTGAGTATTGGGAATGTGACAGAAACCTGATAGGCATAGAAACTAGGGCTATTAATAAACCAAGTGGTTATGATAGATGTCATAGGAAACCCTTGTTGATTCTGAAATTATCGATTTCAAATGATCTAATTACCAAAGCCTTAAACGCTACATCTGCACATACCCTGTGTGATAGCTTAAAAGATAAGTATCAAGTCTCAGAAAAAAGTTGAGTCCTGTATTTGAAGAATTTGTTGTTTCCTACTAAATTGCATGAGGGTGAATCTTTGTCAAAGCATCTTTTAAAACTAAAAGATTGTAGGGACCAACTCATCCTGGTCAGCAAACTAATGGACATGGAGGATATGGTTGCTCTAATCATCAACAGCATGCTACCCTCCTAGGAGACTTTTCTGAGTCTCTAAACCCGTTGGCAAAAAGCTAGGCCTTTTACAAGGTCGGATCATACTTGTTCCACAAGGAACAATGGCAAGAGCAGATGAGTGAAGTTTCTTCTAGAAGTTCAGAAAGTGCACTTGCTACATGATTTCAAAGTACAAACCTATAATTCTCCTTCTCCCACTTCACAACCATGGAGAAAGGTACAGTGCTTTTATTGCCAAAAACGTGGGCATGTGAAGAAGACCACGATAAGGAGTTTGCATTGATGGCTTTTTCAGAAAGTGGCTGTTGGTTCTTTTGCTTCAAGCACATCTAAAAACTTCACGTGTCGAAAGGACTAATATGTCAAGTTTACTATCAATGAATAGGGATTCTATTTCACTTGGTGGCAACGGGTTACACGCAATAAAAGGGATAGGTGATATCAAGATTCCACTGAATAATGGCATCAAACTTTTACTACAGAATGTTAAGTATGTTCCAATTTTGAACAAAAATTTACTCTCTGTTAGCCAAATTACAAAATTTCCTAACATTCTAGTTCAATTTCACAAGATGAAGTGCATTGTTTGTGATATAAACCAAGATATAAAGTAAATGCTCGAGGCATTAGGCCAGGCAGTGTGTAAAAAGGCGTGTACAACCTTCAACCTTGTTGATCCTATTTTGCATGCTACACTGGAGGAACCATGGTCCAATCATAAATCTAAGCAGGTCAAGGCAGAAACTAGTGTTCTAGCATCCTTGACAGATATACCTTCCAATTCATGGGGTGTTCCAATGGTGTCAACCTCTGGGTGGTTTCTCTCCACCAGTGTATTAGCAATGCAAAACTGAAGGTGTATCCGTTTCAGCTAAGGTTCAGGCCATATAGAGTTTGTCTCCAAACAAGACTTTGTCTTTGCAACATTCCCCTATTGTGTTTTGGAGGCCCAAGTGGTATTTTGAAGGTGAGCTTGATGATGACCGCACCAAATCAGATGTGTCACCTCAAAAGATAGGCAAACCAATTGATAACTCCACAACAAAGCATGTTCATTATGTTCTTTTTGCATATATTTATCATGTGCATGTTGTTATGAAGGTTGCTTTGCACATCATTTAATGACTAAACCTCCAAATCCTTCCAATTTAGTCATTAAAGAGTATATTATAATAATATGTAATAGTGTAATTCCCATTACACTTGTCTGCTAACATCTTTTTTTGTAGCTGCCATCATTATGGCATGTGTAACTACCGTCTAGTATTAGACGTTCTTCAACAATATAAGGCTGCCATCTCTCACTAAGATAGGCAAGCCTCTTCTCTCATCTCATTCTTTGCTTATACTAACATGTCCCTATGAATTACAAGGGTACATAACCATGGCTATAGCAGTAAAATAAGGATCATACAGCAATGAAAAAGCCCTTAGATATCTTTAGCAAGAGTCAAAATTCCCATATATTTATTATCCATTAGAGAATTGACGTCACCAAGTCAAAGTCATTTTGTGTTGCAAAGGTTGAATCAGACGAACCAACATTAATTAGTCTCTCATAGTGAAAGGTTCCAATGCAGGATTTGATAATGTTCATAGAGGAACGTTAAGGTTTGAGTGAGTTAAGGTTTGTGAGACCCAGTCTAGGCAATCCTCAAAGGATATCTTAAGTACTCAACTCTAATATTAGAAAATAAACTAATAACACACACCTCCCTCCTAAGTAACATGGTTCGAGTTCGAGTTCGTGGTCGGCAACTATAAAATTCGGATGATGTTTGGCAAGGGGAAAAAAAATTTGCCATTAAATTCACCTATATAAATTTGATTTTTTTAAAAAATATAAGTAGTTTAAACTTTAACATTGCTAAATATTATTAAATTTATATTTTAACTTTAAATAAATAAACAATAAAATAAAAAAATTAATAAGTTTATTATAAAATAGATAAAAATTATATATTATATTTTTATTTTTTATTTTTGAAAATATTATTAATATTAAATTTTATTTAAAATCCATTGATATATAATATATATTATGATATATCATATATCATATAATTATTATAATATATTTGTATCATATAATATATATTATATATTGTAAAAAACAAAATATATGATAATCATATAATATTATAATTAGCCGATAGGCTTTTATATGTGAGCATTATAGTGCTCGGAATTGTCTCACGCCGTAAGAAAAAATCACACCGGGAAATTTTTTAAACTCGTCAATTGTACCTATCGGCATTATATTATGATATATAACTATTGAGGTCAAGGAATACGCCGATAGGCACAACCGACGAGTTTAAAAAATTTCCCAACGTGATTTTTTTTACAATGCAAGACAATTCCAAGCGCTATAATGCTCAAATATAAATGATTAAATTTTTAAAAAAAACCTTTAGAAAAACAAAAACCCTACTCGTCAAAGCCATGTCACGGAAGAAGACGTCGCCGAAGCCACGCAGACACAGGAGAGAGTTTATTTCCGCAAAAAAAAAACACTATTAAAAGTTCCGAATTTTATGATGAATTTTTACGAATTTTATAACCTGATAAAGAGTTTGCCGAATTTTGAACCTCGTGGCCAAAATTCAGCGAACCCTATGACTTAGCCTCCCTCCATGAACTCGCCTGCAGACAAGGGAAAGACCCTTATCGCTGTAACATAGCAGATCAGCTGAGCACGTACAAGACGGTTGGGATGCTCTATTAGCAAAACTCACAGAGGAAAGTGATCTCATTAATCTATCCCCATCTAAGTGTGAATCCATCATAAGGATTCAGAGTAACAAAGGAGAGGTATTTTCCCCCATAATGTCTGAATAAAGAAAACTCCCCCCGATCTTCTAATAAAACAGACCCTGATAAGAAGTGTTCTTCAATCTCTGACCATGGAAGAGGAAAAAGCCACCAGAAAAAGTGGTGTCATAATACCCATCCAAAGAATATACAATATTGCCAAAGTTATACTAATGTGTTGTTGATTCGAGCCAAACTAAGAAAGAAAGATATTCAAATTATGCGATGTCCACAAGTGACTAAGAATCGACTGGACCGTACAACTGTTACAATAGCAAAGTACTAAGGAAAGAAAAGGAGCCCTAGACTCGAAGCAAACAAAATAAATAAAGCAAAGAAAAACAAGTATAAATAGTTGTGCAAGGGGATGATCCTCAAAGTGGTGGGAGCTCAAGAAGATCAAAGCTGGCAACCCAGGAGGGAAGCAGAAATCATTAGGTATTTGCACTCCAGCACACATTTGAGGAGCCAACAACATTATCATCAATCACTGTGGGAGTACCAATGCAGGATTTGAAAATGTTCATTGGGGAGAGTCCAGGGCTAGGGGCCAGGCTGGAAAATCCTAGGACACGGTCAATTCCCCTTAGAATCTCTCCTAACACCCAAGGCTGAAGCACTGCTGGTGGCAGAGAAGAGACCGGTAATGTGAGCTTGGCCCTGAGACGTGTGTGAATGAGGAGTGCTAAAGATAACCTACATGGAATTGAATATTTTAACATCAAGAACATTTTAAATGGACTAATGTTACCATCAATGCAGATGTAAGTTGCAAATTTTATTTGCAATGTTTAAAGACAGCAAAATAATGAGTTTGTTATGGTGGTGGAGGAATACAAAAATAATTGCTCCAAGCAACATACACTGCATTGTTAGTGTTTTATAGCTTCGGGAGCTATTTTCCCCTTGTTTAAGGCAGGTCGGCCTTCTTGTAAACAATAATATTTTTATATCTTTTTATTCTCTAAGGGGGCTGACCTAGTGAAGAGGTCGCCTATCCTTGTATATATGAGAGGTAATTTCATCTCATTTGGTGATCAACAATCATTCGTCATAATTTGCATCAATCAAGCAGCAGAAGTTCGCCATTTCTTAGCAGCAGGAGTTCATTCTTAGCAGCAATTCGCATTCGTAGAAGAAGTTCATACTTGTAGCAGCAGATCATTATCTTGTAGAAGCAGATCATCATTTTGTAGCAGCAGACCGATTTCAAGGAGAAACATATTCAATTGTATCTTTGCATCTAGGAGAGGTGCTATTATTCATTGTATCAAATTCAGCCTTGTGTTGGGCCTGAGTTGTAAGCAGATTTCTGCTCTTATTCCTTCAATATATAAGAGATATATTTGCTGGGTTTTTCTCCCTCGAGTAGGAGGGTTTTCCCAGGGTATCTACTATGTTCGTTGCTCTATGTGTTGTTGTATTTCTGCTTATTTCATTTCTGATCCTAAAACTAACATGCAGTACTAAGGAAGACAGAACCATCTGAAAAGAAATGAAAAAATAAGTGAGCATGAATTGGTAGTCTTGAGAGCAAGAAACAATATCCCAAGGGCCAAAAAGGTACAAGAAACAGTAAAGGCATCGTTATCAAGCCAAGAGAATGATGATGTCCGCAACTTAAAATGACATTGGTAAAATGTTCTACTTCTATTAACGGTTGTATTTAAAAATCTGCTTATTTATTTGTATCTACAATATGATTCTCAAAAACTGCAGTTGGCTACATACCCTGGTTTTCCCATAAATTCCTGAATGCCATCATTTACCTTTCATGCACGACAATAATCCTTATAACACTGTGTTCAAAATTTGAAGCTATTTAATAATGACTGGCATTCATTCACGTTGCCATCAGTGTAAGACACGGTGGAAAAAATGCTTTCTAAGAGTTTGGTGCCATGAAAGTCTGCAACTTGAAATGCCATTGGTAAAATGTTTACTTCTACTAATGATTTGTATTTAAAATTTTGTTTATTTAATTGTCCCTACATTATGGTCGTCTGAAACCCCCACTTGGGTACTTACACTGTATTTCCCATAAATCCAGGGATGCCACCATTACATTTCATGTATGGAAATAATCCTCATATCACTGTGTTCAAGATTCGAAGCTATTAATAAGATGGTTGACCTTCAATCAAATTGCCATCACTGTGTAAGAGAGAAAAAATGCTTTCTAAGAATTTACTGCCCTGGAAATTTTAAGAAATTTGTATTGTAAAGCCTTTTCTTTTAACTTTGATTTCCCACTACCTGCATGCATAGACTATACTGATAGAAGGCTTTTCACTAAATTTATTCCAGTTTGAAATGTTGGAAAAGTAAATGGGTACCGGCGTTAACACTTGCATACTGGCACCAGCAAGGCAATGCAAAGTCCACAGAAATTAAGCAAAGGTTTTAAAAAAGCGAATTTGGACAGAAATCATTTACAATACCTGGATGCTTATCTGCCACTGCAGCTGCCGCAGAGCTAGTCCCTACAGCAGTACCCTGAAGAAGAGTAGTCATCAATTACGATACATAATAATTCACCACAAGGAAAAGAAAAGTTGAAAATCAAACTAAATACTACAGATGAGATGTGAAGGCTAGTTGGAATTTACAAGAGGTCGCGGAGGTGCATTGGCAATCTGTGTCTGTTGATACTTCAAAATGGTCCAGTCAAACACATAGTCAAACTGAAAGCCTGCATGCTCGTAAAACCCAAAATAACACAAAGAATTTAAACATAACATTTATTACAGTTGCCCCCAGACAGGCAAAGAGTGTAGCTCTATCATACTAGCTTTTCTATGTAGTTTCCAGTAGCATAAATTATGGTATAAGAAAAGACAATATATGCAAACCTTCACGAATGAAAAGGTCACGGAATATTCTCTTCAAGTACGCATAATCTGGTTTATCATCAAAGCGTAATGATCGGCAATAATGAAAATATGATGCAAACTCTGATGGATAAGACTTACACAAGACCTGAAAAATGCAAATCCAAGCATCAATACTCCAGCCAAATAGAGTCAAGTAAATCTCACAAAATCCCCAAAATTATACAATTCATGATTCAAAATTGATTACCTCAATAGGGGTGGCAACCTTTTTCTCACTGATTTTTTCATATTTCTGCTTTTTAGTACCAGCTTTCAGCCCCTGCCACGGGAGACTACAAACCACAAATTCTATTAACTCTATAATAACAGCAGAAGAAAACCAGAGTTTATTTGCAATTTACAAACATCCAACCAGCTCACCTGCCCCTCAAAAAATACATGAGAACATATCCAAGGGATTCTAGATCATCTCTTCGACTTTGCTCTGACAAGACGCATATATAAAGTTATAAGTTTATCACACATACCTAAATGTTTCTAGAGTGAAGGGAAACACACAATCATGTTGACAATTTGAACTTACCAATTCCAAGGTGAGTGTTCATGCTTGCATATCGGGCGGTACCAGTTAAATTCTTGTTCTCTCTGCAACATATCCCTTATAATAAATAAAAAATTTATAAACCACAGCCAAGTCCATTGGCATGATACAAAACACAGGCAGAAAGAACAACCATTTCAACTATGTAATATTTCTTTGAGAAAAAAATGTGTTGAACAAGAATGCACATAATACAGTGACCAATGCAATACAGCAACTGCACAAAACTATGCCTTCATATTAATTGGAGAAATATTTAATGCATGATATCATACACAATATTATGGCCACAAAAACCTGTGATCTTACTTGAGAAGGCATAAGATATAAAGGCACAAACAACCTATTCCAAATAATTATTTGCCATGCATCTATGTTACCAATGCAATACAGCAACTACACAAAACTATGCCTTCATATTAATTGGAGAAATATTTAATGCATGATATCATACACAATATTATGGCCACAAAAACCTGTGATCTTACTTGAGAAGGCATAAGATATAAAGGCACAAACAACCTATTCCAAATAATTATTTGCCATGCATCTATGTTAGAACTGGGCATATAAATGCATACACTTGTGTGTCTGAAAGTGGAAAAAAGTAAAAACTACACATACATACATACATATATGCCCTCATGAAATGCCATCTACATAGTAATATTGTCAACCATACTTTGAATTCCTTCAATTTAGTCCTTTGATGGATTTCAGGTCAGGCGCTCCAATGGGAGGAGCCACCTTTGCATTAATTTTCCTTGCGAATCTTTTCTATTTTTTGAAAAAAATATTAATTTTCGTAGCAAATTTATGCACATTATTAGAAATCTTTAAAAAATTCTCGCAAATCCTTCCTTTAAAAGTTTGCATAGTTGGTCGTTGCAGTCCCCCCATATATTCCTTTGTTTTCTGTAATGTTGAAGCAGGGGCAGAGGGGCAGTAACAATCGGTGGGGTCAAGTAAGCAGCGCCCCCGTACAAGGTTCGAGGACAGCAGCCTCAGTGCGCTCCTATAGGTTGGGTCGACGGGCGGAGCCCCTCACCACCAAGCACAAATCCATTAGCGAGAAGGCATTGGAGCACACACAAATTGAATATTTTAAAAGTCTCACACTTTAAAAATAAGACTAAAATAAGAGTGAATCTGCACCTTATATTCAACTATTGAACAAACGGTTCTAATTGAATTCCGTGGCACCATAAGTATGTGCCTTTTAAAAGGTTTGCTCAGCCCGGAATTTCTTTTGGGCTGCACGATCATTAATCTAATCACAAGGCCCAAAAGAAATTCCGGGCTGAGCAAACCTTTTAAAAGGCACATACTTATAGACCCGCAGAATTCAATTAGAACCGTCAGATTACAATGGAAATCAACGGTGGCAAATAAAATCCCTATTTCTTCACATTTAAACTACACGAATGCCCTAGTTTCTATACGAGCCTCACTATCAATAGAAAGTCTAAACTTTGCATTTGTCACTAGAATCTAGTTTGCATTTGTTACAAAAGCTTTAGATGGTCCTACTTACTATTTGCATAGAACAGAAGCAGAAATGTTAAGATCATAGTTGTCTCAAATGGACTTTACCAAATAAAAGAGCAATTGCAAGCATTATATAAAGTAAATATCTAAATGCTTGAAAACCTAAGTATATACAATTTATAAGTGGCAAATCCTGCCAAATGTTAATTTCAAAGTGAAAATAGCCCTAAAAGTAAGCAGGAATTTATTAGTAATGGCAATATGGCCCCAAAAATAATCACAGGAATGTAATATCAATGGCGAATATGATTAAGATTTATGATTATACTATAAACTACTAGCAATTAGGCTCCAATCACGCATTGTTTATTGTGGCGAAACAATTCAATTTAAAAGTTTAATAAAATAATGCTTAGGCAATTTAACCCATAGTAGAAAAACTCGCAAGACTCGCAAGTTCTCGCGTGGCAAGACTAGAGGCGAGTTTTTCTGCATAAAACTCGGCATGAGTTATTGAAAAACTCGCGGCGAGTAAAACCAGAGAAAATTGCGAGTTCTTCCGCGAGTCAAAAGTAAAACGCGTTGCAGGGAAAAGTCGCCCAAATTTCGGGCTATTTTCACGAGCCCTAGCAGAGAAAACCGACGCCCTACGCCACGAAAAAATGCATTTTTTGCAGACGCGAAACCCTCGAACCAGAAAAATTCGCCCAAGAGGTTCTTCCGTTTTAGTTTTTTTAATTTTATTTCTTAGTTTTTTTTGCTGTAAAATACATTCGAAATTTTAAAAAGACTGTATCATATGAAAGTATATAAATTTTGACAGTTCGTCCAAAATCTCTCCTTTCATATGATACAGTCTATTAAAATTTTAAATATTTTAAAAATTAACATATGATAATCCTATATAAATTTTGACAGTTCGTCCAAAATCTCTCCTTTCATATGATAGTCTTTTTAAAATTTCAAATGTTTTTTGAAATTAAATATCATCATAATCCTATATAAATTTTGACAGTTCGTCCAAAATCTCTCCTTTCATATGATACAGTGACGGTTGACCAGTCCGAAATCTCTCCTTTCATATGATACAGTTTTTTTATAATTTCAATTTTCGATTGTTTTTTTCGATTGTTGAACTCTTTTTTTTGTCTATGATATGTATTAAACTCTTAATTTTGATTTTTTATATGACGGAAATCAGCAATGCATTCTACAATTTCAGAAATGTGTGTTTTTTAAGAATGAGTTATTGCCGAGTTTTTCCCCAAGTTTTTGGCGAGTCCCGAGTTTTTAAAAATTTTGGGTCTGCCGAGTTTTTGCCGAGTCCGAGTTTTTCAACTATGATTTAACCATCACTAAACTAAATTTTCGTAAAAATTGGGCAATTTAGTCCCCTTTATAGCTTGTACTATTCACCAAAAATGGAGGACCCTTTATAGTTTCAATCTTGAAGACAATATCTGAAATAATCCCAAATAATAAAGCACTTCCATATTTTGTTGTATGGAGCTTTCTACCCCAAGAGGTTATCTCAACATAATTTTTTTGTGCTTTTAATGTGGACATATAATCAATTGTATCTTGCTATAAGTATTCTAGAGTTGTTTCTCTTCAACATGAGATTTTAAGAATTTTATATTTCTGTTCATCGTAATTTGTAGCTGTTTTCATTCAAAGGGTAAGGATTATGAGGTATTAGACATGCTCTAGTTTTGTTTATTTGGCATAAGGATATGTCCAATAAATTGTGCTAATTCACACAACCAATTTCCGCATTAAATTTGCTATCATAAATTTCGCGGAACTATGAAGGGTGTATCAAAGTTTTTTACTTGTATATTAAGCTAGATTAGAGAAGATGCTAAAGAAAATTTGCATTACCAATGACAATGAGGAGAGCAGGAGGCACAGTCAGAAAAACTGAAGGGATGGATCCAATAGAATGAGAGACCAATGATTTAAGATAGAAGATTGAAGACCAAGTACACATGAAAGGCACACAGGGAGTAAGAGCATCGTCTCACAGATATTCCCTAAAATATGCATTCCCCTAACATCCCCATCCTCAAGTAGACGTCAACGTTTCCAACCAAACACCATTAATGCCTGCTCTATCTAACCTTATTTAAATGATTTCAGTCTCGGGGACAGGAAATAAAGCAGTTCCATATTTATGTTGTATGGATTTCTCCACCCCAAGAAGGTTATCTAAATGAAAAAAAAAGTTTTCTTTTAATGTGGATAATCAACTGTATTTTGATTTAAGTATTCCACAGGTGTTTTTCCTTGACATGGAAAGGTAGGAATTTTACATTTCTGTTCATTCTAATTTGTAGTTGCTTTCATTCAAAGGGAAAGAATTATGTGATAATAGACATGCTCTGGTTTTGTTTATTTACAAAAGGATATGATCAGTAAATCGTTCTAGTTCATACAACCAATTTCAGATCAAATTTGCTATCAGAATGTTAATGGCACTATGAAGGGTTTATCAAATTCTTTACTTGTATGCTGGCTAGCATAGACCAAAAACTTGCAGAGTGCTCACCTACCTCATGAGTTTTTTTTTCAAACCAATTAATTGCAAATTTACTCACCTTCAGATCGGCGCAAGTTTGTGGCGAGTACTTGCCGCAAAATCACACAAATAGTCATGGGAATCCAGCAAGTCCTTGCCATGGACTTGTGCCGAGTTGCAGACAGCCCCATAGGCTACACACTGCAAATGCGCAAAAAATGTGCAAAAATAAATAGGCATTGCAGAGGGTATCCTGTTCATTATCCCTCCCAGAGGAGAGAAAATGGCATATGCACTCACCTCTTCTTCCATGATGAACAAGATTCCTCTCAGCACAGATTTGGGCAGAGGAGTTTTGACAAAATCCAGCTTGATTTTGAAGAAAACCTTGTTGATATAATAACTGTTGTTCAATTGGCTCACATAGCATTATCAAAGTTGCCAATTGTTTCTATCCATCTCATTTCTGTACAATCTGCAGATACCATTCCCAACTCCAGGAAAATCTTGCCCATTTTAGTCAGCAGCTTGGACTTATGCCCCAGGTATATTCCTTGGAACAATGCTCTGGTGTATTTGCTCTTGCTCACTTTTATGCCAAAGAACTGTACTCACATGTAGAGATCCTCCTCCATTTGAGGGCCCACATATTGCCGTCCATGAAGAGTGTCTAACACTGTCTGCACCAGTTTTTAACACTTTGAAGGTGGTCAAAATGCTGTGCACACTCACCAGCTGGAGTTTCCAGGCAGAAACAACTCCCCAGCTGCTGCTGCCACCTCTCACAGCCCAAAACACATCTTCCTCCATGCTGTTTTTATCAATCACCTTCCCTGATGCATTTATGAGTAGGCATCCAACACATTGTCAGCTGCAAGGTCTATTTAACAGCAGTTGATCTCTTTGGCCATTCACAACTGCATTTGTTTAAGGAATTCAAGTATCTTTTTTATTTGCTGAATTATGCGGAGTCAAAATTGGGTGTGCCAAGTTTTGGTGAGTGTGAGTTTATGAACTATACTATGATTAGGGAAGAAATTGGTAAGGGAAATTTGTGTCACAAAAACAAGAGAAAAGTGTGGACAACATCGGCAATATTGAAGGGCAGAAGGCACCAGACAAGCACATTTCAAAGCCAATTTTTAATAAAACAGTGTCCAATATTTTTTGCCTTAACCAACATGTTTATGAAATTAACGTTGACAAAGGTGGAAAGGGAGAAGAAAGCCCCACAGGATAAACAGCAGTTCCAGCAAGAAGTCAAAGAAGATAAAGAAGAGGAACAAGAGCCTTTACCCTCTAACCACCTTTCAAAGTACATGCCAAGTTGATAATACAACCATGTGACCAAAAGTTATCTTATGCTCAGTTTAAAATGACATGGATTGATCCACCTTGGTGGTTATCTCAACAAGAATACAACCATCAAAAAGTGTGTTATATTTAAGAAGCCCATTAAATCCCAATTCTGTGCCACAGGATATAAGCAAGAGCAACTTATCAAGCAGCAGTGTTTTTTATAAAGGCAAGTGCAAAATGTCAAAGAGTACACTACGAATTTCAGAAGTAGACCGTTCTATTGAATCTTCCCCAAAACGAATGATCAATAGAGTGAAGTAACTTAGAGGTTTGCTACCATCTGCACAATCATATTTGCAAGAAATGACCCTTCCAGTATGAAGAGAATTAATGATGCTTGCAATAAGGATCTGTACATTGTAATCAAAGGGAAAAAGAAAAAGCCTCGAAGGAAGCTTTAGATAACAAACAATCAAACAAGCACTACACAACACAGGAAACAACTAGAAGTATTATTTGGCCAGTTGAAAGTGGTGTTTTAAGTACCAAAGCATGCCTCCAAAGTGGAAAATGAAACATGGGATCCATTAGTCATCTAATTCTCTATTGCCAAAGATTAGACTGTGTAGGCAGTTGCTAGTAGCATCCCGACAAAGTCAGGAAGCGACTGCAGAAGCTTTTAAACCAAGGATTCAACTAGAAGTATTACTTGACAAGTCGAAAGTGGTGTTTTAACAACAGAACCATGCCTACAAACTGGAAAATGGAACATGGGATCCATTAGTTACCCAATTCTCTATTACCAAAGATTAGACTATATACGCAAGTTACTATATATTGTTCAAGATTTTTGTGATTTTGTGTATGTGTTGATTAGGTACATCGAATTGCTTTTATTGAAAATTGCAGTCTTTGTGTTGTACATTTCAGTGAAGCATTGTCATTGTAGCTTTCTATGCAATTCCCTTCATTCAATTTGTTGAATCTTGTGTATTTAATCCAATTCTAAGTTCTATGTTGTACTTGCACTTTTTTGTCTCTGCATTTAGCTAGAAAGTGTGAGCATGGTTAGCTATAGTAGGCGTTTCAGAACTCTCATCCTTCAGTAGAAGCATTGATAAGCATTGTGCCCTTGCCCGAGAACAAAAAGACAGGCAACGTCTTTAGTTGGCTTACAATGTTCCATAAGGATGCATCTCCCTGCCCCCTGCCCTACAAAATCTCGTCGTTTCCAGTATCAGGATCAAGACATGAAATTGGTGTCAAGTGAAAGGTGAATGGACAATTCATCAGACTTCTAGCACTGATAAGGAAGCCATAACAGCATACAGAGGTTTCAGCAAACATTTACAGCAGATTTTGAGCACTCAAACAGCAATGGATTGTCAAAACACCTATGGTTTCAGCATCATTCCTTGCATTTCATATTTTCCTGCCCTAGGGTTTTGTAACATGAAGTCTGCAGTATTGGAATAAGGCAGTGAGGGTTTGGAAATTATTTTCATTAACAAAAAGACAGGAAGCATTGTAAGAGTCCTCAATGGATTTTCGGTCACCACAAGGAGCCTTATCATTTCCTTCATTCTTTGTCCAAGGTATTTCAAGCTTGATGATTCATCTCATAAACGCTTTTCATCCTTGATAAGCTTTAAGGTTTCAGAACACTGAATTTTACAAGTTTCCAAAGAAAAAGTCAAATTCAAGTCACCAAGATTGTTTGTTGATTTGTTAGCTGTCATTAGGATTTCAAGTTTCTTTAGAGGATCCATCATGATCAGAACGGAGGAACTACATCAGGATTACTGAGAAGCATTGTTCACCACCAAACTGGCTATTTTTAGCTGTTGCTAAGATTGGAGGAGAGCTATTTTGAGATGACCTTCTAGAAGTTTTATCTAGGAATGTGATATATTCAACCAAAGTCTATTTAAGGTTTTTCTTGTTTTAGATGAGCTATTTCAGACAATTCGTATTTTGAACTTGATTGGATTGCAAGATAACTCTTCTTAGCATAGGAACTTGAGTACATTTTTTATTTGATTCATATGCAAAACTTTGTAAACCATATAACAAGTGTTTTATGCCCTTAGATTTTCCAATGATAAATTTACACCTACTTTTTGCTAGTGCTAAGATTATTGTTCAAGATTTTTGTGATGTTGTGTGTATGTGTTGATTAGGTAAATCAAATTGCATTTATTTAAAATTGCATATCGAACATTTCAGGTAAGTGTTGTCATTGTAGCTTTGCATGTGATTCCCTTCATTCGATTTGTTGAATCTTAGAATTTAATCCAATTCCAAGTTCTATGTTGTATTCACGTTTTTTAGTCCCTACATTTAGCTAAAAGAAATGTGCAGGGTATTTACCTGTAAGGAATATGTTGATGGCTGACTGCATCTCTGTACTTTTTTGCGAGCCCAAAATCAATTATATAAACCTTTAAAATGTGAAAACAAAAGTAAAATTTAAATGGAAGTACTCAAAAAACATAATGAAAACTATGGTTCTCAAGAAAACCCGAATAACATCTTTAGGACATCTAGAGGTAGAGAAGGAAAACCTGGTTTGCTCTTCTACCAAGACCCATAAGAAAGTTATCAGGCTTTATGTCTCTGTGAAGAAAGCATTTTGAATGCACAAATTCAACCCTGTTTATCTGCAATATAGAAAGTGCCCATAACACAGTCAATGGTCTCCCATTGCAAATTTTGCACAATAATATACATATATTGAAAGCTAGCAATTCATAGTTAATCACACCATTTGATCTGCCAGCATTAGAACAGTCTTTAGAGAAAGCTTCCGACTACAGAAATTGAAGAGATCTTCGAGACTTGGTCCCAACAAGTCCATAACCAGGACATTGTAGTCACCCTCGACACCAAACCATCTTACATTTGGAATTCCGGCTGCAGATAACAATGAGAAAATCAAGAACCCTTGAAACAAAATGATTCTTAAATTCTTAGTACCTGATCACCACTTGTTTCCTTAAGAAATAGACAAAAGCCACAAAGAATGAGATTTCCTTACTTCCTCCTTGCAGGATCCTGTACAGCTTAGACTCATAGAGAAGTTGTGGATGCTTAGTCTTCACATTTTCCTGAGACAATTAATATAATATAAGATAAATATATCCAGTGCTTGAAATAAACTGTCTACATATGTCAGATAAGCTTCAAACTTTAAAAATATTCTGAATAATAAGATATAATTAAGAGGTTAGAACTACTAAAACCTTATAATACAATACAAACTACAGACACAAACAATATCAGGAGTCATGGGTCAATAAATTATCAAAGATTCTGCAAGATATCAATGAGAAAGTTGAAAATAATTGCAGAAATTCCGAAGTAGAGAGGATCTAGAAAAGCATTTTTCAAAATCTCTCAAGAAAAATTTTCGATCAAAAACCAATAATTAGAATACCAAAGGATCTACCTATGACTGTTAAGAATGACTCAAATCAGGACACCTATAAACAACATCCCGGGGCACATGCAATACCACAAAACACATGTAACCTGATATATCACATATTTCATTTCTTTTAAATATGATGATTCATTTTAAAACTAGAAACCAAACAAAAGAGAGAAAAGATACTAAATCTATATTTGTGTATTGATGTATATGTTAATAAATCCCCTGGATGTAGTAAAATCTCCAAGGCTACGATAAAATACTTCAAGTCTCAGCTTATGTCTAGAGACACTTGGGCAAGGTTCCATTCTCTTTGCACTTTCATAAATATATGTTTCTGGTGGCACAGCTCGGGGCTCAGCTCCTTCTCAACAACATAGATCTACTCCTCTTGGGCCAACCCCCCAGCCATAGGGACAGATGCACATTATGAGCTTCTTCATTACTATGGGAGTTACATTGGTCTTGGATGTTAGGAGTGATTCTAGAGCAAGTGCCTTGCTTCCTTTAGAATTTCCCAGCTTGGCCCTCCTAGCCTTAAGACACTCCCTGATGAGAACTATCAAATCTTATATCGGTCCTCTCATAGTGATCGACAATGACACCAATGACTACTCCACTTCAGACCTGGACAGAGATATTAGATGAGACTCGTCTCCTATTTCTTCAGTACTCAGCTTATAATCTTTGGGGATCTTGTTTCCCCTACTTGGTTATTTTTATTGGTTTCTTGACCACGTGTTAGTGGTCCACAGCTGTGTTGTATTTTTGTTTTTGTTCCATTCCCTTTTTGGGCCTCTCTAGGATTTTCTCTTTGTAGAACATTCTATTGTTACTGATGTACTTTCAAGTCCCATTGACCTACTTTTGGTTACCAAATGATATTAATATAATTTATTTATTTCTTTCTTTCTTTCTGAATATTTATATATTTTGTCTTTTCTGATAATACAAGATATCATACTGCAGTCCAGTTACTTCCAGTAGTATGGACACTTACCTTTTTTCCTTCCTATGTGCAGCTGGAATTGTGTCTTCTCTATCAAAAAAAATCAACAGAAGTCTAAGACCATGGACAGACTATCTAGAAATTGTTGCATTAGAAAAAAGTGTACTTCCTAATCCGTCAGCATTTGAATCATTCAATAACACAAGTATCGAAAAGGAATGACCCTTTGAAGGGTGCCAAGAAAATGCTCACTTGCTCTACTTTTCCTTAGATGGAAAGATTACTTCATCACTGGAACATTGGTCCTCAACATCACCACATTTGCCCCTCTTGCTCCTGCATGTAATTCAATGTGGCATTCACTCTCTTCTTCTTTTTGCAATGCAACTTTAATCTCGGTTTCTTCTTTAGAGGGGGTGCATCTAATTATTTGAACCCTCTTCTTAAAACAATATATCCAGAGATAATGCTGCTGTGATCTTCTAAGGGATTGGTTTTGATAGAGGTGCATTAATATCCATGTGTTCCCACTTGACAACTGCAGTCTTGCCTTGCCATCTAGCAAAGGAAAAATAGCTAAATCTGCTCGCAAATCTCTTACAGTCCTATCCTCAGCATAAGGCACAAAAAATAAAGGTAAGAATTTGTAGTATCATGTAAGTGGCATCTTCATTTTAGCTCATACTTACCTAGTCAATTATACATTATGACTTGTAATACTCCTTTCATGTAAGAAAGAAATAAGGAAATTATATTAGAACTCTCAAATGACCACGTACATTTGACTGAAAAGTACAAGTTACTATAGTTAATTAGGAGTGCTAAACAAATAGCAAAAACCAACAATAGAGTAGTTAAAAGAAAAAACTAATACCAGGGAAGTGATAAACCAAATCGAAGGGTTCATAAATAAAATCTAGGCAAGTCAATTCATGCAAAAGCCCTTTTTCTCCTAAAGAAAGGCCCTTTTTCTCAAAAAAAACCTCAAATAGAGGCAAGATGGGAGGCAATAGAAAACAAGTCACTGCTCTACATCCAAGTCAAGAACAGGAGAAATTTCACCATCCTTGTGAACCACCATAAGTGGACCAATACAAATTCTGATGATGTCCTCTCTAGAATAGCCTGGGCTAAGAGTGTCCTACTGAACAATCCTAGCAATAAGTAAGGTCCTTCTGGTGGAACTCCTAAAGGCTAACAACGCTGCATACATTGAGAACAAATCAGTACTGTGCATCAGGCCCTGCAGCATGGACTGTGAACAAGGTAGGAAGAAGATATTATATGATTCTGAGAATCGTCTAAGTGATGAAACATGTTTCACACATCCTCTGCACAAATCGTAATAAAATAGAACACAAAAGCATGCAACGTTGCTTGCCACAAAACAAAACTAAATGCAATCATTTAGGATAAAACTCTCCCACACACTTATATTCTTCGTTGTCAATTGATTACTGCTACAACATTGAAAGATTACAAATCACAGGCTCTGATAGGTCAAGAAGAGTTCTAACAACATGATGCCTTAATTATCCAAGGAGATACACAGACAGATAAAATGCAAACACACAAAACAGGTACAGAATGATCCTAAAATGACAGTGAGATAATAAGATAGAAAGTCACTCGCCTATGTCAATGAAGGATCACAAACAGAAACATGGCTTTACAAGATAAATGTGAAAGGAGTAAATAGCACATGACCCTCCATTGCTTCCATAGAAGAGGAATACTGTGCCTTTTATGAATGAGAAAAACTCCTAAAATTATTACAAAACCCACATATTTGATACATAATTTAGAACAAACCACTAACAATAAATTGCTATACAGGTTATAGAATAAGAAAACCTACTTGATTCAGAGCCTAACAGATTCAGAGTGTTCATTATTTTCAAATATAGATCACATTCTATTTGTCTCCTCTCACTTACACCCTTCTGGTTCCCCTTACATCCTTATCAAGTTTGACTATTGCTTTTCTCATAGATATAGATGCCATCTTTCTTCACAGGTGAATTGTTATTTCTAGTGCTACCTAAAACTCCAAATTTTAAGTTTGCACTTTTTAAGAGGCTGCCCAGAGATTCCTCCCGTGCAAAACACCACCATAACTCTACTCATCAAGTTGAACAACTGTATGCTATTGCATTTTCCAGGATTTTAGTAGCTGCTATTAAGAGACTTACTGTCTTGTTTTTTACACCTAAGTTTTTCAGAAAATGTTAGTAATATAATTAGGGTTAAGCAAGTTTATCTGTTGTCTCCTGCAGTATTTCTTGTCTACTTGTTGCAGTTTCTCAAGCAGAATGCCCAGGTAGATGACTGTCGAGCATCATTATGTTATGATCCCATTAGGGAAATTTCTCCCGTCCTCTGTTCAAAAAGTAGCTGGAATCCTCAGTATAATTTTGTGATCTCAGTAATTCAAGATCAAACTCTGCAAAACTAAGGATATGATTTTGAAAACCACTTATTGTACCTACTTGGGAGGTGAATCTCCTGATCCTTGTTTAAGGCATCTTCTCAATTACGCCTTTACTGGGGATATACTTCTATAGTTTTTCTTGAGCAATAAGTTGATGCCACTCCGAAGCGCACAATTCTCTTGGCTCAAGGATTTGGGGGCATAGTCCTAGACTCCTAGTAATAAAAAGTAGGCCAATTTAGATAAACTACTTATACTCTGTCATGCCCTGACATGTGTTATTGGTGCCTTGTTTAATTATTCAGTGTCTTGGAGGTCTGATGTTTTTCACAGAACATCCTTTACTCTTACCTGATCCATTTCAAATTGTCCACCCCTTACATGGGAAGCTTTAGGCCCCAATAAGATCAATTTTAAAAGAGAGGAAACAAGTCCCCCTATAGGCCGCCTCCCTTGGGTACCTCTTAATTTCCACAACTTACTTTAATCTCATGTAGGAAGACAATTTTAAATTGATTGCATAGTCACTAGCTTGTTCTAACTCAAAGGACCATAGCTCAATGGCTTTAATTTCCTTGCTTACTTGTGAAGTTTATCCTAGCACAAATAGAGCCAGGCCATGCCTCCAACTTTGAAGTCATGCTACTTCCTTATGTTGATCATGGCACACTTGGTACCTAGCTTGAGATTCCCTAAGATGCACTTGAAAATAAAAATGTATCCCTCTCAAATTTCAATATATTTTTTCAGCCTTTCTTGCATCTGAATTTGACTCTTCTTTGTTTTCTTCTTGTTACCCATAAATAAAATCCAATTGTATTGGAGGTAAATTCCCAAAACATATATCAAATGGAGACTTTTGTGTTGAAGTGCACACTGCCCTACCGTAGAAATGTTGAATGTGCCAAATTCTCATCTTGTGATTCTATTATACCAACTACAGTCGCACCCATATTCTATTCAACATTTTGATTTAGCCTTGGAAAGCAATGGATCTTTTCATCTTGGCATCCATCTTTCCCCTCTATGTGTAAACATCCCCTTACTTGGACAACAATTATTCACTAACAAAATCCATGGAAAATGCTTTATCATGCTCTACACAAAATTGATAATGGTGTGTACAATCCAAGCTTCATATTGCTATGCTTGATTGTGCTACATAGCACACATCCTCAAATGAATTTGGAAACAACCTATTGCACATTCAGTCAATGACATATCGCTGCAGATTTGCTTTTGTTTTTCTCACCCCAAAATGTGTAGCTGCTTTTGAAGTGTGCTCCTCTCACCATGTTTGGTAAAAGATTGATATAACTCGAAATAATTGCTGAAGTCAAATTATCGCTCAACTCAGGTTTCCATTTGCGTAGATTACTCAATATGTCATGCATATGACACAAACCCGGCTCACTGCCACCCAGCAGGACGAGCTTCTTCTATTATGCCAGGAATGGTGATAAAAGGAGGATGCAACATGGCATATTCCTACTCAGCTACCTGGCAGAAGCAAGAGGCAAAGGTTTAGGAGACATAAAACTGTCATGGAATCCAAATGACTTGAATCCTTAACAGCATGTTCCTACATTGATTGCAAGCTGCAAAATCAGTTTCAATCAAACTTTCATCATACGTTCACAGAAAATGTGTGGGAACAGTCAACTTTACTTAAGTGATAACTTGAAATATATAAAGTCAATATTAGAACTGTTAACTATAGTATAGTTACATATATCCCCATGTGGCGAGATGGACATGAAATTGCATAAGCTGAAGCCAAAAAAACTCTAATACCATTTAAAACATGTTAATTCCCTAAAAACTTCAGTTATTATAATGATAAGCCATGAATATGATAACTGTTGACTGTAACTCTAAGCTTCTGACTGTCAGCACTCTCTATGAAGCTCTTCACATATAGCAGAAATTACAAACTTTAGACATTGGATTCAAAAGAAACAATACACCTAGGCACTCTCAGCTTGATGATGTCTTCAAAAGAAGCTGCACTAATGCAGGCCAGAATAATGAGCTAATTTTCTATTCAGCAACGTTTGACAGTGTCTAAGAATATAGCTTGTGGAAATCAAAAGTAATCACTCCAGTCTTGATTTCCAGTCAAGATCTGATGCATCAAATAATATGAGTAGATAAGAAGAGGATGAAAACCATGCATTTAAGTGTTACAAGCAATCATTCTGAATGTCATCAAAATATTGCTAGTTTTCCACACATATTTTCTGATTCTCTAGTTTGATTAACAACAGGAATGTCTAGTCAAATATGTGAGCTATAGCATGTATGCATGATTTTACATCAGTACAAGGAAAAGACAATTCATTTTAAAGCAGAAATTCGATCAACGAACCATACCAAAGTTGCCCTCATTACATGACAGAAGCGTATGTTATGAAAAAAATTTGACTGAACATCATCACACTGATGGCAAAATTTAGCAAAACAGTGATCTTATCCATAAAGGTGGTCTGTTAACTTGGCTTTAAAAAAATTATCTGGTAATGGGATGAACAGATAATTACCATATGCAGTTTATTTAGAATTAGCCCAACTGGCTCTGACCAAAAGATAATCAGTCTTCTACTTGCCTACTTAAAGAGAACGTTGGTTTTCCCAATGTTTTCACTGTTTCACAGGTAAGAAACCTTTTAAGTTTGGCAAAATCCACAATTCAATACAGTTATCGTTGTGGCATGCATCATAAAAGGCAATCACATGACTCAATGTACTTTACACCAATGCGATTCTCTAAGCTGCTAAACTTTCAAAACAAAATCCTACATCCTGCTGAAACATTACATATCAAGACTGTCGTGCATTGCAATCTTTGACCTCGTATGGCTCTCAACTGTAATATTAGCCAAAATTACCCTAAAACAGATACGCAAAGGTTACATATCAAAATTGATAAGTTTTATGCCACCAATTCCATAGCCAGTCAAACAGTGCTAACCTGGTAAACCTCTCAATAATAATATTCACCAAGAATTATCCTAAAACGGATAAACTTGCTAGTTGCAAAGGCTACAAATCACAATTTGTTGATTCTACACTACCAGTTCTGAACACGGGCAACAGTGTTAACCTTGTACACCTCTCAATTAAAAGAATCCCGAAAATTTACCATAAAACAGATACACTTTCCAGATACGGCAACTGCAAATCAAGATTTCTGGTTAATACACTCCCAATTAATGCAACGCGGCAGACCTTCTCAATCATAATATTCTCAAACAGCGAAACTCTACAAATCATGGTTTAAACTTTATACGCTGTCATTTCCAGAGGTACGTAACTCTGTGAACCTTGGATACCTCTCAACTACAAGATTCAAGAGAATTTACCCTTAAACCGCTCTCTATCACCTACGAAGGCTTTAAATCAATCTCTAGCCTAAAAACTTCCATTTCCAGAGCCACCCAACAGTGTTAACCTCATACACCTCTCAATTATAATATCTCTGAAAAACTAGCCTGAAATGGATAAATTGACTAGAAACGAAGGCTACATATCAAACTTTATGGTTTATATGTTGCCACTGGCAGCAGTATTCATCTGCAATCACCCTAAACCCGAAAAGAACTCTGTAATCAATGGATCGAAAAAGAACAATTTAATCCTACGCTTCAAACTAATTAGATATCCACGGAAATTGCCGCATCGGCCCCAGGATTCACACTTAAACACGCTACAATAATAAATGCAAAACAGGGTTCGAGGCTTACAAGCTTGATGGCCACTTCTTCGTTGGTCTGGAAATTGGTACCTGAAAATTTGCCCCAATCGGTCACCAAGAGCGCCAAATTTAACGGAAAAAGAAAAGATAAAAAGGAAAATAAACAAGAAGAAAACCTAAATAGATCTCGCCAAACGACCCGCTGCCAATCTTGCGGCCGAGCCTGTATCTGTTCCCCACGCGAGGCTCCATCCAATTTTCGCTCAAACCCTGCTAAATTAAAATAAATGTTTTTCTTCTATTTATTCACTTATTCGTTTTATTTGTTTATTTACAGTATGTTCTTTCTGACTTTCCTTTTGCCCCGATCCGGCCGGTTTACCGGCAGATCCATTCCATTAACGACACCACTATATCCTGTTAGACTCCGATCCTTCTTCCATCTCCATGTTTCCCTTAAATATGTTTATGTATTTATATCTGTCTATCTTATTTCTTTGTGTCGTTATTTCGCAACACAGTTTTCAAAAAAAAAAAACGAGGAGGGGGTTTTCATCAGCAACAAAACTCCGCCTGCGCCTCGCCGGGCATAACGCAAGAAGCGCCTCTCCTTTGGACTTTCCGTCAACTGCCTTTTTGTCGGTTTCCCTCCGTTACATTTCTTTTAATTTCCGAAAAAATAGCAAGGAATTTTCTTTCGGCTAAATTAGAGAATCTTAAATGTCCACTAACTTTAAATTAATGGCTAAACATTTCCAATACAATTTTTTTTTTTTTTTTTAATATGAAGGGAATTGGGAGTCGAATTAACCCAACTACAAATATGAAGGGAATTGGAACTCCCACATTTTAAAAAAAAATCAATGGACCGAGTTTCAAATTTAAATTGTGAAAAATACCATTTACTTAATAACAAATTACATACTGGCCAACACAATACCAACCAATCCATATAATTCTAAAAATAATTATTTTTTATAATTTTCCTAATTATATATGGACATTTAAAAAAAAAGCACCAATCAATCAATCATATCCTTTGGTGATTTTTTTAAAGCCAAACGGGACAATTAAACCCGTCTAATCATCATCGAAGAAAGATCCGCCAACTTGCAAGCATGTAAAATCTTTTGGCGTGGCTCCAATTACATGTAAAGTGGCACCTACGGATATAAATACAGATATATAGTTGTATTCATTTTTTTTATATTTGTATTTGTGACCCAGGTCTAGTACACGGAGAATATGGACCAAGATTTAATTACCATCAGACCTTGACTTGTTCGCTGTCCACTTTTACATAGACATTTGTATGCGTTTCCAAGGAGGGTTAGATTTCATAAATAGAAACTGAGAGCTAACATAATATTTCATGTATCGAAAATAATAAAAATAGAAACTGAGAGCTCAATTGTTCAAAATGGGTAAGTTTAAGAGAACGTAATATCCAAGTCTAGGGACAAGATAAGCCTAGTGTGGACTTGGGAAGGAAAATAACCTTTTTCCTTTGTATTTATTTAGGTTATAAATAAATAAATATAAACAATTAAGCATAATTTACTAGTGGGTAGAGTAGAGTTAGAGATGCTAATTATAAGAGTTATTAAATATTTTAAAACTTGGTATATATAGAAGATTTTATGGTTAGGAAAATAATCGTGTAAAGGAAAGAATCTATTTTTCTTACTTATATGTAAGGTCCAATTCCTTACCTATTTAGAAGGTAAGAGATATGATGTTTCCCCACTCTATTTGATAGTATAATTATTTAGAAGGTAAGAGATATGGTGTTTCCACATTCTATTAGATAGTATAATTATTTAGAAGGTAAGAGATATGATGTTTCCATGGTTTATTAGATAATATAATTATTTTTGGTAAAACTATGTAGAGATTATGTGTGTCAACGTTTAGGATCACATTTATTGCTTCTTGTCCTAATGATGGATCGTGGGGCCTCATCGAAACATTGACACACAAAAATTTCTACACAATTTTATTAATAAAATAATTATATTGTTTGGAAGATGTTTTACTAGAGGAATTATGGTTGGGATCAACCTAGATTATCTTATAATTAGTGGGGAATGATAAAAGCATGTAAAACAATGTCATTTTAAGAAATTTTATGCAAATGGATGAAGGAACTTGGTTCTAGTATGATCAAGAAGAAATAAGTTTAATGTCAGCACTAAATTCCACCTATTTCACACTAAAAAGAATATTATTTGTTTGTACTTTACCTTGAATCAAATAAATGCAGGTTGATCTTGTAATGTCCCTTTTTTTATGAAATTATTTTTGTGCACCAAAAGCCCTTGTCCTCTTTTTAATTAAATTATTTTTGTGGACCAAATGCCCATTCTCTGGAGTTGCTATGGAAATAGATTTTAATTAATCTTAATTATTTGGATCCGAATTAATGGGACAAATAAATATTAAAATATTATTTAAATAGGGTGTGGGAATTCATAAATGGAGCATATTGTATTAAAATATTATTTAAATAGGGTGTGGGAGTTCATAAATGGAGCATATTGTAACTCCCAGAGCATTTTGGCATCTTTATTTATAACAGATTCTATGATAACTCATAAATGGGGAGTTATGTTTCGCAATTTGTGGGATCTATTTTTGTGGGAGGAGTTATAAATTTTCATATTTGAGAAGCATCTTCATATTTATTTATGACAATTGTAAGTGGGTAGGAAGAGCATCTTTGACTAACTAAATATAGCTTGGTGTAAGAGAAGGTTAAGATAACTCTTTCATGGGGCCTATTTTGGAGGGAGAATATTGTAATATTTTATTATTTTGAGGGTTTTATTGAGACGTTGGAATTTGTGCCCCAAGTTCTATATAAGCCAAGTTCTCTCTCCAGTTATCATATTTTGTCAATTTATCAATTTTTTTTATCGTGTGAGCACTTATGTTCAATTACAAAATTTGAGGATGAAAACCCTTAGATTCTTGAAGATCAGAGGATGAAATGCCTTTGGTTTTCTAAGGGCAATCTCACATAGAGTTTGCATTTACACTTCAAAGATTGTTTGGATTTGAGTATAGTTTTAGAGGTTTGTATTTGGAGGATTGTGTAGAAAGGAGCTTTGGCATAAAGAAGATTGTTTCAAATTTATCTATTATTTGCATTGTTGTAATATTTGATATATTTCACTATTTTTCTACACATTAGATTAATAAGAATCAACGCTAACATATTGTGAAGTTTCTATTTATGTGTGCAAAGATTGTCTATCTTTCTGGCATAGTTTTTGTGAGCAAATGAGCATTATAAAATTCAATATTTTCACTATATGCTCTCACCAGATCTTGGTGATTAGAAAGTGATAAATATTTGGTTTAAATATTGTGTTGAAGTTTTACAAGAGTTTCAAATTAGATTTTATATAAACGGTTGCTTGGATCATAACAATGCATTTCTAGTTTTGGGAGAATATGAGTACAAAACTATTTTATTTGTTGTGGGTATTTTAGATCTAAGACATATTTCATAGGTATTTTGTTGAAGACGTTATAATATTTCAAACCTAAGCATATTTACATAAATTTATGTTTGGCTCATATAGATCTCTCAAATTTGGGTCAACTTCACAAACATGGATTTGTCTTATGACTTGAAACACTGCACACTTTTATCTTCTAATTAGCCAATTTCTTTGCCTTTCTTTGATCATAAAGGACTGGTGGTATTGAAAAATGCCTTGAGGAGGTATTGGGTTGCTAAGGTTCTCATAGGTCAACCCCCAAAAATGACTAGCTTAAAGATCAAAGTAATAATCTTTAAACATGTGAATGATCTAGAATGATGATTTACAAGCTTAGATTCCTTTTAGTGCTCCAATTTAAGTGTTCATTAATGATATGTGAATGCTTGATTTTCCTCTTCATAAATAAATAGACATTGAATACCTTTAAATACAAGTACATGGCAATAAATCATGTCAAATGTGTACCAAGGTGGCTCATGACAGGAAAGAAATGAGTCAAAGCCAACTGATTTTGAATTTAAATTTTGTGGGTTAAATACACAGACATGGGATCGATCCTGTACCCATAATATTGGCCTAAGATAAGGGATCAATCATATTTGTGTGTAGAATGAATATCTAGACATGGGGGATGCAATAAATGTAAGGTGTATGGAAAAATATGTAGGAATGTGTTATGATCCTTCTTGCAACATAGTAGCCAAATAAAAAAGATATAAAGAATATGCACTGAGAATGAAATAGAAGTAGTAGTGTTGTATTAAAATCACAAAATCACATTACAAAATATTGTAGGCATCTTCAAGGGGGCAACCTCCTTTTAGCAATGCTCGATACAAAATATTCAAATGCATAATCTTTCATCTCTTCTAAGCCCTTTATTAAAACTAATTATATTGAAGAGAACTAGCACTTCCCATACATTTAGGATAATTACAATTAGCTAAAGGAACAACTTACAAAGTATATGCATCCAAACTTTCATTAATAATGCCTAATAAAAATTAAATAGTTAGGATGAAAGGTCCTAACATGCCCTCCCCCTTAAAAAAACTTTGTCCCCAAAGCTTGAGATGAGGAAATTTGTGTTATAATTGGAGTAATTATTTCCATGTTACATCTTTAAGTTGCATGCCACATTATTGTACCTAAAGCTTGGTGATAATGCACTTGTGGAGCTATCACGATCATTTATCTGGGATAGGCTTAGATTCAAGAGGATAGATCCTTCAATATCAAGATCTGATGGGGTAGTCTAGGCATGAACATGATGCCCAGGGACTTTCTTTAAACAAGAGACACAGAAAACATGATGGAGCTTGGAAGAAGAAGGGAGCTCCAACTTGTATTGCTTGGAACCATTTTTTTGCAAAACTTTATAAGGACCATAAAACTGGGGGGTTGGTTTGTGACGACCCTTCAACTTCAATGAGTTATATTTATATGGTTGAAGTTAGAGAAAGACCATCTCTCAAATGTTAAAAGCACATTCTAATTTATAGTGTTGATTGACCTACTACTTCATGCAATTTTGTGTGGCATGTAGCCTATCTTTGAGGGTCTAGAGAATATTATTATGTGTGTGAAGGGTGGAATCAACTGTGTGTACCTTAGAACTGTGTAGAACGTATGTCTAGAGAGATGATGATGGTTAATCATAAAAAACTTCATATGGTGTCATCTTAGTCACACTATGATAAGTGGTTTTATACCACCATTCTACTAACAATAACCATTTGATCCAGTGATGTTGTTGATCTAAAGCAAATTGGTATAGATAGGTCTCCAAGCACTTATTGACAATTTATGTGTAATGAAATTACTTGCACAAGAGAATAATAGAATAAGAAATAAGCTATAAATATGTGATAATACTTGATGATAATAAACCACTTCAAGGGATCAATCCTCCAAAAGTCTCCAATAAGAATAAAATTCATAACATGATGAAAATAAACTAACCAATACCTCTTATACACCATACTTATGCCATGGATGCCACCCAAGCTGACCTAACTACCTATATAAGACTGTATAAATGATCATATAACTTAATTAAAGGTTATGCTAGCCACAAGTCAGACACACATATCCCAATACAATCAATGGGTTAAGGGCATATCATGCCCCCTTCTTTAAACAAGTGTTGTCCTCAACGTAGATTAATTGTGGATGCTTTTGTATAAAGTCTTCATTTTCCTAATAGCATCTTCAATAGAAGAATTCTTCCACTTGATCAAATATTATATAATCGCCCTCGATCACTACCTCTTAGTGTGTGTTTGAAGGATTCCCTCAAGTTCTAAAATTATTATGCCCTCATCATCAAGCTTTGGTAACTCTATTTGGGTTGAAAATCTTTGTCTATTAACCTTCTTTAAGTAGGAAAAATGGTATACTAAATGTATTTTATCAACTTAGGTAACTCTAATTGTATGCTACATTGATAATTTTATGCAAAATCTTATAAGGGCCATAATACTTGGGTGCAAGCTTGTTATCCTTTTCCTGTTGTTTTAGTGGCGTCTGCTTATATGGTTGTAATTGTACAAAGATCCAATCTACTACTTCAAAATTTTGTTTACTAAAGTGTTGATTAGTTTGTTGCTTCATTATGTTATATGACATTGCCAAGACCACCCTAAGACCATAGAGTAGCTATTATTGGTAATGAATGCATTCTTCAACTACTATAACCTTTGGGTGTGACCACAATGAAGAGATGATGGATTATGGTAATAACCATATAGTGCCAAAAATGGAGACATTTTAGATGAAGTGTGGAAAGAAGTGTTATAGTGTCATTCTACTAGTGGCAACCATTACACCCATCTCTCTTGTTTATATAAAGCAAAACATTAGAAATATTCCTCAAAGCACTTGGTGACCACCTTAATCTATCCATCTAGTTGGGGATGATATTGTTACATCCCTTTTTTTGGAAATAATTATGTCATTTATTTCCTTGCAAATTTCAATAATTTAATATGTTGTGGACGACATGGAAATTGATGATTTATTTTACAAAGTTGTTTTATGAAATTGTGGAATCTAATGATTACGATCAATATGATATTGTAGACTAAATATCTTCTTGTTAAATGCAATGATGTTTTGGATATATTATGAAGTGATTTGGAATAAAGGTGCTTTGACCACAAAATTGTATGTGAGACTGTCGTTGCAGGAACAGGTGGACTGTGTTCGACGGGAAGAGAAAGTATCTTCGAGAGAGAGTATAGACTCTGGAAATTAACCATGGGTGTTTGTTAATGAGAATGCCAAACAGGTAGTTAAACCTTGGAACCATCAATTTAGTCTTGTTTGTCGGTTGGGTTAGATAACTAGATGTCGACGTCAGACGATAAGTGTAACATCCTAGTCGAAAGTCATCATATAGAATCTTGGAGTCGTCGATGTCGTCGTAAGTCCTCCATAACGAGTCAACTTTTATAGACGATTATTATTTCGTTTATAAGTAATTAATGAATCTAATCGTGTCAGATTGTAGATCTCACCTCGTAGTTGAAGGATGCGAGAAGTCGTTTTGTGCATTAAAACGATTTAGAAACCTTGTGAATGCGTTACGACCAATCCGTCGTGATTGTCGTCAAACCGTGTTAGTCTTGTGTTGTGAATTATTTTCCTTTAGGTAAATTGACGGAAGTCGAATGGGAAGTTGATTTATGCTTCATTTGTTCTTGTCGTCATTTGGAGGAATATTCTAAAAATCATTTTAGTCAATTTGGATTCTTTACCTTTTGTCAACCTTAGAGTCATCTTTTGGTAACTATTGGATATCACCTTGTGTGAATTTTACTCCGCTAGCTTTGTTAGGTTACTATCGTCGAAGGTTAGAAGTCTCCATGTGGATGTTTGACAAAGTTGCTTTGCCGCGTCGCCCTTTTGAATCTCCATCTTGTTAGTGGTCGTGGTGAGTAAAGAGGTTAGGTATTATTCAGTTAAAACAACCTCCTTGAGATTAGGCATGTATCGGTGGTTGTTGAATGCCTTAATTTCCTTCACCGTGGGGGAGAGAGAGAGAAAGCCGGTGGTTGTGAAAAGGGTAACCGTAGATTGATTGCGGATGCTCCATCATGTTGGTGAGTGCAAAAGGCATCAGGTCGTGGTTGGGAAGAAAGGTAAGATAACCTTAGTTCGAGGAGCTTTTTACGGCACGGTGTTAAGATTGAGTCGCGCGGTGTGAATAAGACAGCGGAAATGGCAGTTGAAGGGGTGACTCCTTCATCGTGATAGAGAGACGGAGTTGGTAGTTTGTAGTGGGGGAGTAAATAGAGTCACTCTGTCGTGGAAGAGAGGGGAGTGAGTTCGGAAGCCGTTGGAGAGGAATATGGGAACCAAAAACCATGGGAGAAGGCTGTCATCAGGGGGCGAAATGGGAAACCGGACGACATTATGATTATTCTGAAGGTGTGGAGTGTGGAGTGAAGGAAGAGGGGGAGAGCATCTGAGTGCAGAAGGAAGGTAGAGTAGTCGATGGTTGCGTAGAAATGGGAAGCAGAGGAGTACATGAGGAATCAACAAGGACTCAATCAGGTTCCTGTTTCCTCCTTTAAGACTGCAATTTGTATTTGAATAGTTTGAAATCGATGTCAATCCTTTTGTCACTTGGGTATTCGTATGATAATCATTAAATGGAGAAAACTTATAACTAGTTGATGCACATCCCATATCATCATCTGTTTAAATCAGTTTTGATTATTTGTGTCTGAAAATAATGATGGAGTATTATAGTCTTGTTTTCTTTTTCACTAAGGCTGTTAGAAGACCGAACATC
Source organism: Cunninghamia lanceolata (assembly GCA_027924645.1). NCBI lineage: Eukaryota > Viridiplantae > Streptophyta > Pinopsida > Cupressales > Cupressaceae > Cunninghamia > Cunninghamia lanceolata. The sequence continues at coordinate 426,474 of BSBN01000465.1, forward strand.
TTGTGATGATGGGAGCCCTGTTTGAGCTAGGAGTCTTAGTTTACAATGATCTTATTAAGGATAGATACCCTGTGGCTCAAATGTAGTAAGTCACTTCTATTTGATGTGGTAATCCCTGCGAGTAAATGAAAAGGTAGATTGTCTAAATATTATTTATAAAAAAAATACTTTTACCTACTGCATAGGATTCTGTCGACGGTGCTAATGTTATAAACCTTCTTCTGTTTTGAGAGATGTCAAGGATAGTTTTGATAAGGGTTTGAAATGGATAAACTAATCTTGTTCTATATAGATTACTGGATTTAAATCTTCTTGAGGAGTGTAAATTGCATATTGCATCCATCTATGGAGTCGTAGGAGTTAAGAATCTCCACTTATAACGATATTAATCATGTCTCATATAGACCCAAGAGTTTTATTTATTCACGAGGTAACAATGATACTGCATTGATTTAAAGAAGTCCATTGCGTTTAAGATTCTAAATCCCTATAAGACTGTGTTACCAATTCAAAACTGCCTTGGTGCAATTGAAATGATAAGCTCCATATTGAGAAAGCACATTACTCCACGTGCAAGTTGTGAGGGAGTTTAAAAACCTTCGATTTAAAGCATGTCTGGGACGTAAACATTAACGTGATTGGCAACCGGAGAGGTCGTTGTAACCAGCTAGTGACCTTTTCATCTTATATCTTTAGTTAGAGGTCGACCATGTGTTTGGTCATCTCTAAAGTCGTAAGAAAGACTCCAAATCTTGTATTATTATATTTTACAATTCTTACCTCAATGTCTTATGCGAAATTAATTGAATTGGAAAGGAGAATAGGGAGTTAATGTTTTCGCGTTGGTCGGAAACCGTCATGGTTTTGTATCAAGCAAGTAGAGTGGGAAACCCGCATATTGAATCCAGATTACGTTGCATGCGACAATTCTAGTAACATTTTGTAGACCTTAAGAGTCTAGAACCCTTGAATTTCGGGATAACGGGGAATTGTTTTAGATACTTGAGTGTGTTGTGCAAACATGGAAACCGTGTAAACAAGTGTGAAACCACTTAGGAGTGGGCGTCAGTAAACAATGTTTTTACATGAATATGAGTTTATGAAACTATGAACTCAGGAATAGAGTATATGTTGCGCCATGCGCTATTACAGGAGGAAATCCTAAACCCTTGAGGTCATCAAGGTCATCAATTATTTTTCAAATTATACAAATAGGAAACTGTAAGATTTCGATCAGTTCAAGTCAAGTAGGGTGGGTGAACCAAGTTCATGCATTCTTAGAATGCTAATTAAAAACAAATCCTTTAGCCAAGGTGGTGTACTATCCTCAAGTGCATCGAATGTTCACTGTAACTGGATGGCATTTCTTGTGGAGAGTCGTGCATGACTAGAGGGTATCTAGGGATCTGCATGATAACAAGACACGTAGGTTACAACACCAGAGCTCAGATGGCAAACACCGATGGTTATCCTAAGTCTATCCTCTTGAGTAGGGTAGGGCCACTTCCGGTTAGGAAGGAGTGCGGGAGACCGATGGTCTGTGGTTGGAGGTTAAGCTCCTTGAAGATACTTTCTCTTCCAATACTGAGGAATGCCGAGTCTTGAATGTGAGGGGTCGACAATCGAGATGCATGTTAATGGTATGTTTCCAATATTTGTTTGTTTCAAGAAAATTTCATATTGTTAGAAAATAAAATGCTTAATGTATATCATTTCTTTCAGTTTTATATAAATGAGATCATGATTATGATAAAATGAAAAATGTTGTATTGAATTATAGATAAGTTTCTTTTGTATTGGATTTCCTAGTAAAAAAAAAATTTACCTTTGTGAAAACCTAGTTTTTCTTGTCTATTCGAATGAGGATGTTACAGATATGGTAAGCTACGAGCAAGCTAAGTGCCCAAACAAGAGAATAAGTTAGTCTAAAAATGACTTGCAATCAATTACTATGATTTTTGGAGTCTCATGTAGTTCTAAATGGTATCCATAAAGGCTATTGCTACAATACTTGCTACGAATGAGTGTGACAAAACACAAAAATATGCATATTTGGTGATTTGGTCCAATGACTTGATACTATATGTCTATATTCAATAGCTTGAATCTTACTTCTTCATTAATATCTTCACTAACACTAAGAAGATCTCCTTTGTGGTACTAAAAAAGTTTATTTAAGTGTAAAACTAGTGGCAAGCACTCAACGAACAATGTGCCAAAGATAACCAACCAATTTTGGCTTGTAAGGGCTTTTTTAGTGTTCAAAAAGAGGAATATTATCCCCTCAAACATGTTGAGGACGAGTACATGAAGTTCCAATGATTGTATTAAAGAAATAATTAATCTGTGGAAGAATACACCAACAAGTACCATGACTTAAATCTATGTGTTTGCATGAGCATTTTTTAGCAACACAGAGTGCTCAAATACATCAATAGATTATCACCTTCTATTTATGCTAAAATAGATTTCTTAACCTTAGACCCAGATACTTGGGAAAAGTATTCCTTAATGCTTCCAAAATCAAGGTTGAGGTGAAACTTAAGCTAAAGTTTTCTTTGTGCAAGAACAAACCTGCATTAGCAATTGGCTACAAGCCTTTTGCACAAAGGCTACAAATTGTAGAAGTAGCCCTGATACTCTAAATCATCCACTCAAAACCTTAGGACATCTCCATCAGCTTCTCCAAGCTAAGATGAGGCTAAGAAACATCAACAAGGTGAGGTATGGTGTCATTATCATTGTTTCATCTCTCATAGTAATGTTTAATGGCATGCATAATAGTCCCTTTTTGAGTAAGCCACGTTAGATTTTGACTCCGTCAAGGGTGTTTATCAAGAGGCATAATACCTCAACACCAACATTGTGCTCTTAAATGCTCCGAAGGATTGTGAGTGTCTCTTCCACATGAAATGTTGTGTTAATGATCAACTTGTCCATGTCATCATTGATAATAGCAGTCAAAAGAAAATCATTTTGCATGATTTAGGTCTCTCTACCATCAAACATTCAAACCCCTACTCATTATGATGGTTACAACATTGTAAGGGCATTCAATTAACAAAATAATCCACTTTCAAGTATTCATTAAATCCTATTTAGGACACCATCACTTGCAACATTACACCTCTACAAATCTATGACAAATTTCTTGGAAGATTATACATGTATGATTGGTATGGCATTTACCATTCCAAACCATGGTGGTGGATGGTACACATTGAAATATGGTACTTCAACCTCTATGAGTCCAAATCTCTAGCCACACTAAATTTGGTATCTACTAAATAGCACCACAAGATCATTAGACCACACAAAATTTTGTGCTTCTCATGATTTGCCCAAAGGCACCTGTACATGAAAGTTCACAAGAACTAGTAGTGTGCACTCATGCACCTACTCTATCACATCAACACATGCTTAACAAGGTACTACAATAGTATGAAGATATCTTTATCAATTGTAAAGGTCTTCCAATGTACTACATGATACAACATTTCACATTGATTTGGTCCCTAGATGTCCTTGCCTAAATAGTTCATCATATCACAAATCTACTTTAGAGAATGATGAGGTATGGTGCTAGATCTAAGAGTTGATTGATCAATGCAAGATTTGACCTAGCTCTTTGCCATATGACAACCTAATGATTATTACATTTAAAAGGATGACCCGTACTACCTATGCATTAACTATTGAGCACTCAACAAGATCATGGTGAAAAATATATATCCAAGTTATTGTGCATCAACAACTTTCTCGACCAACTTTGAGGTGCATAATATTTCACCAAGATTAACCTCAAATCTAGATATTATCACCTATACAAATTAAGACTAAGACCATTTCAATATTTTATTTAAAAACTCAAGAGGGACTATATAAATGGATAGTTATGCCCTTCAACTCAACCAATGATTTAACCACATTCTTATGCTTGATGAACAACATCCTTCATCCCTTCACTAACACCTTTATCATTGTCTACTTGGATGGAATACTCATCTACAACAAGACTTAGGAAGAGCATGTAGAATGGATCTCTCACATATTGGATACACTTTGCCAACACATGTTGAAAGTTAACATAAAAAATGAATGCACTTTCAACACCATGTGAATTTAGTTCTTATGCTACATCATCAACCAATCTAGTATACATGTAGACCCTATTGAGAAGAAAATGTAGAATGATGATTTGAGTTATTTCTATGTTAGTGTTGTGTTTTACCCTAGTGTGGTTGATAAGAAAGATAATCAAAACATATTCAATAAGATACTAAAATAAACAAAGTAAAACATACACACATATTCATTCATCATATACATACAAAGTCTTCATCAACTTCATATACTCATCACACACACATGTAATATATTAACATGAGTCCATATATTTATCATTACATATCATATATCTCCATGCATTTATCTCTTTTTATTCTACTACAATATTACATTACATTCCTTTTCCTCTCTCTTCTCCTACTTCATCCTATGTTTAGTATGATCGTGCTATTATTATAGCTTTCCATATGCAAGGAGATGTCCCTAACCTTGTTTCTTTATAGTTGTCCTCTTTAGATGTTGCCACAAGTAATTTGGTTGTGTTATATTGGTGTTCCTTTGACTTGTAGTAACTTTGATTGTTTTTACTTTGTATAGGGATGGATTATCTTAATGCCAGCCTTTACCGCCCTTGAGAGTTTTCACCATAGGCCTCTAAATTAAGTTGCCCATTCAAGTTTTCAACCTAATGGGATTGGATCGGCTCTAACTTTCCAATGTCATCCCCCAACTTAAACCATGGCTTGTCCTCAAGACATGCTAGCTTTGTCTATCATAAACAAAAAATGATCATATACTACCCAAAATATCAAAATGAGAATGCACCAACTTAGGTTATGGTAATATGTTCCTTTATATAATCCATGACTAGTTATAAGTATTAGTCCATTGAAGAATGGCCTATTGGAAGTAGAGTACTTGTCCCTTAATCTTGAACATTAAAAATCCAACATCATCAAGGGAGGAGGGGATCACAATAGAGTTTGCCAATTTGTGTGCATCTATTAGGAAGTCCGTCATTTGAGCTAACTACAAATTGACCACTTCTCTTAACTACTTCATCTAATATATGGCACTAGTCCTTTACTCCTATAAATATTTGAATTAAGTATGGGGGTTCACAATCTACACTCTTATGGCTATGTATAGATCTTTCATGGCAACATAGGAGTTGAAGGCTTGTAGTATCTGATTCTCCAAATCATATATATATAGACTTTCAAAGTTTTGGTGGAGGTGGGCCAACCTAAACAATACTAATAAATTGTATTTATATTACCACATGTCCCTTCTATGTTGCTAATTTTGTATTCAACTTTGTATGACCTATTGCAAATTTTGCCCTAATATTCCAATTGCTTCTCCTCATATTCTTTCAAGATCTCATCCTTGAGTTAGCCTTTTTGGTATCCAGACTCTGCATTTCTATGTGTAGCCCATTGGCCATTGTTCCCAACTACTTCTCTATAGGTAAATAATAATCCACATGAATTTTTGGTAATTGTGATTGAATTTTTGCCATGGTTTTCTTTAGTATCTCAGTATTGGTCATATATTGTATCAATATGTGTTCCCTAGCATTACTCTATAACATATCCTCCATCTCAAATTATTGAATTGGTGAGATTTGTGTTAAGTCTACCTATGGCCCTGATGGTGCAGTTGTGACAAAAGTTGGTGCCAAGGTTACCATTAGTTGGAGTTTCTTTTATCGAGTAATAAAATCCTTTATTTTCTCCATAGGATCAAATACTCAAGGTGAGAGTGGGGTGATCACCACTTGGCATTTAGGTGTGATCTTTCTATTGTCTCCCTTCTACAATTTTGTCAAACTCACTACTTGAAGTGTCATCTTGCAGTGGGATCTCATGATCTATTTATTTTCCTACTTCTTGCAACTATTCTTATTCATCTATTGATCCTAGTATTTATGTTTAGCCCACATCTATTTCTTTGCCCTTTCTTTCCCTATCTTCCTATGAGACACTATCTTGTATATCCATAACCAATTCTTTTGCTAGTACATCTTTTGTCCATAATCTATTTATTTTTTATCCTTTGATATTTCTTCTTCCTTCTGGAGTGTTTCTTTTACCTAAATGTCCTCCATGCCCTTAGGTTCATCTTTATCTTTTGCTAATGGCTCCATTTTTATTGTCTCGTATCTGTGTCAGAGGTTAAGGGAACTTATGCTTCTTTAGATTTCATCAAATTTTGATCTTACTTCCTCCACATGCAATGTTATCACTTCCTCCATTCTTTGTAGTACAGTATTCAGTTGCCTAATTGGGTTAGAAAAAATGGAAGTTTTTACAAAAATCATTTTACAACATAGTCTCTTCTCTTGATTTATATACCATGTTTTTGCAATTGGAGCCAAAGTCTAATAGAACAACTAAATGTGAAACCTTTCATTGTATTCTCTCAAGAAATCCCAACTTTGAACATATTTTTTTATGGCTATATAGATTAGATGTACACCAATATTCTTCAGTGGTGTACTAATCCCTTCTTTAGCCAAATATCAAGTTTTTTGTGAATATTACCGATGCCTTCCATGTAGGGATATTGCGTTTTTGTGTGTCACCGCCTTGCTGTACTATATACCAAGGTATTATCTAGGATTCCCTCCTGAGATCCTCTCTTTTGAATGTTTTCTCCATGCTTTCAAGGTATCCCAAGAGGTCACCTACTCCTAAATAGTGTGCTCACTTGATGTGGGAGATCCCTCTTGTGATGCAATAGGATTTATGGATTTGTGGTGTATCCTCTTCTTATGTTATATTTTTTGCAACCAATTTCTCAATCCTCTATAAGCTATATACCCTCCTTGTACATAGGACTCTCATTTCCCTTCTTTCTAGCTCATTTAGTATCCATGAATCCACCATATCCTCACTATCAATATTGGAGTCACTACTTTCCACCACTATTTCTCCTTCTAAATTTGGCTCTCCATCCATGTCTACCTTGGGGATCTCTCCTACAAAATATAATCCTCTAATACACATATTTTTCTTTTATATCATTTTCTTGTGCCACCTCCTCAATGTATGCTCCGTTCATGTCTATATATAGTGGTATATGTACTGTTTAATCTTCCCCGTAGAAGGTGAGTTCTTCCTTCTAGGAATAAAATACCCCATCACAATTCACAAACCACTCTGGATTAATAAATACACTAAAAACAACAAAAGATTCCTTCATATCAATCACCTCAAAGTCTACTTTTCTCTTTATTTCCAAGAGGTTTACTTCCACATTTCTCTACGTGCCTATAGTGCTTATGGAGGTTCCATTATCCAATGTTATATTATAGGGGGTGTCATACAATGCTAGTTTCACAAGTTTCTCCCATGTTTGTTTGGGCATAATGTTGGCATTTCCCTTATATCTATTTACATTCTCTAGCCTTTGTTATTAACTTTTAGATCAACTAGGATAGGGTGTTTCTACCATTTTTCATTGATTTTACCATATTTATGACCTAACCTTATCTATTATCTTATTTGCGCTTGTTCCAGAACTTGGAAAACTAATTTATTTTTTCTATTATATTTTCTTCTTCTACAAAGTGTATCAACTCCTTTAGTATATGTGCCTCTTTTTTCAAAGAAGTGGACCTTACAGTACTCTATTCTTCTTTGTTCCTCCCGAATGGTCTTCTTAGCTCTATCTACAATGAGGTCATGTTTGTCTTTTGTTGGAAAATCTTCCTCTTCTTGTTTTCAATCCCCCTAGATTAGTTTCTACTCTCCAGTGTTAATCCCTCCCCCAATGATCCATGTTGCTCTATTTTTCTTTTTGTATTCAACTATATCCTTCCTCTACAATATCTCATTTTTCTCCAAATATTCATTTTCTAGCTATTCCTCCTCAATGAGGCAAGTTTCTCCTATCCCCTCCATATCCTCAAACTCTATCTTTTGGCATCTCGTAGCATTGGGGGATCTTTTTTAGAATCTTCATTATATATTTGCCCCCCCTTGCCACATTAGGCCCTAAAAGTTCTTTAGTTTTTATAAAAACTTGGTCATTCTTATAGTATTGAGTTGCTCTTTAGTGGCTAAATGAATCATGTGTGAAATGTCCACAAAATCCACAAGATTTCTTCCTTTATTTCTCTACATTCATTTGGGTAATGGCCCATTTCACTACACTTGAAACAAGTGACTTCTTCTCTCCTTCTATAGCCTTGACTTCTCTCCTTCTTTGGTCATGACTTCTTCCTTTATTGCACTTGCCTCTAGTGCTATTGTGGTGCCCCCCTCTACTACCTCCTTGTGAGTAGTCATTCTAATAACTTTTAAAGGGTCTCTTATCTTGGATTTGTAGTACCACATGTATTTTATTTACTATTTGTTGATTGGTTCTCCACTACATTTGTTGATAACTATGATCCTAGATGCGAAAGGGTCTTTCTGCTAATTCTTTCATGTTTTCCATCCCTTTGTGAATGGGAACATCATCTTTGCATCTATGGTTGCACTAGGGATCATTTTCATCTCTTAGTGATAATAGAAATGATGGACAACCATTAGTCTCATGCTCATCCCACTCACTGCAAATACCACAGTACACACTTTTAAGCCTTTTAGGTGATTCCTCAACCTCCACTCTTAGTGCAATTGCCCATTTATTCCCTTTGATTACAAGGCACTAATTCTAGAGATATCCTTCATTAGAGCAATAAGTGCATCATATCTTCTTTTTGTGAGGGGGTGGTGACTCCTTATGGATTTCTCCTTTCACCATTATTTCTTGCTTAATCCTTAATTCTTCCAACTCTAAACTCAACGTTTCTATCTATGTACTTCTATCCTTCTCATTTTCTATCTTCCATGGCTATTCTTCCATTCTTAAAACTAATTCTAGATGCTTCTATATATCAATGAAATATTCTACCATCCAACATTGCTCTAATAATAGGCAACAATCTAGAGAAACCATTCAATTTTTTGCTTCTCTGTAAGGGGTTCCTCTATTTTTTTAATTTCCCTCTTAAACCTTTGATCATACTCCCTTATGGTTTCACATTTATTCTATACCATATCATGCATCTTGCTTGAACACTTTCAAAAGAGACCTCTGAAGATTAGAAGTTGTTTAGGAAACCATCCTTCAAATCAATCCATTCCTTGTTGTGTAAGGGGCATTCTTTCATACACCTATTTTTATATTTCTAATCATTTACAAATAATTTTCTCATACAAGCATCAACATGAGACACAACCATGAGACTAATACAAGCTCCTTTCGAGCAACCATGTTAAATACCAACTATGGAAGACCAAGAGTCACAACTTAGAAATCCACTTATTTAGAAACCACCTCCACACTAGAAGCCAACTATAAAAGACCAAGAGTCACAACATAGAAATCCACTTATTTAGAAGCCACCTCCATGGTAGAAGCCAACCATAGAAGACCAAGAGTCACAACTTAGAATTTCATATTAGATGTCCCTTTGAGATTTGAACTTGGGTCTCCACAATTAAAACTCAATGCTTTAACCAACAAAGCTCAACCCCTTAGACCATGAACCATTTGAGCACCTCATCCCTTAGTGTTCCAACAAAGTCATAGATTTTGGTCTGACTATCTTTTATCCATAATCTCCTCCAAGCGAACTCTAGAAAAAATATGTTATGATGCTGAAAAGCCACCCAAGAATGCAAATGAATGAAGGAAAGCAAAACTAGAAATCATAAATGAGCAAGAATAAACTATATTCTACTCAAGAGAATGCAAAGCCTACAATGGAATGAGATGCTCTTATGAGAGTGATGGGTGGGTATATAAAGGATTTACCACCTAAGAGACTAAAAACACAGCCAATGTGGGATAAATAAAAAAATCCCTAAGTAAACTTAACCTAGTGTGAAGAGAGCTAAGTGGAGAACTAGCTAGGAATTGAACTAGTTAGGAAATATACCATGTACACACTAACACCCCCAATAAGTGCAACTTAGGGGGAAATGTAAACAAAGACACAAAGATGGGTCTTGACAACTAGGCTTAATGAGGTACCCATGTGCAAAAATCTCTCATAAATGGAGAAAAGGAGAAAACCACGTGGGAAAAACTCCTCTCCAAAAGAGAGAAAGAATAAGAAGGGCTAAGTGACCCCCCATAAGAGATGTCCCACACCACAAGAGAGATTGAATATTTGAACATACTTGCTCTCAGTGAAGGGTTTGGTAAAGATATTTGTGACTTGCTCTGTTGTAGGACAATATTGCAAATCAATGACCTGCTCCTGAATCAACTCCCTGATAAAATGCACATGGTTCTTGATGTGCTTGGTCCATTGATGATAAACCAAGTTCTTCAAAATATGGATAGCACTTGAGTTGTCACAGTAGATGATTGATGGCCTTTGAAAAGTGATGCCAAGTTCAGTGAGGATATTTTGAAGCTAAATAGCCTCAATGACAACATTGACAACCCACGATACTCAACCCAGTCAAAGAAAGAGCAATGGCATGTTTCTTCTTGCTCTGCCAACTAATAGGACTAGAACTAAGGTGAAAATTATAACCATATGTGGACTTGTGATCATCAAGATCACTGGCTCAATCAAAATCCATGTATTCAATCAAATCTGAACCTATGCCAGTTGCATAGTGAATCTCGTACTAGTGAGTGCCTTGTATGTAGTGCAAGATATGTTTGGTAACTTTCTAGTGAAGCTCATGTGGCTCCATCATGAAGTGTGAAACAATGCCAACTGCAAATGAAATGTCAAGGCGAGTATGAGTTAGGTAGATAAGGGTACCAACAAGCTAACAATACAAAGTGGCATCGACTAGTGGTGTGGAACACTTCACCTCAAGCTTGACTCCTGATAGAAAGAGAGTCAATGTAGGCTTACAATCAACTATGTGAAAATGAGCTAGAAGATCAAGAGCATGCTTGTGATGCGTAAGAGAGATCCAAGAAGAGGTTTGAGTGATCTCAATCCTGAGAAAATAGTTTAAGAGACCCAAGTCGGTCATGGAAAATGTTGGATTTAGACTGAACAACTGAGAGGGGGGGTGAATCAGTTGTCCCAAATCTTTAACACTTGCAACTATTTCTTTATCACACAAAACTGATTAATGATATAAACATCTAAAGCATAAATCAACAACACATGAGCAGAAATAGATGAACACAGAACACCAAGATTTTTACATGGAAACCCGGTTAAGGGAAAACCACAGTGGGGGTTAACCCACAAAGATTTGTACCATGTTAAAATTACTTTAGAAAAATAGAAGGCACATGCCTTCGGGTGCACTGCCCAGAGCACACTACTCAAAAGAGAGGCTCACTGCCTACCGAATTTATTTTGGAATAGAAAGAATTAACTGAGAAATAACATCTACTTCATGCCTGGTTTAGTTTCAGTGAATGCTCCAAAACTTATGCTTTTCCCCAAACACTTCTTCTCTAACTCTTCATCAAAATGGCTCTTGTTCTTCTGCTTCTTGTCTGCTCTGCTCTGCCTTTGATCCTTTCTTCAGATTATATTATTTTTCGCACAAGGATAATTTTCCACAACTCATCAACAAATATTTATACACTTCATCAACCTTGGAATGAACATCAAGGTCAGCACTACAAACATCTGACTTAATGCAAATCCCTAAGCTATCGGCCAAACATAACTGGGACTCAAATCTTCCTTGATCAACATGCCACACTTCATATAATTGCTCTTAGATCATCTACAACACGCTTGAATCATCTAGTCAGCCAAGACTGGGAAGAACAACACCAAGAAGAAAATCTTCATTGACAAGCTCAAACTTCAATGCAGACCTCCAACATAGTAGTCACATGATCCAGAGACTTCCACAAGCACATTGAATTTAACAAAAACATCCACACTCCTCTAAATCATCTGAATCACTTGCATCTCCTTCTGGAACCTCAAGAACACTATCTGCCACGACTGTCACATTAGAAGGATTGCTTGCGGACCTCCAAACCATGAACCACTTGAATGGATGATACACACTGACTTCTCAAAATTGCCTTCAAATCTGCAGATCATCATTTGACATATTTGGAACAATCCGGCCCTCTTTTATGTCACTATGTCTCTTCTAAATATTGCAGGAACTAGTTCTACTCAGATGGTCATAACTTCTTCAGATCTTAATGCGAACCTCTCAAATCTTAACCGGAGCTTCTTCATACAAACCTCTTCATAGCCATTTGGTCTGCATACATTGAACTTTATTAATTTTCTAAATATCCTCAACAATCCAGTCTTCTATACATGTAGCAAATTAGGATACAGTTGACACCAATGACAATAGGAATATGTTGACATCAATGACAACACTGCTTAAGCACATATTTGCAATAGAAAACTTGTCATGCAAAGCAATCTCAACACTCATAATGATGGATAAGGTGCTCCCATTGACAATCAAGTCATCAACATAGAGAGACAAGAAAAGAAGAGCATCCTCCTATCTCAGGATGTAGACATTCAAGTCTGAGTGGCATTTAGAAAACCCAATTAAGAGAATAAAGGAGCCCATCTTGGCATACCAAGCTTGTGGGCCCTGTTTGAGGCCATGGAGAGACTTCCCCAATCTATAACCTAGTGAAGAATTATGAGAAAATCCTTGTGGTTAATCCGTGTAAATCTCCTCATGTAGATACCCATGAAGAAATGCACTTTTCACATCCATATGATGTACAACCTAACCTTGAGATGCAACAATAGCAAGTATTAGGCAAATGGAGTTCATTTTGGTGGAAGGGGAAAAGGTCTCGCTGTAGTCAACACCAAGAACCTCAGAGAAACCTTTAGCCATAATCCATGCTTTAAACTTGTCAACTAATCCATTTGCAACAAATTTGGTCTAATAGATCGACTTACACCAAACCAATTTTTATCCCTTAGGAAGTGGAACAATATCCCATGTTTTGTTCCAAATCAAAGAGTTGCACTCTTCCTCCATTGTTGAATCCCACTCAACAAAACCCAATGCTTTAGGAAATGACTATAGATTTAAAGCTATGGCAATGTAGGAATGTAGAATATCCTAATGTTGTGATCGAGTCCTCTGAGTATTTGAAGGATTCAAAACAATAGCACCTATAGAATTAATTGTCTGATGAGCCTAGTGAGGCACGTGAGGAGACGAAGGAGGAGAGTCCTCATCCTCAGAATTTGAACTCTGCAAAGAGGAAGACGAAGCCTCGTGATCAAATTTGTAAGTAGAGGTTGTTGGAGGGAAATCCTCTGAGTCACTATCTGAATCTATTACGGAGAAAAGAAGACAAGAGGATGAGCTAGGAGAGATTTCCTCAAAATGCACACTTTGCCCAATGAAGAGCTCGTGTATCTCAGGATCCAAGAGCTTATATCCTTTGACACCATCATGGTAACCAACAAAGATGCAGGTCCGACTCTTAGGTTCTAAGGCCTTGCATTTCTCTAAAGGAATGTGAGCCCATTCTGGAGATCTAAAAACTTTGAAGTGCCACACAATAGGTTTCTTGTCACACCAAACTTCAAAGGGAGTGATGCCCTTTAATGCCTTATGTGAAACTCTATTCTAGATGTGAGCAACACAGTTGATAGCTTCTTCCCAATACTTAGGTGCAAGGGAGCATGCATGGATCATGCAACCAACTATTTCCTTCAGGGACCTATTTTTCCTCTCTTCCACACCATTCTATTGAGGTGTATAGGCGATAATATGCTAAAGATCTATCCCTTCAAGAGTGAAAAATTGCTCAAAGTGATGGTTCACATATTCTCTATCATTATCTATGGAGAATTTTGATGCACTTTTAGAATATTTCTCAATGCGAGCCTTGAACTCCTGGAATCTATCAAAAGCTTGTCCTTTAGGTAGAAGAAAGTAGACCTAGGTGTATCTAGAAAAGTCATCAATAAAAGTGAGCAAGTAGCGAGTCTTGTTGAAATGAAAGGATGGAAATAGACTTGCCACATCATTATGGACTAGCTCAAGGACTTCTAAATCCCTCCAAGCCTTCCCTTTATCGAACTTGTCCTCAGGATGTTTTCCCAAGGCACAACTTGAACAAACTCCATTTGAGAAACTAATCAGAGGAAGACATGTGACCATATCCTACTTGTTGAGTTGTTGAAGATAGCAGAAGTGGAGATGGCCAAACTGCTCATACCATAACTTGCTCATTGAATTTGAATGGGTGAGCAAAGCAGTAGAATGTGAATTAGGTACAAAATGAGAGAAAGCATACATGCAAGACTCATGATTAGCCTTACCAACTGCAAGAAATGCATTATCTTCAAGATTCCTAATAGTGAGGGAATCTGGAGTGAACTCAAATTTTCTTCCATTTTGGGCAATCTTGTAGATGGAGAGAAGGTTGGCTGATAGATTAGGCACACAAAGGACATCCTCAAATGTACCAATTCCATCGTCAACAGAACCTTTTCCAATGACATCGACAGGAGAGTCATCCCCACTTAGAATGTGAGGCACTGAACAAGGCTCCAACAAAGAAAATTATTCTCTAATAGAACCCATGTGATGTGATGCACCCGAGTCAAGAATCTACTGCTAAGAATAATCTACAGTAGCAGCAAGTGCAGTTGCTTTCCCTTTACCTAATTTGGAAGGAGTAGAGGATTGCTGAGCAATCGAAGAAGGCAACTTAATGTTGTTCTTTTTGAGAAGATGCTTCAACTCATCGATTTGTTTCTTGTGACATGAATGTTCCTCATGATTGATCTTCTTGTAGTAACTACAAGTTGGTCTCTCCTTCTTCTAAGAGTTTCCCTTTGATGAAGAGGAATTGATGATGACTGTGCCTGATCTTTCTATGACTTCTTGGACTTCTTTTATTTTTTGTCAGGTTTCCCTGACTCTTTATGTCCCTTTGGTTGACCATCCAACAAAGCTTGAGACTGAGATGGCTTAAGGAGACCCATGGAGAGTAGCTTCTCCTATTCATGCATAAAAATTTTAGAAAAGGAAGCAAAAGAAGGCATTGTGCATGCAGATCCCATAGTCAACCTATGAGTATGAATTTAGATGGAAACAAAAATAACATATTTAGGTCCAAGTTTAGAGAGAGTAGTTAAGACAAGTTATATGTCCTTTTTCTCTATGTCACATTATTTACATTATGCTCTTAGGTTCATTAACATTTGTTGCATAGTCTTGGATGTTGTGAAAAGACTTGGGATCAAGACTCATTAATTCATTGTCAAGTTGATAACCCCTTACTTCATCAATTGTACCATAAAGAGTCTTTAATTTTTCCCATGCATCAAGTGAATTTGTACATCCATCAATTTGAAACGTTATATCAAGGGAAACTAGACTCCTAAGACAACCAAGAGTTTTGCATGTTCAAGCATCCATTGTACCTTTTCCTTATTATTATTGGGTTCAATTACCTTTTGTTCAACATAAGGTGTATGTCCAAGTCAAGGCATTCCATGCATTTTGATTCCATGTGTTGTAGTTGTATGGGGTTAGCAATGGAAACTTAAAGTGACCCATTTGTGAAGGAAAAGTGAGCACGAGAAGAAAGAGATGCACAAGCACAAAAACACCAAGAGATCCCCCTGAATCACTCAATCAAAGAAACTTCCCAAAGCAAAATGATTTTGAAATTTATATTTAGTGTGGTTACAATTGCCACTAGCCAGAGAATGCTGAGTGGACTTGACTTCATTGCTTTTACAAATCCTCATAAATGAGTGTATACTAAAAGTATAATTTGGACATAATATCAAGTGAAATTATTAGAACCATTGTGAAGTGCATGAAAAATCATGCACTTTTAGAAAATGAATTGCCTAAATCTGAGGTTGTATGCAAAAGTTATGTAGCTTTGAAGTTCTCAACGAGAACTGTGCAGTGTCACCTGTGAGAATATGCAAATTTTGGGAAATCCATGCACTAAAATATAAAACCATCTGCACCAGTGTAGAGAGCATAAAAAATTAGCCCCAATCCCAAAAATTTGCTCGAAAAATGAACGTCACGAGCCTGAGATATGAGCCTACAAAGTTTGTCTCCAAAATGCAACCACATGAACTGTTCACGAGGGTTGTACAACTCCCTGGACAATTTTTTTTCCTCTCTAGAAAATTTTGTCCAAAATAAATAAATGAATAGTCAATCTTAGTGTTTTCAGGCCTTTTGAACGGGATGGCAGGGTCAAATTTGACCCAAAATGCTCTGAAATGGTGGCTATCTGTTGGATCTAGCAACGATCCTCCATCTTCAAACCCTCATAGATCTGGCTTCTGGTGTCTAACTGGGATGAAATGAAAGGCAAATATGACTATATTAGCTGCTTTGGACTCGATGGTGAGATCATAATATTTCTAGGAAGCTCTGAAAAACTTTCAACTAGCAAGTCAAAAAGAGAACCCCCCATAAACTAGTGTTTTCTCCACACTTTTATGATTCTCCAGATCATTTGAAGATGTAAGAGAAGAGCATACTCATGTGTTTAAAAAATTAGAAACCCTGCACTATAAGATTTGTAAAAAAATACTAACCCACAACTCATAACCGCTTTGATACCATGTAAGATTTGGTTGAAAATCCACCCAAGAATGCAAATGAATGAAGGACAGCAAAGCTAGAAATCAGAAATGAACAAGAATAAACTGTATTGTACTCAAGAGAATGCAAAGCATATAATGGAATGAGATGCTCATATGAGACCAATGGGTGACTATATAAAGGATTTACCACCCAATAGACTAAAAACATTACCAATGTGGGATAAATGAAAAAGTCCCTAAGTAAACTTAACCTAGTGTGAAAATAGCTAAGTGGGGAACTAGCTAGGAAATGAACTAGTTAGGAAATATACCCTGTTCACACTAACATTTTCTAAAGATGGGAAGTTTAATATTATTCAACTGATTGTGTTCCATTTTTTGAGAAGTAGGCTCTTTTGATTGGTCTTTATTTCTTGAAGATTCTCCCTTACTTTCTTTTCTATTTTCCTATTCTATTCTAGATCCCTTGGCTCTTTTCCCCTTTTCAAACTCTTATCATTCTTGTCAGCCTCGTATTGTTTCACCAATTTCCTCACTCTACTCTTATCTCCAGGTAATTTATTTTCAAATAAATCTTCACCTAAGATTTCCTCACATGCTCTCACAAAATCTCTTCTTGATTCATCTTCCTCCATCCAAAAGGGTCCAGTTTATATATCCTTTAAGGAAACTCTTCTCACTTTAATTAGCATGGGGGTGATTCTTGGTTTGGGGGCTCATTTTCTCGTAAGGTATATTCACTTTTGGGAATGTATCTTTTAATAACTCATCATTAGTTAATAGATTTTCATTAATAAAACTTGGGTTATTACATCCTTCTTAAAATGCTTTTTTTGTGTCTATGGAAAATTCTAGATTATCAAAGATTTCATTTAAAATTTTAGTCCCTCACTTTCCTTCCTTTCCTAGAATTCCAGTGTTTTAACATTCTATCTTTCCATAGGCCCACATTCCTACTCACCACAGCATCTAAGTATTCCACACTTAAAATCAGAGGTTTTAATTGATAAATTAGGGTTGAAAGGAAATTTGCAACCACAATAAACTATTTCCACATAACCCCATGAAATAAATGTTGCATTTGTGTTGTCATTGATGTCAACAATGTTGTGATGAAGAAGGTTGGAAGTGAAGTTGCAGAGGTATTGTCATCAGTAGCATAATGTGTTGATTAATGTTGATAATATCAAAGGAAGTTTGTGGTAAAGTGATCAAAAAAGAAAACAAAGGGGTGGATCAGAGAAGCTATGAAGAAAAAGGGTAGATCATGAAAGTCATATACTATGTATATTGATTGGATCAGTATCATCTGTACACAGTTGTAC
Source organism: Cunninghamia lanceolata (assembly GCA_027924645.1). NCBI lineage: Eukaryota > Viridiplantae > Streptophyta > Pinopsida > Cupressales > Cupressaceae > Cunninghamia > Cunninghamia lanceolata. The sequence continues at coordinate 444,393 of BSBN01000465.1, forward strand.
CCTAACTTTTGAACTTCATGCAGAGGTGAAAGTTGTAAGCAAAAGAATGTGCTAACATGAAGATTATTGTTGTATTCAAAAGAGTTGTGATTGTTATATGTTGAAGTCTCTAATGTGGTGAATGTTGTATTCATTATTTCCTGAGGAAAAGTATTGCTTCAGTTTTAAAAGAAAGATTCAGGAAGTCTAAGGCACTGAAATTTGCATAGAAGAAGATTAGGAGAATGCTCCGCATTCCTCCACATTTGAAGATATGGCCTTGTGGTTTGGAAGTTAGTCAGAGACAAGTGTGAAGGTTGTATGTTCCTAATTTTAGAGCATTAAAATTACCGTAGAAGATTCTAGAGCTCGCAGAATGAAGATAGTTGTTCAAAGTTGCTGCAGTCAAGATGTGTTTGAGAAATGCTCAGTATTTTTCTGCCTTTGAAGTTGAGGTCCTATTGTTTGAAGTATGATCATTTATAGACAAGAAGATGGTAATATTCAAGTCTTAGTTGCTAAGGTGTACCATAGAGGTTCTTTGGGGTCAGCAGAACAAAGACATATCTCGCTGCTGACTAGGGTTCTCTGGAGGAGAAAGCAAAAGCCACCACATTTCACAGTAGTTTATCTTTTGGCTTTGATGTTTGGAGGATTAGTTCATATATTCAATTTTATGGTTTAGTTCAGGTTTTAGGTGTTGAAGTGCACTGCAAGTTGGTTTTTCAATGCTCTATCTCAAGACTGTGTGTTCAGTGTTTGTTTGTGATACCAAGCTCAGTTTCTAATTATTTGCATCACAAAGAAAACATATATTTCAGAGGAAGGAGGGTAAAAAGCACAAAGTCGTGTCACACTTTCAGCCAACTTATCAACACAAGTGAATTTAAGTATTTCTAACCAAAAATCAATTTTGATCAAACATATGATCTTGTAAGATTCATTCTAGCTAAATTAGATAGGTCCACAACTTTTCCAACTAAAATTGTTGGCTAAATGCATATGTAGCGCCACTGTGAGGCCAATTTACTAAAAAAATAAAATTATTTGAAAAACTTGATATTTCAATAACTTCTACTCGTGTAAATAACATTCTTTAAAAAATATAAAAATACCCTTTTGTAGATCTATAAGTTTAGTTTTCAAATATATATATATATTAATAGTTTAATTATTATTTATATTTTCCTTTTTATTTTTACTAAAAGTAGGTTATCAACACAAAACATTAGGTCATTTACCATGTTAAGGAAAAATAGTAAAACTTATTAAAAAAAAAGAAAAAAATATGATGCACTAGATAAAAGAATATATATCAAGATGGTATATTTTTTTTCTATTTTAGATAAATAGTTAATATGAAAGTTGACGTCGAATGGAAACAACTACGTTTTAATACACACATTTTATTATTTATCTAGAAATATATATTTATCAAAATTGAAAAAAAATATATCCATGCACTAAAGTTTCAAGTTATAAATACACATAAAAAATTGAAGAAAATAAAATAAAATTTACTATATAAAGATTGACGTCTCATGTAACTTCATTTTTCAGCATTTTATCAGCAACCAAATTATAGTGTCAATTTATTAAAAAATATATTCAAATATTTTTTTAATTTTTTCAAAAAATACAAACATAAAATATACTAAAAAAAAATATTTTATTAGTTTACATCATTTCAAATTTTAAAACATATATGTCACTTTTTAGTGATTCAAGTTTAAAAGTTAGATCAGTGTTCGTCGTTTCCTTTATAAAAGTGTGACATAGCTTTGTGCTTTTACCCAGGATTGGTTAAGAAGGTTTGTGTAATTCTTATGTTTCTTGTGTGAAGATCCGCATGATGTTAATTAATCCCTCCCATACGACTTTAGGTCTGGAGCTATTGTGTGGAAGAATAAGTGTTTTGCTAGGCTGACTTCATGTGTGTTGATGTTCCCACCAGATAATTTGAAGTGTGCGCCTACTTGGAAGAATGTGTTAATGAAGAATAGGTCTTGGTTATCACTTGACTTGAACTACATTAGTTTTCTACATCTTTTGGATGCCGACTTGGTGTGGCCTTGCATGTTTCATCTTGGCCGACATGGGAGAAAGATTTTGTAATTTGTGGAAGGTATAAATGAAAGATCTTGTTTGGTGCGAGTAGTATGGAGGTGTACGAGTGTGCAAGGATGTGTGAGTGAGTGTGGAAGTGAATGAGTGAGTGTGGAGGTGAATGAGTGAGTATGGAAGTGAACGAGTGAGTATGCAGAAGTGTGATGAAGATAGTAGTGTTCGTTGTGCAGAAGAAGTGAAGGTTGTGATTGAGTGAAGTATGTTGGTCTGATCAGTGAGATCGGTAAATCTGTAAGTTCTTGTTGTATTATATTTTTGGGAGTGTGTCCTCCCTTGAGTTGTAGCCCTCAAACTTGTTGTAATCTATTTATATCATTATTTGTGAAGCTGGATTTGGACAGTGGATCCAAGCAACTTGCTCACCATGGTTTTTCCTTTGTAAGGTTTTCCACGTAAATATGGTGTTATGGTTGTGTGCTCATGTGTTATGCATTTATTTGCTTAATCTAATTTATTATGTGGTTGAGGCACTAAAAGATTTGGTTAACAAAGTTTAAATTGGTATATGATTTGGGATATACTGATTCACCCTCCTCTCAATATATTAGTGTGTTCTAACAGGAAAATTATGCAAACAAGTATTCAGAATCTACAAGCAAAAGAATAAACAAACATACCATCAAGATGACACAAGATGTACCCTGGGAAAACATTCATGAGGTAAAAACCTAGCCTCCAAAAGCATCCACACTTAATGTATTATCTCATGAACAATGATTACAATACATAGCCTCCACAAATACTTATGAAACATCAAACTCCCTAATTGCACTCCATGTGAACAAGCAAATGAGAATCATGTAACTACACATACCAATACATGTTTCCTCTCCTCACATATGCAACCTACAAGAGATTCTCAATCCAACCTTAGCCAACAAGCCAAAGATTATGCAAGCCAAACAACTAACTCCAACAACTACTCGTGCTTTCTTTTATAGAAATAAGCTTGCAAAACACCACCAAGTTGTATTACATAACCATATCCCTCACTAAACCATGTCCCTCTCATTTACTTTTTGGTACTAAGTTTTCCCTATATTAAATATTTCCCAATGTGCATCCCACATTAAATATTTTTCCCAATTTTACATACAATTTGCAAGTGGCCCCAAGAACTCCTAACCCATTGTGATGTTCACATATCTAAGATGCACTACAATTAAATATTACATTTTACATTATAAGCATTATGCAAGGTGTACAACACACCTTTCCCAACATTCTCCCACTGGTATACATTACATAAGGGGTCAAAAATAAACTCAAACATCAAGGAAATGATCCATGTACCTAACATGTATAATGTAAACATCCATGTGCTCCATCAAGATACCTTCAATAATAATCAAGGTGACCACCATCTCAAACAAGAATCCTTTCATCCTCCATTATGCCAATGCACAAAAGATAAGATTCAATCCAAAGAGATTCCACACTAAATTCTCACATAGAAGAAAGAATCCTACCTCAATTGATATCCACACACAAACACCAAATCTAATGGTAATAAATAGGCTTGAGTAGCTGCCAAGAATTAATCACCATAGCTAGAATAAAAACCACATCTAGTTGCTAACACATCCAACTAACCATGCCTCCAATCTAAGGTATATTAATCATAACAAGTATACCTTATGTCATCGACATATCCAACCCAAACCACAATGATAACAAGTCCCTATATATACACTATCCTACATAAAGAAGTCCTCCAATGTAACAAATGCATAAACATGTGATAAAGAGCCTCAAGACCCTCAAGACCCTAGTATAATGAGAACATCTAACAAAGGACACATATACATCCTAGAACCCCCACTACATAGTTAAAGTCAAATCTAAAATGAATCAAGGAATCCAAAGATCCACCATTAAAACTCACATAGAGGATGTGGCTAAATCCTTTATCACATAGTGTCGAAGAACACACATGCTAATATGTAAAACTTTCAAACTAAAATAGTTGTAATGCAATTCTCCCACCACAAGTTCATATCTCTCCCAAGTACTCCACATCATAGAAGATAATAAAACTAACTCCAATTTCATGTGAACATGAACATCCAAGAAGAAGCATTAGACCAACAATAGAGAACCTGTAAATTAACACCATGTCTTTCTACTAACACCAATGAGCTATAGCTGTGAAACACATACATGAGAAGACCAAACACAAAGAAAGAATGCATCTAAAAATTGGGTGGGCAATATTTATCAAATAATTCACTATCGAGAGGACCAAGAGTGGGAAATGAGATTGCTCCTTCAGGATACACAAAGCCACAATGACTCTACAAGAACAATCTCTTCAATAGGTCCATGTTGAACTCACATCCAACCTAAGTGTAGGTGCCTCGATATTATTGTTGAAACCTCGTCAAAGAGTAACTGTCCCAATGCACTATCTCCATGAAACAAGAGATCTCTAGCCTCACCCAAATTTGAAATAGGTGTACAACCAATCATCTCATGCCAACCAAAATCTAATGCAACACTGTAATAACCAAAATATCACAAGCAAAATTATCACACCACTCATCAATTAGATTATAAAAAATGACCGTCAAAGCTACAAATCCGTAATCAAGAACTCACCATGATGCCATGATCTACATCTCCTCAAAGGAATGTTAGGGTTGGCCGGCAGAAGATAGCAATTAAATGCAAATAAATATTAAATAGAGGAATGGAAATACACAAAAATAATAACAGTGAGAGACAAGTTTTAACGTGGTTCACCCAAACTCGGGCTACATCCACCAAACAGAGAGTCCAATATTATTATCTAGTAAATCAAACCGATTACAACCAGCAATCCCTACAACTCAATCCCGCTGCAAATGCTACAATACAATCAATAGAAACCCTAACCCTTACCTACTTTTATCAAGCTTTTTGTCGGTTACAAAAATAGGGTTTTCTTATGCCGGCCAATGAAAAATAACTCTTGGAGGCCCAACATGTTTTTATATTTTCTAATGTGGGAGGCCCAACTTCTGGAGGCCATAACTTTTGATTCAAGAGGTCGATTAGGCCCATTTTTTAAGCTACAGAGCTCAAAAAGATCCATGTCTTGGGGGCGCTGCCCCTTGACCCCGTAGGAATTTGGGGGGAAACTGCGCTGATAAAAGTGGGGAAAATTTAACCTCTAAGTCTGATTACGCTCCATATAACAACAAGGAAGATCATATGTATCAAATGAATATTTTCTCCAAAGAGCACCTATATCATGCCAAAACTCTAACATACAATTAGGAGTCCACCATGGCACAATAACATCCATCCTGTAAACAAGGATCACATGTAAAAACTAATAAATCATAATCGACAACTCAACCAAAGGCTCCAAGATTCCTCTATGGTACCAATATTTTAACATCTCCAAATCACATGAAGATAACCATCCCTTGTCAATAGAACTCAAGATGTCAAAGAACTCTCACTACATACAAAAAAATAGGATCCAAGAGCTCCTCCATGACAATAATAACCACTACAAAAGATCATCCATCACCAAGTGATGGATCCATGTCACTACCAAAGCTCCCACTAAACTATTAGGAAAGGTGTCTCAACCTTTCACCTAATGTTAAGATTACAAACAATGCAATTTTTAGGTTAAAAATGGAAATACTTAATTTCTAAGCTATAGAGTTAGTTTTGGGCCAAAATAAAAATTCTAAATTATTTGACACTAGTTCCCTGGTGCTTGTCACATGGATCTTTTTGAGCTCTGTAGCTTAAAAAAATGGGCCTAATTGACATCCTGAATCAAAAGTTATGGCCTCCAGAAGTTGGGCCTCCCACATTGGAAAATATAAAAACGTGTTGGGCACATAAATGAGTTGTAAGGGGAGTTACACATGTTTACCAACTTATGACGCATGTTATGACACATCATAAGGCATCTTTGATTGGAGATACTGGAACCCTAAGGATTTGGGTGCCACTTTTGAGTGGTTTTGGCTCATGGTTTTATTATCGTTTGACAACTTCATGTATTGTATTTCCTATATATTAGGTGCTTGAGACGGGGGTTGTGTGTGAGAGTCTTATAAATAATGTTAAGCTATCTCCAGATCTCTAGTTGGTGATACTCCTGTGAAGGCTTTTTCTGCAAGTATATTGTAATCTTATTAAGATTTCTGAATAATATATTGAGCTACTTTTAGAGTGTGGGTTTTTTCTCCCAAAATTTTTTTCACCATGTAAATCATTGTGTTTTGGTATGATTGCTATTTATGTTTATTTTTGTATAATTTCTACAACTATTATAAAGATTTGAATTTTTTTTGCATAATACTCCTCTAAAGATTAGTGTGGGAAGTTGTTTTGGTACCTTAGCTTCCTTACATAAACTGTGATACCGAGCTACACATGGCATCATGATAACCATATCCTAATTGAATAACATCTATGGCCCCAACACAATCAAAGAACTCAATTGTAACATCAAGAGCTCCCAAAAGGTAAAGTAAAACCATGATCTCCAAACCAAGAAGATAAACCACCACCTGCAATCTAGGAATCAATCCAACACCACCAATAATGCATCTACATAACAACCATTTCGTGTCAAAGCCCAAATACAAGAAACCTCCATGACACCATGATCACCACCCAATGTACCTACATCAAACTACCACCAAGTCTCACACATTTATACCATATAGTCAACAGGTCTAGGTCCCAAATAAAATTGTATCAGGTAACACAATCTCTCCTACCTCATAAGGACAACCAAACCAATGAACCAAGAAGCTAAACTAGGCCAACCAAATAAATTTTGCATAAGCACTCAAATATCTATAGGTATAAACAACCCAAATCTGAGTTATCCATGCAACCTATAAGTATGGATAGCCTACAATCCTGCACAACTTGTAGATCTCACAATGCAACATATAAATTCAGGTAACCATGTTAAACATAGATAATCAAAGATAAACATGTAAGTTTTTCATGATTCAAACACCAAATCACGTCTAAATTTGATTTGCTACAAACTCACAAAGTACCATAGTCAAAGAAAATATCAAATAGCTCAAAAATGTAAGTGAACAAATCACATATCAACATCTCAAAACCTAATCCACTATGAAGTGCTTATAAAATGCTCTTCATTGCTTATAAGAAGTCCAAAAATAGACATCGTGGGAGCAAGATATGACATGTTGAACCACTAAGAGAAAACCTAGCTTCCAATAAGCATTTTCTATCCAAAATAGAAAAATTTGGAAAAACCACTAATACCATAGTGTAGTACTTAGAAAGATCTTTTCATTGACTATAATAAGTTGAAAATTTGACATGTTGGGCGAAAGTTATTCCTCCCAAAAAATCCTCTCTATTAGGCCTCAAAAAACAAAACTAGTGGCTATTGGGCAGCCTTGTTACTGTGCCACCAATGGTGGTGGAACTAGAAATGCACAAGCAACAACACCACCTTAGTGGTGGTGGAGTGACATTTAGGTTGTGGAGTGGTAGCCCACCAGTGGCACGATTGTTGCCTGGTGGTGGTTAAGCGATCTTCAGTGGTGGTAGTAGCTAGTTTATTCGCCAATGGTGGTAGTCTCAAGTGGTACTAGCTTTATCCCCTCTAAGCTGAGAGGAATTAAGGGCCAAGCCTTGTCAATGACCAAGGGTTGTGCCCAAACTTTGGTAGTGGTCTCCCACTCAACCATGGGCCTCAATCACTTTTAAAACTCTATCAACATTCAACTGTCAATGTCACACATATGTTGGCCCTATACCCATAGACCAATCAAACCACTTCTTTTTTTATAAATAAAATATTTTTGCAAACTTTGATCTATATACACTAATGCAAGAATATGCCAAGGAATATTCTCTACATATGTGTCAATGACTATGATGTTGTATGGCCTTGCGAATTTTGTAGACCATACAAAATCTTTTTTGCAAAGATTCCTCCATGGCCCTAAAATGGTTAAAATAATTATGTCACCAAATATAGTCATGTTTTATATGGATCCATAGTTTTTGGGCCTTCTGGACTCAATGGTGAGGTTAATTTTTGTCCATGAGGTCTCCAACAAAAGCTCACCTCCAAAACACTCATAAAAAGAGCCCAAATAGAAAACCCACTTGCCAAATCTTTATCAAACCCTAGATCTACAACAACCCAAATCTACAAACACACATGTAACCTTGAAAATGTATCCATTCTTTTCCTATAAGGCCATGGATTTAACTATGCACAAGAATCTACTCATAGCAAGGGCTCCCACAACTTGACAACCAAGCTTTGATACCAAGTGAAAGGAAATTGGTATCCATACTAAACTATTTCCACATAACCCCATGAGAGAAAAATATGAAAATAAATATTTAGAAGTAAAAGAATAGACAAACATACCATCAAGATGACACAAGATGTACCATGGGAAAACCCTCATGAGAGAAAAACTAAGCCTCCAAAAGCATCCACACTCAAGGTATTATCTCATGAACAAAGATTAAATACATGTCCTTCATGAATACTTTTGAAACATCAAGCTCCCTAATTGCACTCTATGTGAGCAAGCAAATGAGAATTATGTAACCGCACATGCTAATCCATGCTGCCTCTCCTCACGTGTAACTTACAAGAGATGCTCAATTCAACCTTACCCAACAAGCCAAAGGTTATGCAAGCCAAACAACCAACCCGGACAACTACTCACGCATTTGCTTTTATAGAAATAAGCTTGCACAAAACCACTAAGTGGTAATACATAACCATGTCCCTCAAAACCATGAGCTCACTAAACCATGTCCCCCTCATTTACTTTTTGGTACTAAGTTTTCCCTATATTAATTTTATTTCCAATGTGCAACCCACATTAAATATTTTTCCCAATGTTACATACAATTTGCAAGTGGCCCCAAGAATGCCTAACCTATTGTGATTTTCACATCTCTAGGATGCACCATAATTAAATATTTAATTTTACATTACAATCATTATGCAAGGTGTACAACACACCTTTCCCAACATGGGTTAGTAATCCCTCAAACCCTTCATTGACTGTGACCTTTAGGTGTGATATATCTATATGAGAATATGGTTCTCAATGATCAGAAACCCAAATGGTCGAACACTCCTACTTTTGGGTCCTAGTTGAGAATTATTACTTCTAGGTTCTCCCCTAACTGGCTCCATCGATTCATCACAGTCCTTTATTTGTTTTATCATCCTTGTTAAAATTTACTTTCCTTTTCTTATCAATGTTATTGATTGCTTTGATGTATCGATGTTAATGAGAAACAATATTTCTATTAGTCCCTTTGATTCAGGACTAGCGCACTTCAATGAGTCTTCCCTAGCCTTCTCAATTCTTCTACAATGTTTTTGTTGGTGTAATTATTTGTTTACTTATACTTTATTAAGTTTACCTCATGGATTTTTTAAGCTCACTTAGGGTTTTCTACCTTACAAATATAAAATCAAGGTTCTCACATATAATTATTCAATCTAATATCATTAATTGCATCCATATTCAAGCAAATTTATCCTCTTGTAACTCTCTTGTAGAAGAAAATCTATGTTTTTCCAGGTGATCTTAGGAGATTGAGTCAATTGGCAACTCTTACATGGTATCAAAGCTCCAAATCTGCAAGCCCCTTCTCAGATCTTAAAAACATTTAGACAAGAACTTTTGTTGGGTGCATTTTAGGCAAAAAGGACCTCACCTTTAAGTCCAAAAGGCCCAAAAACCTCTATTTTCATATAAGCCACTTTATATTTTGGTGATAGGATTTTTTTGGCCATTTTGAGGGCTTAATTTTTTTTTACAAGGTCAAAATCCATATGGATCCATACCACCATACCTTCTCCTACGTAGTTGTAGATCATATCTATGAAAATTAGTTTTATTTTAGTCCTTTGGGTCTTTAAAATATTTGTTGGTTGCTTAGTTTTTTAACAGTGGTTAAATCTTTTATTTGGTGTTTTTTTCTGGCTTAAATGGTGGTTTGCAACTGTCTCCAGTGGTTTCAAAAATTTTGTTAGCATTTATTTTTAACTAATGGGCAATAATTGGCATGGATCTAAATTATTAATTGGTAGGAGGTTCTACATAGCGATCCTCCATGTTAGGGTGAAAAAGGTTTTACTAGGGAATATTTGCTACAAATACTTTGTCCAATACCCTTTACTTGACCCATGATCACATTAGCGACTAAACACTCAACAAACCAACACTCGACACATAGCCTCGATCATATAGTGACCATGGGCCAATCTTCAAAACTCAACACCAAATTCCCAGCCCTTAGTTCTATGGGGAACCGATCCCTAGGTTGTCAGGCCCCTCACTATAGCTCCTGGTCACCCAAAAGACTAGGGCCTAAATCTAGGGCACCCTAGCTCGACTAGTCACTGATTCACCATTAGAGGACCACCATCCCGCCACCAGCTAGGCCCCCATTGGCCATTTTTTCCCTAAAGAGGTATTATTTTTCTTTTTATCATAACGTGGGCATACAAAGTCAATTTTTTTGCAAATGGATAGGCATCACAAAGTTAGTTCCATGCTCTATCTGGTGTTGGTTATTTTTTCTAGAATTTGTTGTTGGTAAACTTTATTGTAGGTTGGAGTATATATATCTTTTCTATCTTTTGAGCTCATAAATTTCACCTAGTATCTCTAATTTTTGAGATCGAATAGGCATTAGAAATGTATTGAGGAACTCTACACAGTCACCCATGTTTTCTAGATTCAGTCCTAGGTTAATTTTATTCAGTTTTTTTCATTTTTACGCTTTTTGTTTGATAACTTGGACATACTAGCACCTGGAGAAGTTCTATTTTTGGGTGGGCTTCATCTTTGCTTCATCATTTTTGCACTTTTTTTGCGAGTTAAACATGTCTTCTAATTTGTGGAAATTAAAATGTGATTATTGTGGGAGAAAAAGGCATACTATAGATGATTACATGTTGAAACAACTTGATGAATTAAAACTTCTCTATAAACTTCATCAGTTAAATCTTGGCATTGATAATGGCATTATTTTGCCAAATTCTTCTAACCCAACATGTGCAAACACTACCCTATCACCTGCTGCTACTACAAAATGTAGTGTTGCTTTTTCAAGAGCTTCCAGTGATTCCTTGCAGCAAGACAATTTTAGTTTTCCAGATCCACCACATTGGGACACATATCTACCAAACATATCATGTTTGTTTGTAGAGTCCCACATTAGTGATTTGGAGGACATGTTTGAGGGGTTATCTCTCCTCTTTTATGGTAGTGATGTCATCAAATCTTCAATATTTTTAGATGTAGTTCCATATATTTCCTCTTTTAGTTCTACTTCTTTGATTGGGCATTTAGTTCTCAATTTGGAGGAGACATCTTCTTCCAGCATGAGGTCACCTGATTTATATTCTAAGATACATATTTAGATTTGGATTCCCTATTCATTCAAATTGTGGGAGTTACTTCTACATATACAAGTGGATCTATTTCTTCCCAAGGGTAGAAATGTTGTTTGTAGGCAATAGATTATGTTTTTTCTTTAGGCATTCATCATTAACACATGAGCTACTTCTTTATGGAGGGATCTATTGTCTCATATTCATTATGTACTTGTGATGGACTTGGATGCTTGTGATCCATCACTTGTACACTCTTCATCTTTTATCTCTTTTGGGGAGGAGTTTTTTCCCATGTGGTTTTCTCCTTTTCTCTATTTGTGAGAGATTTTTTGTATTGCATCATTTACATTTTCTCATTCTCCCTTAGAAGTTGCACTTAAGTGGGTGTTGGTGTAATTATTTATTTGATTACACTTTATTAAATTTACCTTAGGGATTTTTTAAGCTCACTTAGGGTTTTCTACCTTGCAAATATAAAATTAAGGTTCTCACATGTAATTATTCTATCTAATATCATTATTTTCATCCATACTCAAGAAAATTTATTCTCTTGTAACTCTCTTATAGAAGAAATCTCTAGTTTTGCAGGTGATCTTGGGAGCTTGAGTCCATTGGTGACTCTTACACTTTCCTCTCCCCTAAGTTTGTTTCAAATACATTTCTTCAACAATGCCCATCTCATATGCCATCAAAGACTAGAGTCCCAACAACAATCTCCTTAGATTTAGTCCTATTCTTACCACCAAAGACTAGGGTCCCAACAACAAAACTAAATGTTGACAAGAAAATGCAGACTGGTGGTCTAAGTTATTTATATGTAAGTGTTGTGTTTTACCCTAGTGTGGTGGATAAGGAAGAGATTCATAACATATGTAGTAAGATAATAGATTAAACAAACTAAAGTATATACATATATTCATTCACCATATACATATCAACTCTTCATCAACTTCATACACTCATCATATATATATATATATATATATATATATATATATATATATTAACATGAGTCCATATATTTCTCATTACATATCATATATCTCCATACATTTATCTCTCTTTCTTCTTGTACAATATTACATTTCATTCATTTCCCTCTCTTTTCTCCTACTTCTTCATCTTATATGTAGTATGATCATGGTACTATTATAGCTTCTCCATATATAGGAGTGTGTAAATATCATTGTTTCTTCATAGTTGTGTCCTTTAGGTGTTGTCACAAGTTATCTCGTTATGCTGCATTGATGTGTCGGTATTATTACATCTTTTTATACAATTTATAGTTTAGATAATAAATAAATTAACATGCAACTCTTAATTTATAAATAATAGGTTAGTTAATAGTTAGAAATAAAATGATAGTCAGTTTGTTGAGGGTTATTCCCGTAGGTGAGTTAGTTTTACACAGGAATAAATTGGCTTTATAAGCCATTGAAAATCAACGTAAAATCATCCAAAAATATCAATAAAAATATATATTATTCTATGAGATTTTGATGTCCAATAATGGTTTGATTCAATCTCTTTGTGTGTGCTCAAGATTTTAATATGGTATTAGAGCGTTCATGATGCTACTCCTGTGAGGAAGCAATGAAGTGGTTGTTGGAAAATAAATTTTGGTGGAGTTGGAAGAAAATTGTGTGAATGTTGAGGAATTGTTTGAGTGCTAAATATCTTCTAGAGGTGTATTTAGTTGATAATTGTTGAGAGAACATCTACCTTTAAAGTGTTTATCTCTTTGTTCAATACATTGTATATATTTTGAAAATAAATAGAAGAATATCGCTACATGGAGATTAGAAGTATCGTTGTACACTCAAAAAAGGCCACATGTGAAGGCAGACATGATGTAATATGTTTCTTGTGTAAAAATCAAAGAGCTATGGAAGATTTAGAGAGCATCTAGTAGGAGCATATGAATTACTCACGTTCCATTTCAATCCAGTGAGTTTTGTGGTAGCACAAAACTCATGAAAGAAGTTGGATCACACACCATTGGAAGACGCTTACTACGACATGATTAGGTATGAATACATGCATATAATAGAACATGATAAGTGCAATTAGTTGAGGGAAGAGATTCAGACTGTGGTTCCCAACATGTATATTGGCATGTTATTTGTGACTTAAAATTTTTGTATTGGTAGGGTTTATATATTGTGGTGATAATTTGTGTAATGCATTTGTTCAAGAAGAAAATCCTGTTGATAATTATCTATGTAGCTATTGAAAACAATAGATAATATCCCTGGTTGCACTTTAAATATTGAATTTGGGAGACACAATTTTTGTTTAAAGAGATTTTTTTTGGAGTGATAAGGTTAAAATTGATAAAGGTTTAATATTATATTAGAGTTATAAGGTTTGAAAAGGGAAGTGGTTAAATGTTTTGAACTTAACAAAACTATTGTTATGTAGTTCATTGAAAAACCATTGATCTAAAGTTGAAATTAAGAGTTTTATTAATGGAAAAATGCATAAAGTTGATATTTCTTTTGTAATGGAGAAATAAGGTGTTATCAAGATAATTTGGTTGTATTGTAAAAGGTGCATTTTCAATTGAAACTAACACCTAATGTCTTCGTATGGATTTTATTTTGCATTACGTGCAATTCTCAAAGAAACTAAACCTTTAAATTTTGACTATCTGGTGGCACATGGTGTGCTTAATTATATTTTATTTGATGCTAAATGTCACACACGACATGAAAATGAAATATTAAAAAGTGTTATGAAGTAGATATCGAAGATAATGGACAAGGAAAAAGTGTAGAACTTATCAAGCTTAAAGACTAAGCACACCTTTCAATAAGAGGCTAGAGGCACTAGAGGCTAGAGGAATTTTCATCATCTCGAGCTAACTTCTTGCTTAGAGATGATACTTTGATGAGAAGCACTAGTATTGATCTATGTCCTTTCATGAAGCAAGGGGGGCTTGGAAAATTCTTGACAATACTTGTGGATAGTTTAATCTCTAAATTAATGTGGGATAGGCGTATCTACATTAGGTTAGTTCCTTTTATACACCAGAGGAGGGATTTGGTTCTCATCACATTGGAGGATGGATATTGACACTTTCAGAGGAAAGTGGACTCTTGGAGGAGAGTTGTTCTCTCATATGTAGCACTGGAGGAGGGATTTTGACACACTCAGAGGAGATGTGCACTCTTGGAGGAGAGTTTTTCTCTCATTACATGCATGGAGGATGGGAATATTTATGTTCTCTCATGTGGTATAGAGGATTTACAAGTTTGATAGTCAGGACATTCACTAATGAGTTAAGATCAGTGTGTTCTGGGTGAGCAAGGAGAATTGGTAGAGGTGCTTCATTAAAGTTTCCAAAAGGGCTAATGTGTTTAGTCCTTGCAATGTTTCATACTTTGTTTAGATTGATGTAATAAGGGGGGATGTTGGTATGATTACATTTTTTTATATTTTTTATAGTTTAGATGGTAAATAAATTAACATGCAAATGTTAATTTATAAATAACAAGTTAGTTACTAGTTATAAACAAAATGATAGTCAACTTGTTGGGAGTTATTCCCATAGGTGAGTTAGTTAGTTTTACATGATAATATATTGGATTTATAAGCCAATGCAAATCAATGTAAAATCATCCAAAAATATCAATAAAATTTATTATTCTATGAAATTTTATTGTGTAATAATGGTTTGATTCAATCTCTTTGTGTGTGCTCACCATTTTAATATGATGTTCCTTTAACTTGTAGTAAATTTGATTGTTTTTACTTTGTATAGGGATGGATTAAATCTTGATGCCAACCTTTGATAACCTTATGGGTTTTCATGCCATTGGCTTCCATTAGGCCACCCTTTTAAGTTTTCAATCTAATGGGATTGGATTGACTCTATCCTACCAAAATACCCTAACAAGATTAAAGAAATTTAGGGTTGTCAAACACTGTAGAGTCTCAATAACTTGTGTAGCTTTCTTAGACTTGACAACTTCTATCACAAATTTATCATTGGCTGCTCACATACTTCTTGGCCACTCAACCAAATTATGCACATGAAGATGCCATTTTCATGGACACTTACCCAATAACATGCTAGTTGGAATCTCAAATGGTATGTTTATGTAGCATCTATTCTCACAATGATAGCTATAGCACACCCCTTTGAAATATAGACTTGTACATTCAACCACACACTTGGTATTGTACTTACATTGAATGGACACTTGGCCACATGTCATTCCAAGACTCTTAGCAACATAGTTCTATGCTACTACACCTACAAAAGATAAGTCCAAGTCAAAGGAAAAGCACATTTAATCTAATCTTGAGTTAGCTAACTTCAATTGGTGTAAAATTAGAAGAAGAGGATAACTACATCATTAACTTCATTCTTTACTTGATTCATGGGAAAACCTATTTATGAGAATTAGTGGAAAATCTTCTTCACCTAAGCTTGAAGATATAGTAGGCATTTTTCTTAGTGAAGAGATTACATGAAAATCCATGGACGATTCCTCCAAACATGACTTGTCTGTAAGGGGTCTATCAAAAGATAAATGGGATAAAGAGAAGGCGGGAGATAAAGACAAGTCCAAGTCTAAGGGCTAGTTCAAAACTCCTAGAAAATCTAAAGTAAAATGTTGGAACTATGGCAAGAGAAGTCACATAAAGGAGTATAAATCTAGAAAGAAAGAAAGAAAGAAAGATTTAATGGTCCTCTAACACATCTTTGGATAATGATGAAACTAGTAGAGATGCTTTTATTTTTGATAACATTATTTGTGATGATTGATCCATGTATAATTTTGTGCATCATGCACTTCTATGTAATGACATAACTTTGGTGCTTTCCATACTACAACATGTCCTTTATGTGCACATTATACACATGACTACATTACATATGGATGAAGGTTTATGAAAGAATGGCTTCATGTATGTCTATGTAAGCATTGATTCTAATAGCTCCATGCAAGATAGTTGCATGTGAAAAACATAGGAGTCCGATTCTACACAACAACATTGTTGGATCCTACAACCTTTTTGCATTATGTGCAACCTACATAGGGTAACAAATGCACCTATATCAATACATTCAATTTGTTTCCATCGACATTTGACACATGGTTGCACATGCTCCACATGATCGTGCCAACTAAATAGCACTATATGGGTTTACATCTAGCATAACCCTGGTCACATGCAAAGCACACTATATGTACGTGACACTTATCAGTACATTGTGGAAGGCTTAGCTAATACCCTGCTATATATAAATACACATCATTGTATAATATGAAAACTAGTCTTCCAATTATCAATAATCCTTGCCACACTCTATGGCTTGGTCTAGTTTTACTCCAGAATGCCTTTGGCAAATCAAGTGTATGCAACCTCTCATTACTTAATCAGAAGACCTTACTTCCTTCCATTGCCTCTATATAATATTGTAGAAACATGCAACATCAATGAATAAAGGACAGCATTCTTTATGCATCTATCATGCCTTTACTCCATTTCATCTATGGCACTATATAACAATGCTTTTATAACTCAAGCTTTCCACTAGAAGTAAAACTATTTCTATTTACTTAGGCACAACTTTAACTGCATGTGATGAACATTGTCCTCCAATCTTAGATAAAAATAAAATCATTATTATTAAAGCATAAAGTATTCATCTCATGTTTCCTATCATCAAAAATATCTACTCAAGTTTAATGTATCTCAACACTCGTCTTTTCTTTATACCATTACCTAGAAGAAGAAAGCACAAAGAAAAGTAGTCACTAAAGAATTGTGAGTTTTCACTAGCCTCCTTGGATGATTGTAGTTCTTTGTCAACCTCTCTATATGAATGGAATCACCTACATGTAGTGATTCAACCCCACCTTCAATGGAACTAGCCATTATTAAATGCTCTAAAGTCCAAGGATTTGAGTTTTCTCATCACCTTAACATGTCTCTTTTGGTAGCACAACACTACATCGCTAGACCTTGACTTCCTATCCTAAGAGGTTTGACTATTCTTGGGGAGAGTATTGACCACACTTGCCATAAGGAACCCTAGTTATATCCAATAGCACACTGCACATCAATAAGTTAGTATCCATGGACAACATCCCACACAAAGGGACATCTTGGAGTCTTAGGCTCTCAGACTAGATGATGGCACACACAAAATTTCAACATACATACTTTCCAATTGTAGGCATGACAATGCCTATAAAAGTATACTCATCTAGACCATTGTGCCCACCCTAAAGTTGATCATTAATTAGTAAAAAAATTGGCTTCAATTAACACTAAAATTAGATAACCAGACATGCTACTTTATCTGCACCTCTTGATTACACACCCTCTTTTATCCTTCCTACACCAAATCTAATAACATTCATGCTATGCAAGGTGAACAAGAAATGACATCTTTGATGGGAAACCTATGTGAATCATAATGTTCATGACAATTTATGTAGGAACATTTGACTATTTCCCAAGTTCATCTTTACAAAGTCTAGCCTCTATAGCTCTATGCTTGTAGTAGGCAACATCTATGCACACATTAAAAGCTTATAGCTCTTGTTAAGACTATAAACACTTGGAGCCTCCACAACTTCACTCCAATTGTTGAGATCTCAGTCTGACTAAACTAGACTCATGCTACATCAGACAATAATTTTATTAAAGTGCTTCTTAATATCGCTTAATGTAATTTTGTATAAGATAAATTCAACATTTTGCACCAATGAACCACTTCTTCATCTAGAAATAGTAATTTGGATAGATGGTTTTTAACCCTATGTATTGTTGCGTGTTCCATCTTTTGCACATAGAGACTAGCTTCTCTACAAAGATGCATGGGTTTAACAACACCCTCTCCTTTCAATGTCAAATCACAGAGGCAAGCTCCCCTCAACATCTACAAGCATGCATAGTCAGGACCATGTTTGAGACTACTACCACATCAACACACTCCAAACCTTACAAATCCTTAGGTAGAAGTATGGAGTATGATTGCTTTAGATCTTCGCTAACTCTTAAGCTTCATAAAAGATTTTTAGATTCACATTTATAGGTCATAATAGATACACACATCACTAAGTCACACTTTATGTGTAATAAATTCCACTTTCCGCTCTAGCACCTCTAGATATTTCTAGCATAATGAGAACACAAATCTAAAATAAAGGGCATACCAAGTCCCACTTTTTATGCTTGAACCTCTGAGTCTTCACATCATAACAAGGAAATCACTCTACAAGAAAGGGCAAAGTGGTCTAGATACACGTACATAATAGTTCGACATGGCCAATAGTTTTTAGATTAAATTTAGCTAAGTTCTCCATTTGCACACTAGATGCAATGGAGGTCATTAATCTACAAGAAACGGTGATTAATCCATGCAAATTTTTCTGCATCACACACTTTTACACAATAGCTCAACTTTAACATTTTTTATGCCACATGTCCTTTGCACACACATTATGTGCATGGCATACATTGCACATGGATAAAGGTTTTTGGTAGAATGGCTTTGTGCATATGTGTGTAGATATTGATTCCAATAACTCCACACAAGATAGCTACACACACACACTCTTTATTCATGTTGCATACTTTAGGAGTCCACACAACAACATTGCCAACTCTTTCAACCTTTTCAAATTATATGAGACCTACATATGGGCAGCACATGCACTTGCAACAATACATTCAACTTGGCTCTATATGTATATGACACATGACTGCACATGCTCCACATGATCATGCAAATCAACTAGCACCATACAAGATCAACATCTTGCACAACCCTATCCATGTGGGAAGCACATCATGTGTGCATGACACTTAAAATTTTGCAGAAGGCTTAGTTGATAGCCTATTGTATAAATACACATCATTGTATAATATGTAAACTGCCCTTCCAATTAACAATAAGCCCTACCACACTCTATATATTGATCTAGTTGTACTCCAAGACACCTCTAGAAAATAGGTGTATGAAACCTCTCATTACCTAATCATGAGACCTTACTTCTTCCCATAGCAATTATATATTATTGTACAAACATGCAACATCAATGAATAAAGGAAAATATTCTTCATGTATTTGTCGTGTCTATGCTCCATTTCAGCTATGGCACTACATAGCAAAGGGTTCCACCAGAAGTAAACCTATTTCTACTGGCTTAGCTATAACTTTACCTACATGCAAATTTGACCTCCAATATTAGATAGAAATCAAATCAATGATTCTTGGCTATTTGACTTGGGTGGCTTGTTTCATATGACTCCTCATATGGAGTTGTATTTTGAGTGCAAGAGGTGTGAAAGAGAACAAGTTTTCCTTGGTGATAATAGCTCACTTAGAATAGTTGGTTGGACAAAGGTAAAATTGACTTTTAGTGATAGGAGGATGAAATCTCCCTTATTTGTGCCGCACATTCCAACATTGGAAAGAAATTTAATTTATGTTTATGGGATGAATGACTCTAAGTACATGTCACCTTTGATGAGAAGGGTTGTAGGTTGGAAATTGGGAACTTAGTGTTGGATAAATGGATTTGACATAGAACCCTCTTTAAGCTAGAAGCATCTACTCTATGTAATTTAATCAATGCAATTGAACCTACCGAATCATGTATGTTGTGGCAATATAGTTTAGGTCACATTGGTGAAAAAAAGTTTGAAAATCTTAATTAATAAAAATACGATGATTGGTCCTTTGGAATATTCTATCAATTTTGGGTTTTATGAACATTGTGTGTTTACTAAACATAATAGGATTAAGTTTTCTTTTGGTAGTACTAGAGCAAGTCAGATTTTAGAATCGACTCATAAGTTATGACATGTTTGGTCTCGTGGATGTCCATTTTGTTGGTAAATCTTAGTACTATGTCTTTTTTTATTAATGATTACTCTAGACAAACGTGGATTTATTTTCTTAAGCACAAGTCCAAGGTTTTCTGCAAATTTAAGGAATTGAAAACACTTCTGGGATAAAATAAAAAAAGAAGATAAAAGTTTTGAGGTTAGATGATAGAGGAGAGTATTGCTCTAAGAAATTTAAATAATTCTATAAACATGTTGGAATTGTAAAACAAAAAACTACACCTTATATGCCACCACGAGATGGGGTATCCAAAAGAAAATAAAACTTTAGTGGATAAAGCCATAAGTATGTTATAAGTAAAGCGAGTCTAGAATAAATTTTTGGACTGAAGCTATTAGTTTTCTTGATATTTAATAAATAAGTCTCATACTTTTGTTCTCGAGTATACAACACTATATAAAATGTAGATTGGTAAAAAATCTATTGTTTCACATCTTAGGGTATTTATTTGTGAGGCATTTTTTCATGTGCCTAATGAAAAACTATCTAAGTTGGATTTTATAGGATATGGTGAAAGTGTAAAAGGTTATAAACTTTAGAATCCTTTAACTGTAAAAATTATGTATTCAAGAGATGTTATTTTTAGGAAACTTGGAATTTTATCTAAGTATGGATAGTCAATTAAATTATAGAGAAACAAGACATATCTTGAGAATAAACAAGAGAAAGAAGATGCATCTTCAAATGAACTTAACTATGGATAGGAATAAGACAGTGTGGATAGAGATGAAGAATACTTGGAAGAAAGATCAAAGTCTAGTTCTAAAGCAGAACATAGTTTTGAAGATGTTCATACTCCATCACCTATAAGGAGGTTCATGAGACAACTAAAACAACTAAATAGGTATAGTCCACCAAAATTTTGTTGTGTTTTTTCTTTATCTTGTATTAATGATGAACTAAAATTTGTGAATAAAACTCTATCCTCCAAAGAAATTAAGTCTTTGAAGAAGGCAATGAAGGAGGAGATGTCAACCTTAGGTAAATGTGAGGCTTGGGATATGGTTGACCTACCTAAAGGAACAAAACCTATTGCATGCAAATGGGTGTACAAAAATAAATTCAAGCTAGATGGTGCATTAGAGAGGTACAAGGAAAGATTGGTGGCAAAAGGATATTGTTAGATTGAGGGAATATATTTCAGTGAGATTTTTTTCTCTTTTAGCTAAATTAAATTCTTTTAGATTTATTTTGTCCATTGATTTTACTTTTGATCTTGAAATAGAACTAATGTATATCAAAATTGTATTCTTGCATGGAGATTTACAGAAGGAAATCTATATGAAATAGACTAAAAATTTGAGGTCAAGGGGAAAGAAATCTAGTTTGTAAGTTAAAAGTTCTCTATATGGTTTGAAGCAGTCACCAAAAATGTGATATAAAAAGTTTGATTCTTATGTATTGGAACTTGGGTTTGCTAAGTGTAAAATAGATCATTATGTTTACTACAAATACATAAATGATCACATTTTAATTATTGTTTTGTGTTGAGGATATGTTACTCATTGGAAACAATAATACAATAATAATGAAATAAAATCTTACCTTTCAAAGAAATTTGAAACGAAGGATTTAGGAGCTACAAAATACATATTGGGTATGGAATTTAGTAGATATATGGATAACAAAAGGTTGTGGTTGAACCACAATAAATATGTTAAAAATCTCATGTTACCTACAGACACTAAGTTGTCTTTTGAACAATGTCTTAATTCTCAGGAGAATTATGAGGACATGTATAGTTTTCCTTATGCTAGTGTTGTAGGAATCCTTATGTATACCATCGTTCATACTAGACTAGACCTTTCCAAGCAGTGGGAGTTCTTAGTAGGTTTATGTTTAATCTTGGTAGAGAACAACGAACCTTTTGTTAGGGTTAGCCGATAGAAGATATCAATTAAATGCAAGTAAAGATTAAACAGACAAATGAAAATACACAGAAATAATAACAGTGAGAGACAAGTTTTAACGTGGTTCACCCAAACTTGGGCTACATCCACCAACAAAGAGTCTAATATTATTATTCAGTAAATCAAACCAATTACAACCAACAATCCTTGCAACTTAATACCGCTGCAAAATGCTACAATACATCAACTGAAACCCTAACCCTTAGTCACTTTTATGAAGCCTTATGTCAGTTACAAAAATAGGGTTTTTTTATGTCAACCAATGAAAAATAACTCCCAACGCCTTAATAAAATAATAAAAATCGTGTGAGAATTTAGGGGCGCTGCCCCTCGACCCCACCTTGTATCGCGATAGGGAGCGCGCTAGGGGTGCTGCCCCTGGACCCCACAAGGGGTGCTGTCCCTTGACCCCAGAGGAATTTGGAGGGAAACCACACTGATAAAAGTGGGGTAAATTTAACCTCCGAGTCTGATTAGGTTCCATATAACAACACCTTTGTGAAAAGGGTCTTCAGGTGCTTGAGAGGGACTTTTGATTATTATATTTTTTTATCATGGGACTGATGATGTTGGCAAGTTGTTAAATATATAGGGCTTTGTGGATTCATTTTTGGTTGAAGCTCTTGACATAGATCTAAAAGTGACTAGGTTTTTACTTTGTTTGGATGAGTAAGAGGTAAATTATAGTTGCCTTGTACACAACTAAAGTTGAGTATATGGTTGCAACACATGCTTGTAAAGAAACAATGTGGTTACAGAGGTTGAGTGGAGGTATTGGTTTTAAGAGCAAAATAGTGACAATCAACTATGATAGAGTGAAATTATATAGCAAAGAACCCAATATACTAAATGCTTGTACAACCAAGCATGTCAATCTTTAGTACCATTTTGTTCAAGATATGGTAGAGGAAAAGAAGGTTTAGATGGAAAAAAATTGATACTCTAGTAAATGTAGCTTATTCTCTTTCAAAGCTAGTAAGCATTAAAAAAAGTTCATGTATGGATGCAATGGGTTTATTCTTTTCTTGTACTTAGTTTCTTTCCAAATTTTCAACAACTCCCTTGTAGTAAATATAATGTGCAAGAATGTTGGAACTATGGTGTGTTATTCACCCATAGAGAATTCCTTGGCAACATGATAGTTATGCAGTGTGGCTAGTAGGTGAGTGATGCGCTAGAAAGTGACCTAGCATCACATTGAATCTTAAGGGTGCCATCTAAATCATCATTGCGAATACATTGTCCAATGTTAGAAGTGTAATTCTTAGAATGGAATTGTAGTATATAGTTATTGTACAATGAGTTATCTTTTACAATTATGTCTAGAGTGTGTTAGACCTTATTAAAGTCATGGTATAAACTACAAAAGTTTTAGTGAAAGTATGGTTTGTGCATCCTATATTGAGTGCTCTATGCCACTACTGTAGTGGTTGAAACATCTATAAAATATGGATGGATGATCTTGGCATTACCATGAACATCTATAAGCTACTCTTGTGTACCACATAATAAGGAAGTGAAATAAAATTACCACAAGCCACAAGAATGGACTTGGCGTTACCATGAGAGTCATTATTGTGCTACTTCACAAGTTTATATTTGTTGCAGTGGATGTATGGTCAACTATTGATGCAATGGATGTATGGTCAACTATTGATGACTTAGACCAATTACGGGAGTATGTAGATTGATGATATTTTTTAGTTGGGAAAACTATGTAGGAGCGACACTCGATAGGGATGATGTGATGACAAGGTCCTTGTTCAGTTGAAAATTTTGCATTCTAAAGATAATTAGAATGTGGATTCAATTAGGATTCCATGAAATGACTCTAATTAAGTTAAGACATGGAAAGGAGATGATATAGGAACATGTGAATAGAGAAATGAGCATACATAGAGGTAGTACACTAAATGTTTGCATATTGAGAAAGGCAACATAAAGAGATAATTAGTTACTGTTGTCTCTCAGATTTGCACCCTTGCTGAGTTGTAGAACTTGGCAATCTGGAGAAACATGAGATCTTTCCAGGCCTGTGGGTCACCTGTGATGGAAAGAACCTCCGGAGAAGGCCGGCTTCCTAGCTGGTTATCACCTAGAATCTATTGGGTTTACAGAGGAAAAGGGAAAAGGAATGCTTTTGAAAATGAAAGTTAAAACTAGAAAATGTGAAAACAAGGGTGATTCACCAAACTTGATATGGTTAATGAAACTTAGATTTGAATACACTTGGCCACAGACAACAGAAACTAAACCTGCTCAACCTATTACTATATGTTTACAAGAACACTTCACAAAGAGGCCTAAATGCATTAAACTCTTTAAAAGGAAGCTAACTTCACAGTTTAAAAAGCCTTATACCACTTTAAGACATAGTTTGCAACCTGCATAAACACAACTTTTGCAGAAAATGTATTGAAACATGAGACAAAGTCACAAGGAAATAAAAATACCTCACAAATGACCTGATCAAACACTTGATGATACCCAATACTGCAAAAATAAGAAGGCAAAATCTAACTGTCAATGGTATCCAAGGTGTTCTCTGTATTTCATACGCCAAAAGGGTTACAAAAACATGCTCAAACTGAGTAAGGATTGCAGAAAAATCACTAACTCCAGCGTGTACATGAAAAAGAACTACCATACAAAGAGTCAAATGAATGACTATATACCCTCCAAGTAGCTGCAACCAGATAAGGATGAGAAACCTCCATTTTCGTGCATCTCATAAATGTCCTGAAAATATCTGCCTAAAGTCCTCGAAAATGGGTTCTCAATGCAGAAATAGTCAAGGCATGTCATCACCCACCATAAAATCTCCAAAAAATGCCCTTAAATGCTCTTTAAGGCTACTAAAAACAAGTCAAATCTGCAATAACTCTTCTCCCTATTTGTCAACCTCTCCTCCAGCATCATAAATGTTTGATATTTGCATAATAAATGACATAAATACACATTATTTTCTGCATCTAATTAACATTGACCAAGTGGTTTATAATTACACCACTTAGTTAATGTTTTTACAATCTAAATTTATTACAAACCTATGCAGAAAATAATGGCATTTAGGACACAAATATTTAATTTCCCGATTTTGCATGGTTTAAGGACAAATTAAATATTGTGAAAGAATGACAAAGTAATCGACAAGACTTACTTTGCCATGTGTGATAAATTTGCCTATTATTGCCCTTTTGCATTTTTATTCCAAATGATAAAGTAATTCATAATTTATTACTTTATCGTCCATTTACAACATCTAATCTATCTCTAGATTATGCAAAATCGACATAACAACACCTTCAATCCCTAGGCAAAATATGACCCCCATGCACTTGCATCACTTCTCACATCTCATGGCTACATCAAAACACCTTACATCATTACTCACATCTCTCTCCATGGTCTTGATACAAACATCATGTCGTATTACATTAGTCATACATCACATATTACAAGGCATCCCTATGACTCCATATGCAATATTTACAATTCCTTATATATACCATCACACTCACGTTGAAAATATACCGACCCCGCATACCTTTACTCACATTTGAAGAATATTCGAATACCTTATCACCATGCAAAAGATGAACAAGGCATCAAGCCTTTCCCTTATATGATTATATATTCTGACTTCATAAAAATCAAAGAAGAGGAGACAATAGCCTCATGGGCCCCTTGCATCATGATTATGTTTTAAGAATTTTATAAGTCTTGACCACATCCCGAATAGATATTAATGATTTTGTTTTTAAAAAAAAAGGTCAAAATACACAAATACAAAATGGAGATTAGGTCTATTCGACCCAAAAGTTGGAAAAAACATAAAACATTTCATTTGCATTTCACCTTTCTATTGTTCGAGCTTGGCCACCGCCATGCTTGTAGGGTTTGTGAGCAATCTTCATATTTTTTAGGCTTTTTATGAGGGATTCAATGCATATTTTCTGTGTAAACTGCAAGGTAAGTTGCATTCTCTGAGATTTTGACCCTTTGAAGTCGATTCTGGGCTAATTTTGGGCCTTCATGGCCACGTTTCAAACTTTTTTTTAATGTATTTCTCCTTGTTTTCTTGGTCGACTTCCTTGCATCTATTATTGGCTGCATTTGAGGTCGCCATTAGAAGTTATTTGAGGAAGAAACAGTGTTTTTAAGAAAGCAAAAGGTAGAAAGAATAGAGGTAATCCCTTTTCACTAGTGATCTCTTCTTTTTTATGAGATTCATTGTTGTATTTGCTGCCTGGGGCCATGATTTTGATGGCTCTGAGTATTATTGTTTGAAATGAGTTGAAAAAGCTTTGTTTGCTATTTACATCTACACTTTGGCTCAAAACGAGCCCCAACCATGATAAAAACTTGAAAAACTTGCAAAAAGAAAACATCTCTGCCCTCGGGTTACTATTTTCTGAGTATTATGAAATCAAAGTTTTTCACTATCTCTGAGTAATGAGCAACCTTATCAACTAGAAGATACCTTCCATTTGTTGATGGCACTTCAAAAGCAAGGATATGTGCTTCAGCAACATCCACAACACTCACCCATCCAAAATCTATATTTGGAAACGTGGAAGAACCAATCATCAACTGCAAAAAATGCAGCACAGCTTGTATTCAGGGTAGGCTGCAAGAGAGGACCAATCACCATTACCATCCATGTATTATGACAATATCAATGCCCTTATCCTTTGCCATTTTCCATGTAGTTTCTTCTGCCAATGTCTTTGATAGTAGATACCAAGACTATAGTTCCCTACAATAATTTGGATCTTCCATGCTTTATCCTCTATTACATATCTTGCCTTGGACAGTCTTGTCACTGCTGCAACTCATTTTTTTCTCTATCCCTTTGCAAACCTTCATCAACACTATTCTGCCCTACTTCTCAAAACTAGAGTGCTTTCAAAGCCTAGGCCTTGAGATAGACACAATGGACTTAAATCAAGACATAAATTAAAGTTTGTATGAAAAGCAATGCATGAACATACATAGGGTTAAGCATACCCTCAAAACAATTTTAAAGGCTTGACTAACCCTTTTAAGATTCCCACACCTTGCACTGCCCATAGGAAAATGGCTACTTCAGAGGACCTACTGATGACAGTGACTCCATCCTTTACTAGAAAGACCCCATTGTCTATCTTTATCTATGCAACTCTGTACATGTATATTCCATTTTTCATTTGCTATCACTGTCATGCATACTCTGTCAACCATTTCAATGCGTTCTGAAGACTTTCTGTCTACCGGTGACTGTTGATAGTCATAAGACTTTCTTTGACATGATAGTTTCTAGAAGTCAATTACTACTGTTGGATAAATGTCTTCACTATTGACATGCTCACATTGCTTGGTCTTCATTCCATGCCTATCTTTGTGAGCTCTTATGACAGCTCATGTCCCATTTTATGATATTCAATCATTCTATTGATGAGACCTTGGTCTTGTGAAGTGGCATGACATGTGTTGGGCTGACACTATGGCTTTTATATATGACTGAAATCACTCTTGTATCTCCTTGACACATGGCATTCTCATTGCATTTCTAAACACTGTTCTTTTTGTAGCAATTAATCATCCTGTAGGTGACTTTCTTATGCATTTTTGCACAGTCATCATGAAAAAAAATGCTTCTGGATTTTAAAACACCATCTTGTTTGGATATCATTCACCTCAATGGTCAAAACACTTCATAAGCAATTTTACATTTTACTCACAATAAAAAGTGGTAAATATTTGTCATATTTTTATTGGCCTAGACTGGGCTTTCAACTGTTGAAGTGGATGATATCCAGAGTTGATTGATGTTCCTTTATCTGGCTAGATAATAACCATTGTCTCATGCATGACTATCCCCTTTAATGTATTGCTGTTATACTATTCAACTGTTCTATCTGCTTTTGACTTGGGATATGCCAGTGATGACATTTTCGTTGTATAGCTTGGTAACATTCAAAATAGTTTGAATCACTGAAGAAAAAACATTATACATCTATACTTCACCTTTCTCTTGTTGTCCTCTTTGTGTATGAATATACTATATTCCATTTGGCATGGTTGTACCTTGCTTACTGCTGTCCATTGCCATAGGACTATCCTTTTTGACATGATATAAGATTGTTACATGCATTCAAAAGTAATTTGACACTTCATTGATGACACAAATGAAAAAGGTACCTATTCCATGAATGTATGGCTGTACTTGTTTGTCTCTTTACATGTCATCTCTCTTTTGGTTGTCCCATATAGTGTTTGAATAGACTGTGGTAAGCATGGTATATATATTCTTTGATGCTCCATGACCTTCTACACTATGATAATGATGAAGTGTGATGCTTCGAGTGATAATAAGTAAGAACACTTTTGTAATGAAACTATACTGTTCTTATATCCATCTTTTGCATTCCTTGTGTACTTGTATTCCTTTCAGTGAGAAAGGTTGTTGTACCCATCATTTCCTATGTATATGTATACACTTGGTCTTTCATATATGCGGGTGTATGATATGGATGCTTCTCATTCCACATATGGCTCTTGTAGCCTATTCTTCATGTGGTCACTTGATGAGACTGCTTCACACAGTTGGCTTCTTCACAACATTCTTATTTCAACCCTTTACATAGCTAATTCTATATTTGTCACAAGGCTACTCCTAATGCATTTGATGCATTTCTTATGACATCTAAGGTTGGTCTACCATGATTTCAACCTATTATGATGATTGTCATACTTATGGCATATATATGGACAACAAAAGATATTTTAGTCATAACAGAAATAAAGAAAGATACCTCTCATGATTTGTACTTATTTCTTTGACCACTATACTTCTGTATCAGCATATTAATCCCTCTCCTGCGTGGATGCATTTGTTCATTCTGTGACATGAAAGTGATTAAGTACCACATAGTTGTTTGATCTAGATAGATTCCTCTTGTGATGATGCATAGTTTATAGGAGCAACTACCCCTTTGACTTTCTATTATAATTCCACTTTGACTGCATCAATGATGGTTGTTTCTATGCATGGTACCTGAGGATTATTAGGGAGTTTAAATCTTGACTATTATCAAGGTGGCTTTTTGATGCAAAGTGGCTAGCACAAGCATTCAAACTTGGCGGGATTTAACTGTTCTTATTCCATCGGCAAGATCTACCATAATGTCTCCCCGATATACACTATCGGCCAAACAACAACTATTGGCACCTAAGAAAATTGTCACACCAAACTCCACCTCACGCCGATGGATGTTTTTTGCGTTATTGCCTATCGGTAAGATAACCTCTATCAGCCTGCCCAAAATCTCTTTTGCCGACATACCATGTTACTTTGATATCTTCCTTGAATTGTCTTCGTCGGTAAGACTGACTATCGGTGAAACATTCTCCTCGCTCACCGATACCCACTCTTACACCGAGATGCTTTCTTCTTTGACAAAGACTTTTGCCAACTCTCCCCAATGGACTATCCACTCTTCCTTTCGCACTTGTCGCTATGACATATAACATCGGCTACACCAAATAACCTTATACCGATACCTTCGGTCACCCCAATGAGCCCTTGGACCTCATTCATCGGTGTACTCACATTGTCGGTGGAACATTTCACTCCTCCACTGATAGCATATCTCATGCCGATGTGTTCACAAATTTGCATAGAAAACTCTGAGATCGAGCCGATTTGTTTCCTAGGCAATTTTAACTTAGCTTTTATCCTTCAAACCCTAGCACATGCTGATGCTAGGATAGATCATAGCATTCTACAAATCGATCCCAAAAACATGAAATGCACGAACAGAAAAATAGAAAAGAAAACTAAACTATTGTACATGCCCATTCCACTGATTTAGAGAATCAACCGGAGGAATGGATGAATGATTCCATCTCAATTGCAAAATAAAATATGATCACACAGATAGATCGAAGATCAGACAAACAACACCAATGGGATCTTCTTTATTTACAATTCAGGAATGCATACAAATATCTGACTTCACAGTCCCACTGCTCTGTCAAATCTCCAAATACAATGTCTCTATTTTTCATACACAATACTGAACTGTATCTAAACAAACTGATCTAGGGCATAAATAACTACTCCTCTCGAGTAGTACAGACTCGATTCCCAGCGGCTGGGAGGACAACTAGCACAACAAACTATAATTGTCAACACACAATCCCAGATTGACTTAAAACATAAGAATTGGTCACATGGACCTTATTACATCACAAAGTAAAACATACTATAATTAGACCTAATTTGTATTTTGAAGGGGTGCTCCTGCACCATACTCCCCAGAAGAAGAAATCTCAAGTCCACTTGAGATGAGAGTATGTAGGTCTGAACCATGTTGGTTGATCTATTCTTGAGTCATCCACACTGCTTCGGAATTAGGTTTGCCCTGCCAAGCCACCAAATATTCCAAATATGTTTTGTTCCAGGTCTTCTTGTTCACTTGTGTGTCTAAAATCTTCTGCAACTGTGGTGGATCATGTTTTGGAATGTCATCAGCTACCGTATCCTATAGTAGTTCCTGTTCTTCATCCGGATTATGCTTGTATGGAGTTAAATCACATACATTGAATATAGGTGATAAACCAAGATCAGAAGGAAGTTGTATCTCATAAGCATTCTGTCCATGCTTTCTCAAAATCTGACATGGTCCAATCTTCTTCTACATGAGTTTGGTATATTTACCTTTAGGAAGTCTTTCCTTTTTCAAATGAACCCATACCAAATCTCCAACATCAAACTGTACATCTTTCTTCTTTTTATTAGCATACTCCTTATACTTTAGGGTAGTTTGTTGGAGTTGGTTCTGGACCTGATCATGTACCTCTTTTATGGCTTCTGCAAAAGCTTCACCATCTGCACTAACAGAATCTCCTGTAGGTAGATCTCTCAGCTCCAAAATACCTCGTGGATGCATACCATACACTATTTGAAAAGGGGATTTCCCTGTACTCCTATTGACAGTATCATTATAGGAAAATTCTGCCTGAGAGAGGATAATATCCCACTTGTCTCCATGCTGTCTTGTCAAACATTTGAGCAAATTCCCTAAGGAATGATTTACCACTTCAGTCTGTCCATCCGTTTGAGGATGATATGCGGATGAGAAAGACAAGTTTGTTCCAAGTTTCTTCCAAAGAGTCCTCCAAAAATGACCAATGAATTTCACATCTCTATCTGACACTATGCTTAATGGCAATCCATGTATTCTTACTATTTCTTTGAAAAACAAATCGATAATATATGAAGCATCAGCAGTGGTTTTGCATGGCAAGAAATGTGCTAGTTTGCTGAATCTGTCCACTACAACAAAAACACTATCATATCCCTTTCTGGTTCTGGGTAAACCCAACACAAAATCCATACTGATACTTTCCCATGGTCTGGAAGGAATAGGTAATGGCTGATATAAACCTGCGTTAGTGGATCTCCCTTTTGCTTTCTGACATATCACACATGTCTCTACAAATTTTCTGACATCTGATTGTAACTTAGGCGAATAATAATGTCTTCTGACAAGATCAAGAGTTTTATCCAAACCAAAATGTCCTGCCATAGCTCCACAATGTTTCTCTTTAATGATGTTCAACCTCATAGAGCACCTTGGAATACACAACTATCCACCTTTGAATAGCAATCCATCCTGGATCAGAAATTCAGAGAATTCAACATGATATTTATCTCCAAAAGAAGTACATAATTGATATATCTCTCCAAAATCTTCATCAGCATCATACATGGTCTTCAATGAATCAATGCCAACACTTTCCAACTGAATCTGGTTGACTGTTAGAGCTCTCCTACTCAAGGCATCTGCTACCTTATTCTTGACTCCTTTCTTATGCTTCAATGTGAAAGTAAAGGCTTGCAAAGTTTCTACCCATTTCATATGCCTGTGGTTCAACTTTTCTTGGCTGTTGATAAAACTTAGAGCCTGATTATCTGTGAATACTATGAATTCTTTTGGCATCAAGTAATGCCTCCACTTCTTGAGTGACTGGACTAAAGCATACATTTCCAAATCATATGATGAATACCTCTTTTTAGCATCATTGAGCTTCTCACTGAAAAATGCAATTGGCCTACCTTCTTGGCTGAGTACTGCTCCAATTGCCATGTGACTTGCATCACATTCTACCTAAATTTTTTTGTTAAAATCTGGAAGTGCAAGGACTGGCTGCTGTGCCACTTTCTTCTTCAATGTTTCAAAGGAATCATCTACTTCCTTAGTCCAAGCAAATATGCACTTTTGTCCTCATTTTATAGTATCAAGCATGGGCACACAAATATGACTAAACCCTCTTATAAACTTTATGTAGAAGGTTGCTAACCCATGGAAACTTTTGACATCATTCATAGTCCTTGGAGTTGGCCAAGACAATATGGCACTCACCTTCTCCTTATCCATTTGCAACTTTCCTTATGAAATGACAAAACCCAAATATGTGATCTCCTCTTGCATGAACAAACACTTATCTAAATTTATCATTAGCTGCTCTTCGTGTAACCTCTTGAGAACCAAATCTATATGTCTGAGATGTTCTTCCTTTGTGTTGCTGAAAATCAGAATGTCATCTAGATATACTATGACAAACTTTCCCATGAATTCTCTCAAAACCTCATTCATCAATCTCATAAAAGTACTAGGTGCATTAGATAAACCAAAAGGCATAACTTTCCACTCATACAACCCTTCATTGGTTTTGAATGTTGTTTTCCATTCATCTCCTGGCTTAATTATGATCTGATGATAACCACTCTTCAAGTCTATTTTTGTAAAATACTTAGCACCTCCCAAACAGTCAAGTAAATCCTCTATCCTAGGGATTGGAAACCTATACCGGATTGTAATCTTATTAATAGCCCTGGAATCTGTGCAAAGCCTCCAAGTGCCTTCTTTCTTTGGTGCCAGTACAGCTGGTACTGCACATGGGCTTAAACTTTTACCAATCAGACCTGTGTCTAATAATTCCTCAATTTGTCTTGCTACTTCTGCATTCTGTTCTGGAGTTAGCTTGTATGCTGCTTTGTTTGGAAGTGTAGATCCGGGGATTAGATCTATGCAATGGCTGATATCCCTTACAGGTGGTAGGGATATTGACATTCCATCAGAGATGATGCCTTTATACTTATCCAATAGCTCTTGGCCAGCTGGTTCTATGAACCTTTGCTTCTTCTCTTTCTTGACTTCTTGCTACTGTTCTTTATTCCCTGTCAGACATGGAATTAGGGCATATGCAACTGCACCTTCTACTGCTACTTCTTTCATGAATTGTTTTCCTTCCATCAGTATCACCTTTACCTCTTTTCCTTTTGATTTCTCCTCCTTCTCTGTCAGTGGGATCAACTCTGTCACCGTACCATTTTTGGTGATTGTATAGGTGTTCCTAATGCCGTCATGGCGTGCCTTCTAGTCATACTGCCATGGTCTTCCAAATAAAAGATGGCAAGCATCCATCTTGGTGATATCAAACAACAACTTATCTTATATGCTCCAATCTGAAATTCTACCCAAGCCTGCTCTTCTACAACTGTTTGCTAACCTTGGGTAAGCCATGAGACCTTATATGGGGATGGGTGAGGCAATCTTCTAAGCTTAAGCTTTGTTACCATTTCATCAGATACAAAATTTTTAGTAGAACCAGAATCAATTAAAACTTTACATGCCTTACCTCTTGCCTTGCATGTAGTTCTGAAAAGAGACTTTCTTTGTGGGGGTTCTTTGTCAGGTACCTTCATGGTGGTCATTGTTCTCCTCATCATCAGAGATTCTCCACTCTCTGGATATCCATAATTGTCAGGAGCATTCATAAT
Source organism: Cunninghamia lanceolata (assembly GCA_027924645.1). NCBI lineage: Eukaryota > Viridiplantae > Streptophyta > Pinopsida > Cupressales > Cupressaceae > Cunninghamia > Cunninghamia lanceolata. The sequence continues at coordinate 478,502 of BSBN01000465.1, forward strand.
TTTAAAAGTGTTTGAGCTTGTTGCACTTTGACTATCAGGTTCTTGGATCAGATTTGTTCTCCTTTCTCCCATTGAACTTGTTGCCTTTTCTGGACATCTGCTGGCTATATGGCCTTCTTTATTATAGTTATAACATCTGATAGATCCTCTGCCCTGAGATCTTCCTCTGAAAGGTCTTTTGCCTTTGAAGTTTTCTTGTTGATTGTAACTTCCTCTCTGGTTTTGACTGTTATCTCCCTTGCTGTTGTCATGATTGGATTCTCCCAGATATCCAAATCCATGTCCTTTGCCTCTGAAAGGACCTCTTCCACCTCTTTGCTATTTTCCTCTTCCCCTATTATTCTATTCTTGTCTTCTCTTTAACTTCTCTTCCACTTTCAATGCCAACTGAAAACATTTCTAAACTGTATCTGGGTTATGCAGATTCAAATCTTCCTGGATGTTGAACCTCAATCCATTAAGGTATCTAGCTACCTTTTCTTCCTCACTCTCTTTTACCTTTGTCTTGACACAAAGCTTCATGAACTCTTCTGTATATGAGCTAACATCTAGCTCCTTCTGCTTCAAATTTTGTTTCCTTTTATGCAATTGGATGCTGTAATCCAATGGAACATAGGCTTCTTTCACTAAAGCCATCATCTTCTTCCATGTAGCAACTCTGCACTTTCCTTCTTGTACTCTGTCATCTTGGATAAAATTCCACCAAGTTAATGCAGCCTCTTTCATTTTTGATTGGGCTATCTTTACCCTTTGGCGTTCTGGTATCTCCTCTGTCTCGAAGAAATTGTTTAAGGAGTCTATCCACTCCGTCACCGAATCAGGATCCATCTTTCCTGTAAACACTGGCAAATCTAGTTTCACATCCATGGTTCTCCTCTCCATGGATTTGAGGGCATTAATCAAGGGTCTCTGGTCTGCAGGAATGTCTTCCTCGTTCCACCTAGGGATCTCTTCTTCTTCCCTATCTTCTTCTTTACCAGAACTTACTCTGTCCCTCAACTTCTCCAACTCACTTTTCAATGCCTGATTTTGAGCCTTTACAGCAATGCTCTCTGCAATCTGCTTCTTTACCAGAACTGCCAACTTAGCGTTGGTCATCCTTGCCAGAATCTCTGATGTTCCTTCTTCATCCGACATCTTATAGTCTTCTTATCTTCCCAGAAGATACTCCTTCGCTCTGATACCAATTTGATGCAGAGTGGCCAGCACAAGTGTTCAAACTTGGCGGGATTTAACTGTTCTTATTCCATCAGCAAGATCTACCATAATGTCTCCCCGATATACACTATCGGCACCTAAGAAAATTATCACACCAAACTCCACCTCACGCCGATGGATGTTTTTTGCGTTATTGCCTATTGACAAGATAACCTCTATCGGCCTGCCCAAAATCTCTTTCGCTAACATACCATGTTACTCCGATATCTTCGTTGAATCGTCTTCGTCGGTAAGACTATGACTATCGGTGAAACATTCTCCTTGCTCACAGACACCCACTCTTACACTGAGATGCTTTCTTCTTTTGCAGAGACTTTCACCAACTCTCCCCGATGGACTATCCACTCTTCCTTTCGCACTTGTCGCTGTGACATATAACATCGGCTACACCAAACAACCTTATACCGATACCTTCGATCACCCCGATGAGCCCTTGGACCTCATTCATCGGTGTGACTCACATCGTCAGCGGAACATTTCACTCCTCCACCGATAGCATATCTCATGCCGATGTGTTCACAAATTTGCACAGAAAACTCTGAGATCAAGCCGATCTGTTTCCTGGGCAATTTTAACTTAGCTTTTATCCTTCAAACCCTAGCATATGATGATGCTAGGATAGATCGTAGCACGTTACAAATCGATCCTAAAAACATGAAATGCACGAACATAAAAACAAAAAAGAAAACTAAACTATTGTACATGCCCATTCCACCGATTCAGAGAATCAACCGATGGAATGGATGAATGATTCCATCTCAACTGCAAAACAAAATATGATCACACAGATAGATTAAAGATCAGACAAACAACACTAATGGGATCTTCTTTATTTCAAATTCAGGAATGCATACAAATATCTGACTTCACAGTCCCACTGCACAACACTGCTCTGTCAAATCTCCAAATACAATGTCTCTATTTTTCATACACAATACTGAATTGTATCTAAACAAACTGATCTAGGGCATAAATAACTACTCCTCTCAAGTAGTACAGACTTGATTCCCAGTGGCTGGGAGCTTCCAAGCAGCTGGGAGGATAGCTAGCATAACAAACTATAACTGTCAACACACAATCCCAGATTGACTTAAAACATAAGAATTGGTCACATGGACCTTATTACATCACAAAGCAAAACATACTATAATTAGACCTAATTTGTATTTTGAAGGGGTGCTCTTGCACCACTTTTGAATGAAGCATCTTCTATCTCTTATAAGGCATTGTGAACATGATACTTCACTTTAATAAGTTCTTTCTAAAATAAGCATGGTTTGCAGGAGCAACTATTGCTCTTCATTGATGACTTCACTCCATCTACTATGTTAACTATTCCAATGCATTACATGATAGTGCATGCTATTTATCACAATCTGACATCCTTCTTGAATGAGTAAGAAGGAGGCATGTTGGGCTCTACCCTTGTGGGAGCCCATTTTCTCCACATGCCATTTTATAAAAGATGAATCAGTAAATTGATTTCTCATACACCTACATAGGAAACAAACATGTTAGCATATAAAACATACCTTTGTTTATGATGTGATGTGACTTGTATGGATTTATCTCTTTCTGATATAGCACTTGTGTCTGCTCATTTTGACTTTTCTTATGCTGATTGGATTACTGATATACTGCTGCTACATAAAGGTAGATAGTACTTTTGAAGTTTTGATTGCGTATGAAAAGATTTGAGACCCCGAGCATTAACAAAAACTATTTTCCAGGTACAATGGAGCTCAAACAAATGGAGGAAGACAGTAGCCGGATCAACCACGGGATTCGTCATTCGTAGGCAATGATGGGTCCCCTCTCTTTTCCTATGCAATTTGTTTCTTTTCAAAAGTAAAATTTACTATTATGTAGCCTATTTCAGTTACTCCTACGGCTTGTGTGGGAGCATCTTATTTGACATTTATGAATAATGAAAAAGGCTTTCAAAATCTGCAATGTTGTATGTTCCTTCTTGATTGTAAACAATTGCATTTTATTGAAGTTCTTTTATGGCATTTTTCTCTTGGAAAAACACTTACTAATTATAGACATGCACCCCTCAAAACTAGAAAACTTAATCAGCCCCATTTGATTGAGCTGAAAAATAAAAATGGGTAACAGTTACATTTAAAGCCTATATTTTTATAAATTAATACATTGTTGACTCTCTTTTGGTGCTAGGTATTTTCTCGAAAGGGTTTCCTAGGTTAAACATTGTGTCTCATGTGTTCTATATGTGTTAAATCTTCTTATTTAGTTTTAATACTATGTGAATTGATACAAAAAATTAAATCTCTAATTTTCTCACATAATTTAAAATTTTGTTGCAATTATTGACTAGATTTGTTCATGACTGAGCATCAAAATTGCTCAGTGTTTGTGGTGGTAAATAGATTTTCCAAGATGGTCATCATGATGGTGTGCAATAAAATCCTCATAATGGACAACATCATGTGTCTCTTCTTCACCCATGTTTGGTTCACTCCATCTTACCAACATCCATTGTTTCTAACTGTGACCCATGATTTGCTAGCCATTTATAGTAGACATTATGGACCATGTTGGACACACAATTAAATTGGTCTACAACCTTTCACCCACATATTGGTGGCTAAATAGAGGGTCAACCATGCTCTCTTGCAACATTTTCACATATGCAATAATTATCATCCACAAACTTGGGATTAAAACATCTTCTACATCTAGCATGCCTACAACAAAGCCCTTCACTATTCTATGAGGTATAGTCCTTCATAAACATGTCTTGGGTTCCAACCTATGGCACTCCTTGACATTTCCTAGCATGCATAATAATAGGAAGTTAACAAGGCATAATTTTTTTTGCAACACATATAGAATGAATACTAATAGGTTTGACATATACTTGCATACCAACAATAGAAGTATAAAGATTGTCATGATGCTCACCACACACCTCACACTTTGTAGGTGAATGGAAAACTTTTGCTACATATTCAAAAAGAATGATTTAAATGTCCACACTAGAAGATTAATCCTGTACACTATGGTCCTTACACATTCTCCACACAAGTGGCAAGAATTCTATCTTTCTTAGCCTTCCAAATACTCGGGCATGCACTTGGTATTCAATGTGGAACTCCTTGAGCCCTATTTTCCCCTTTACTAAAACCCATGATTATCCATAATCTTTCAAAATTTGACCCAGTGCATTCCCAACTAGCCATGAGGGATGGCATTATTGATGCCACCACTACCTATTCTTTCCATGATGCTCATCAACTCTTTTAAGGTAAGTGGTTGGAGGAAAAGCACTGTGAAGATGCTCTCTCTCCCTCTCTCTCCAACAAAAGACATGTCGAGGCTTGTGATAATGATGTCAGATTTCCAGATGCAGTATACCTTTGTGACTTGTGTTTATTAAGACTATGTAAAAACACTATCTATTACAGATATTTTTATTTGTAAAATATTTGTAATTGCAAAGACAGAATGTCGTCCTTGTATATTATATCATGTTGTTTATTTCAGAAAAGAAATTATGTAAATTGTTGCATCTTGATTTTAAGTTAATAAAAGAGGAAAAATCTATTTTTTCACCTTGTATGTTTTATCTCATGGTAAATATTTATGTTTAGTTGTAAAAAGTGTACCATTAAGACTCCTTTGTAAAGGGTGTCTCCTATAAGGGTGAAGCGGGAGCCTCGGCGGATGAAGCTTTTTTGTTGTGAGGACGATAGGTTGGGTGGTATGATGTTGTCATGAAGATACATGTACATCTCTTGATACCAGGGGGATAGGGGACCAACAATGTCACACACCAGTTCTTATTGTGGAACATCATATGCCCATATGGGGAGTTCTTCAATTAGGAACTCGCATTTCTTGCTATCTTTCTTCATGTCCACCAAGGATCCTATTGTGGCCATGGCATCTATTGCTTTGTTATTCAACCTTGGAATTTGTTAAAATGGATATCATCAAAATAATCTTTGAAGTTGTCTACCATTCTTTTATAGGGCAGGATCTTGTCATCTTTAGTTTTGTATTCATTGTTGACTTGTCGGATGACCAGTTGGGAATCTCCATAGACCATCAACTTCTTGATCTTCCACTGAATCGCCATGCGGAGTCCTGTGATGAGGGCCTCATATTCAGCTACATTTTTTGTACATGGAAATGTAATCTTGTATGATTTAGGGATGGTATCTCCTTGAGGGGTAACAAACAAAATGCCTACCCCCGAGCCTTTATGTGTGTAAGACCCATCAAAATACGTTTTCCATGATTTTGCTGTTGGTGTTACCATCAATATAGACTCATCTACAAACTCTGCAAGTGTTGGTCATTCTATTAGTGTTGGTCATTCTGTTGGGATTGGTGCCTCAACTAATTGATCAATGATTACCTATCCTTTAATGGCTTTCCTCTCTATGTATTCAATATCAAACTCACTTATGATCATTACCTATTTATCCATTCTTCCTGTAAGGGCGACTCTAGTTAGCAGATATTTCAGCGGATCAATCTTAGCAATGAGCTTAGTTTTGTGATTAAGCATGTAGTGTCTCAACTTTTGCGAAGTGAAGATGATAGCTAGGCATGCTCATTCTATTGGAGTATAATATAGCTCATAGGAAACAAAGGTACGACTGATGTAATATATGGATCTTTCTTTTCCTTGTTCATCACGTTGCGCCAACAAGGCCCCTATAGCTGTTTCTGTTGTTGAAATATACAAGAGGAGGGGTTCTCCTTGTTTTTATGGAATAAGGACAGGTGGGTTAGCAAGGTATTATTTCAGTCATTCAAAATCATTTTGACATTGACTATCCCACACAAAGGTTGTGTTCTTGTGGAGAAGATGCTGAAACGGTTGGCATAATTTATTGGCAAGTTGTGCTATAAACCATCGGATAGATTGAAGCTTTCCTTGTAGACTTCGCAGCTGCTTAAGTGTCTTCGAAGGAGGCATCTCTATTATAGCTTTGACTTTGGTAGGATCTACTTTGATTCCTCTTCTTGACACTATGTATCCTAGGAGTTTCCCAGAAGTGACCCCGAAGATATATTTCTTTGGATTCAGCCGCACATTATACTATTCCAACCTATCAAAGATCTTAGCCTAGCCAACACATTTAAGTGTTCTTCTCTAATTTTAGATTTTCCTAGCAGATCATCTACATAGTCTTCCATTATGTGGTGCAAGAGATCATGTAAGATGACTGTCATTGCCTATTGATATGTTACACCTGCATTTTTCAAGCCAAAAGGCATCACAACCCAATAGTATATACCCCATGGGCATATGAAGGATGTTTTATGTTGATCTTCATTTGCGATCTTGATTTGATTGTACCTCGAGAAGTTGTCCATTAGAGACAACATCTCATGACCTGCTATGAGATCCACTATGATGTTGATGTTGGGTAGCAGAAAGTCATCTTTAGGGCAAGCCTTGTTAAGATCTCTAAAATCTGTACAGCACCAGATGCCTCCAGTGACTTTAGCTACATGTATAATATTGGATACCCACTCAGGGTAATCTATCAGATGGATAAACCCCACATCTAGGAGTTTCTTAAGTTCTACTTTGACAAGGAGCGCAATTTGAGGATTCATCTTCCTCAGCTTTTGTTTCACTGGTTTCACATCAGGATGTAGCATAAGGTGATGAACAACCAAAGAAGGATCCAGTCCAGGCATGGCGGCATAGGTCCACATGAAATTATGACTTCTTTTCTTAAAGAAGGCTAGGAAGTTCTCCTATTTTGTTGTTGTAAGGGACTCTACTCTGAATGTGATTTTCGGTGCTTCTTCTATTCCAAGGTTCATTTCCTGTGATGCTTCCACTAGGATAGGTGATCTATTTGTATATACTTCATCTACTTCAGGGATATTGGAGTACAGAACACACTGAGAGGGCGGAGGTGAATCAGTGTTTTAGATAAAAATAAGTCAATTGACTTCTTATCAAAAGCTTGAAAAAAATAGCTGATGAATGCAAGAAACCAAACACTGTGCAATAAAGGACAAGATATTCAAGTATGAAGAACAAATGTACCATGCATCAAATGAGACCATAACACAAATATTCCAAGAGTGGAAAACCCTCATGGGGTAAAAAACCACTCAGTAAATGCCTCACTGGATTATTCAAAAACATGCCCCACTGGATACAAAAGAATATCTCGCTGAAAAGTAGATTGCCTCACTGGCTTAAACAAGAAATATTTTGAATGAATGGGTAAATACAAAGGGTTACTCTATTTCTCTAAAGAACAACACTTCTTATGTCTTCCTTTGCATGACAAGATTACAAAAAGATAAACCTTTGATCACATCTATAGCACCAAATGAAATTAACACCATATATCACCCTGATCCATTAATGCAAATATAAAGACTAATAATGAAGACTTCATTCTGATCTATGAAGATGGTACAAACCTTTGAAACTACATTTCTATATGATCTATCATTGCTTTCTGCAATCAATGTGATACTTTGAATCTACAACACCCTATCATATTTCCCCTACAAGGTTTGTTTCAAAAAAACAATATGATGGAGACAATGTTTAATCAATCACTGCATAACAAAACATCTCATTGTCACTCAATATTTTAATATTCACTACTAAAAAACACATTTGCATCAATAAACTTCCTTTATCAATCACCATAACATCTTTATCACAAACCCTTAATGCAAGAAGATAGCACACAAGGCATCCTTTGTATTTTTTTTTTCAATAATATTTTAAATTGCCTTCAAATGACTCTCCACATAAACTTTTCTAATTTGTATTACCTTCTGAGTATATTAAGAGGACTTCATGACTAAGTTTTGCATGCTGGTCTTGTATCTAACAATATATATATATATCTAGATTTAGTTTTTCTGAGAAAACCCATATTCTTTCTTGATCAACACTCTTCACAACACTTCACATTCCCTATATATCTAACTCTTCATTTTCCTCAATAAACTTTATATACAACACTCAACTTTGATACCATTAGGGTTTTTCTAATCTCACCTCAAAAACCTCTAAACTTCACCACTTCAAGAAGATAGTAAAACTGCCTTATATGGAATACATGCATTCATTCGTCAATCTTCTAACTATGGTGTTATCCATTAGGGCTTGAGACAAATTCAAACTACAACCATTGATAAACAAGTTTGCGGGCATCCAAATTTAAATCTCAGACCTTGATTTTCAAATCCCGCTCTAGCTTTAGTTACAACCTACAACTACTAGTTTCACTGGGAGAAGGGCTAGTAAAAGACTACTTATAAACACCCTTCAAGTGGTCATCAGTAAGTTATAAACCTTTAATTGAAAGTCACTTATCAAATAAAACAAAAGTGATTGAAGGTTGTGATGAGTATATTAGGGTTTAATGTAGGCTTTTAGGACTTCAACCTAGACTTTAGGTTTTTTCTTTCCTTGAAAATAAGACTATAAGTCTAACACTTAAACACCTCTGCACCATGAATAAGTGTACAACATAATCACTGAGCACACAAAATAAACATTCTTCATCACCTTATCAAACATGAAGACAACCTAATATATCATCACCATGAAGGAACAACATGATACAACAATGCTTTGACCATGCAACCTTATTGGATACCTAATGAAGACATCAACAAGATGCATTACCATTGCATGAAGACATCAACAAGATGTTCTTGAAACAACATGTGAAATATTTTAATCTTAATTTCATAAGATGATCATTCATAAAGCAATGTATGTTTATTCTATGTGAATTAACCCTTCTCTGCCACAAACTCAACCTTCTCCATGAAATCCTTTATGCCATAATACAATCCTAAGATGAAATCTTGTAAGCTTTAGATGAGAGATGAACATTCTCTGTGAAATCCTGTAAGCAAATAACTTGAATGATCTAAAGTCCTATGTATGACAACTGCATCAAGACCAATATCCCATCAAATGAGCTTCATCAAATTATAACATAACCTGTTTGTTGCATGTGAGCGTTTGAGAATAGAATACCATAAAAACCCTAATTTAATATGTCTTCAATCTAACCGGTCACTCCAATCACCTCAACAAATGAACAACTCTATCATGTCATCAAGACACACACACACATTGTATATCCTTAAAGCATCATCCCTCGAACATGTGAAGCAACACCTCCTGATTCCTGATGAAGCTTGGCATTGTAGAAGCTTGGCATTGTAGATCATGTGAGCTATCAACATATCAACACATCAAACAGCATCATGAGCATGAGCACTTTGACATCAATGACAATTGCATCACAATATTCTCCCCCTTTGTCATTGATGGCAAAACCAAAATTGCTCTCTCCCTCTTTGACATAAATGACAAAGGGTACTAGGAGCAGTACTCCCCTCGCAGATAAGTACCTTACATCTGATTGCACTGTGTTTCCTGTTCAAATATCCCTGAGATCAAACAGAAAAGGCCTATTAGAGAGCAGAATCAATAGGAATAAGCAAATAACTCACCCTGTCACTTAAACTCTGACAGATGTTATGCATTAGACAGTGCACATCTTTATAGAAGCACATTGTAGAGACTATTGACATGCACGAACCATCCAATTCTCAAGAGAGATTTCCAAAAACTCCATTCCCTATTCATTGGCATTATTTTCATTGAGTTCACACTTGAACTATCCCTGCCCCTTGACAAAAATTCTATCCACCAATCCTGCAACACTAACAGATAAACTTCTCTGATTTGGAACTACAACTTTTAAGAAACTCCCATAGTTTCATAACTGCACCCTTCGTTGGTGTTGCACTTGAAAGATCCATGTTATTGTATAGAATCATATGATGAACTATGATCAGCGTTACTATATAATGAGCCTTGCCTTTTTTTTCAAATTGACTAACTCTTTAACATTCTTCTAACAGAGGTGTCATTGAGATCAAAAACATCATTAACTTGCAAAAAACCTGAGTACTAGACACCAAACTATTTAGGCACATCATAATGGAAGGCAAAGCACATCAGACCATATAATCAAGATGATTTCTTGAACAACTTATTACTCCTATCCTGAAGGCATCCTAAGATCACATCATGTGAAGCATGTTGCATTTAAGCTAAACTCTCAAATCATAAAAGCATGTCAAGACATCATAGCATATGCATGAGAAAGAGGGATTGAAACATGAAGTTTGAGGGCATAAAGCACATGCAACATGAGGTGAAAAACTCTAATCCTCGATATTACTACTTATTAAACCATGATCAATGTTATCTTTGCCACATATACCATGACAAGATAGTCATTCATGAAGATAAAATGAGGTGTGCATTCATTGTACCCCTGATCAGATCAAAGGATCATTATGCAACAATAAAGAATCATTGTCACCAAAACTAAAATTGTCAAAGCAAGCATCACTGTACTACTGTAACAGTCAAAAATCAATTGAAAGCACTTGAATCGTTGTACACCACTATATGAGCAAACCAAAGTCCAATCCACTATATATCAATGACCAAGAATCAAGAATCAACAAATGTAAGAAATGAGGGCATCAAGAAAACATCTAAATATTCTACTATACTGCTCCACTATACCACTGCAAGAAATGAAGTCATCAAACTTAATCAACTGAAAGTATCACTGCAATATATCACTAAGCACTATATCACATCACTTGTCGAAGACACCAAGATCACTGCACCATCATGTCCTTGCAAGTCCTCTGCATCACATAAACTATCCTGGTGAACATTAACATTACCTTTGTATACCAACACCATCATGTTTGTAGCAGACCCATAGAATTCCTGTTGGATATCACTGACATAAGAACTCCTATCATGGAATGATGGCAATGATTGCACAGAGCTTGGTAAAGAATGGAATCAACTGATTAGAATCAAACTTGACATGATGAAACCTTTGAAGTAACCTGAGTATTGAAGAAATAAGACACCATCATTGTTTAACATAATGATATGACTCCTCAATAACATGTTGATCCATCTTATAATGATATTCTAAGATAAACATGAAAGCAATACAAACCCCTCTTCAAAGAATCAACTCCATATCAAGGACTACACTGAGATCAAGCAAATGCCACTGTCACCAGCATAATGCAAACAACCAAAGCAAATGTAAAACATTATACGTTTACTACTAACATAGTACTGTCCTCACTACTCAAGATACCATACCATAGTATCAATGGATTGTGAGTAGAATACCAAACATAGTCACTGCCATTCCAACTAGATATTGTATATTGTTCAAGAAGAACATACTGAATTCATTTCTGCCAAAGGAAATCATACAACTATGTCAATTGCTTTAACTTCCATCAACTAACTCTAGATGCAAAACTAAACACCTTCACACCATCAAGACATTTTAAACAACAACCTGCAACTGTTATACATCAATAACAAGGGACATTGAATATCATCAACAAAGCAATGACCTTCTCATCTATCCAATGACATCAGCAAGCCTCTAGAATGGATGTCATATTCTATTCCAAAACATCAGACAAAACAAGAGTAGTACTGTCAGTTTGTAGCATAAAATACACCAAATGTCAATATGAACCCAACCAAGGCAAAGACTGTTCGCTAAGACTGTCTCAATGAAAATAAAGAATCATACAATGAAGATATCAATGATAACATTCCTCCAACAAGAACTTGCATTCAATTTCACTATCTTCAATGTTGTCAAACAATCCTTCATTTGCATCACAAGTACAAGAATGCTATCAAAGGATTCAAAACTATTTTATACCTTTGTCAATGAGACATCAAATCACTATTCTAGAAACACTTTCTCACCCTGCTACATAAGTGCTACACTTTTTTGATTTGCTACTTGGGAATGAAAGATAAGACATTGAGAACTATAAAAAATGAGAGTTTGAACACCATGAAATCACCATTATCAAACCCATGTCTGACCTTTGATGAGAGTAGTCATACTTGAGGTCATGGTATTCCATATACACTTGAGATGTCTTTGATGACTTCTTGTTTTAAACACACTCCTGCAGCATATCTATTGTGACTCTTTAACAGTAATATCATTGAAAACAAAGCATCAATAAAGTCCCTTGTTCTTATTCTTGTTAGAAATAACTAAGTGCCAACTGATCCAAATCAAACTTGTTATAGGCCACCTTTTCATCCAGGGTTAAAAGATAGGACTTAGTTATTTCACAAAAATAAATAAGTGTCAACTGATCCAAATCAAACTTAGTTGAAAGGTCATGTAGAGAAGAGAAAAATATTACAGGTTCCCCATAGAAGTCTAACCGGCTTGGGTAGGTCCTAATAGTGGAGTACCATAGGAAAGTGTAGAAGAAATAAGAGCAAAAGTAATGTCAAGTCACATACTGGTCAAAAGGCATCATCTATACCAAACTCAGATGTTGATATACAATCAGTTGATATAAATGTTTCACAGGTTGAGTCAGTCATTAAATTAGAAGAAGAGTTTTCTGGAGTTCTTTTCTTTGATGGTTCAGATTTTTTTGTTTGGTGTATTAGAATGCAAGTCTATCTATCTTCTTTAGGGTATGGTGTGTGGATGTCAGTTGAAAAAGGGAATTTTATTTCCTCTCAATCACCTAATACTGCAAATAACAAAGAGGCTTATGAATGTAATCATATAGCAAAAAAGGCTAATCTGGTTGGATTATCTAATGAAATTTCCTGTAAAGTTATGCATTGTGAAATAGCTCAGGATGTGTGGAAGGAGTTGATTAGAATCTATCAAGGTGATGCACTTGAAGAAGAGGATAACTTGGTGTCTGAAGAAAGTGATAATGAAAGGAGACATTCACATGAAGGAGATGAGGTCCAATCTAATTCAGAAGAAGAAGATCACATTATGAATGATGATGAACATGAGTGTGAAGTTGATATAGAAGGAGAACTCATGTGTTCTCTGGGTGAGATCAAGAATTACAGAAAGGAAAATCATAGATTAGAATTGCAGCTACAACAAGAAAAAGATTCCAAGTATAAAGCACTTTTAGATCTTGAAAGAGTATCTTTTGATTTTGAAGAGGCAAGAAATCATATTATAGGCTTAAAGAGTCATGTTGATGAATTTGACAAATTTATTATCAGACTAGAGACTGAAATTGAGGAACTCAAAAGAATAATAGATGTAACAAAATTTGACCTTGAGGTTAAAAGAATTGAAAATCTGAAATTAGAGGCTGAAATTGTCAATCTTAGAAAATATTATGAAGGTCTCAAGGTTTTGTCCAAGAAATATCAGGAGTTTGAAGAAAGCACAAACAAGTTACATGAAATGTTGGGCAAACAAAAGTATCATAAGGACACTACTAGTTTAGGTTATGAAGAAGGAGAGTGTTCCAAAGTTAGAGAGACTCCTAGAAGGAAAATTGATCTAAGTTATCATGATGCTACTCTTGAAGGCAAAAAGAAGATTGAAGCTGATAAGAAGAAAAAATTGTTCTTGCTACAAGACTGATTCACCCCCCTCTCAGTGTTGTCTATACTCCAACAGGGGAGGCCCATTCTCTCATCTCCTAGCGCCTCATGGAGGTTTTCACTAGGTGATACGTCCTTTATTTTGATTTTATCTTCACCCGAAAGTGCCATAGAGTGGTTTTCACTAGGGGGTGTTGTTTTTATTTTTATATTTTTGGGACTAAGAGCATGGGTGGTTTCTCCAAAGTAGGCAGATGTGTCAAGTTCCATAATATATTTGGCTTTGTGGTCTCCAAGGGGGAAGTGATCTCTGATCCCCATCATTAATGCTATTGCCTCATCTTTCTGTGCAACATCAAGGGTAGGAGGTTCTTGTTGGTCCCAATCTATAAGCTGGGGGTAAACAAGAGGTAGGTCGCGGGAGTCAAATGGAGTGGTGGTTAGGGTATAGATGGTGTATACAGAGGTTTCAAAGAATTCAATGAAATCACTAAAGGAGTCTTGATGGTCTGCTTCATTGATGTTATCGACTGTAGGGGAAACCTTAGCAACCTCACCTACGATACATTCACCATTAGCAAGGATAGATTCTTGTTTCCCATACCCTAATCCATGAAGACGCGGGTTTCTTGTTGCTTGAATCGGCTCCACAATCCCGTGCTCATGAAGGGCTATATCTCCTTGTCCTTTATAGACCATATACTTAACAATCTCAAGACCCTTGCCATAGATTTCAACCGGGATAATAGGGGCTTCTTGTTTTGTTTCCTCGTCTTTGTATAACCATGAGAATATGTCTTCGAGAATATCTTGATCAAGGAGGTGCTTCTTCTCAAAGGTGGGTGATGGTTTGCATTTGATGACTACCGTGGAGACTTCTTCTTCCCTAGGAGCACCAAATGTCTTAGGAGTGGGCAATAATCCTATACAAAAGGTACCATCTAGGTTGTATTTGCCACACCCCATGTCACTTAGCTTGATCTTGACTTTGGGTGGTAGAGATGTTTGTGATGTAGTGGCGATGTTGGAAGGGTCAACATATGAGGTGGATGATGTAGGATTGGTTTGTGAGGCTAGCTTCTTAATGACGTTGTTGTATGGGCAGAAGGTGAGGTCATGTCCTTCCAAAAAGTTGCAATATTGGAAAGGACGGGGATCGGCATAGATAGTAACTTATGTGTCGTTAAGGGGGGATTTCAAGCATTGGTGGAATGTGGACGGGATGGGTTGCATGGCATGGATCCATGGTCAGCTGAGGAGAATGTTGTAAGGAAGCTCAAGGTCAAGTCCCTGACACTTGGTTTCCAAGATTTTCTACCCCACTTGGATAGGGAGTTTGATGGTGCCTTCAAACAATCTCTCGGTATCATTATACCCCTTAATGGTTATACATTCACTAGTGTCCACAACCACATCAGAGTATCCCAAATGTTTTAACAATTTTAGAGTGCACAGGTTTAGGCCAGAGCCACCATATATTAAGACTCTTTTTATGATGTGTTTATGGATGCGTACTTCGATGTGTAAGGCATGATTGTGTTGGTCGTCGGAGGCAAGAAGATCCTTTTCAGAGAAGGTGAGATGATGAGGTGAAGTCATATGGCCCACCATGGCTTGGAATTGATCCACATTCAAGTTGGTGGGGACTTGGGTCTCCATTAAGGCTTTGTCAAGGATTTCTTTGTGAATGGGAGACATATGGAGCAATTCAAGGATGGAGATTTGTACAGGGGTTTTACCTAGATGATCTAGGAGGTTGTATTTGTGGGCAGATGGTGGATTGGTAGATGTAGATATGGATGGTTGATCATTGGTGGGTGCCCCATGACTGGAGACATGGTTGCAGCGAGTAGTGATGACACAATCAGGTGCTTTTTCTTGAATGGTGATGGTGTTGATGTGAAGATTCTTCTATTCAACCCACGACATAGTCAAAAGAAGCGGGAGGTGGTACAACGTGGTAAGCTTGGTTGGACGAGGATGCTTTTCCTTTGTTGTGGTCGAGTAGAGGATCCTTGTAAGCTCCTAGAATGGCATTCGGTGATTGTTTTGGTGGTTCATCAAGGGTTATGTCACCCCTATCTATAAGGTCTTGAATACTATGCTTTAGCTTCATGCAGTTTGACATTTTATGCCCCTTCACGCGATGATACCCAGAAAAAGAGATTTTCATCAAACCAAGTGGGCTTGAATTGATCCTCACTGTAAGGTCTAATAGGGGGTAGCGTGATCATGTCTACCTTTACAAGTTTATTCAAGACATCTTCAATGGGTTCCCCTAAAGGTGTGAATTTGCTCTTGGGATTATTATTTTGTTTGGGTGGTCCTTTGGGGACATTGACATTGTTTGTTGTGGATGTGCTTGGTGGTGCTTGATTTTGTACATGTTGAACAACGTTCACATCAGTGATGCTGTCGTTGAGGGTGTTTTTATTCTTTCCCCAAAAGCGAGATTTATTATTTGATTGCATGTTGTTGTTTGTGTTCAGGGTGTTGTTGTTAACCTTGTTATTGTTGTTGTTGTCGTAGGTATAAAGTTTTATGGAGCCCTTGGCGATGAGGGCTCTTTCAATGGTAGTTTTCTTGTCTATAACCTCTTCAAAGATCAATGCACATTGTATTTGCAAATAGAAACCCATTTCTTGACTAAGGTTAGCCACAAATAGGGTGACTAGTTGTTTTTCAGGGATAGGCCAAGGGAATTTGCTTGCCAAACCTCTCTATCTTTGCAAAAAGGTAGTGAAGGATTCTCCATTCTTTTGTTTGGTATTGCAAAGATTAGTCATTGATATTTCATGTTCGAAATTATAGGAGAAATGGTTTACAAACTTTTTTGTGAGCTCATGGAACGTTTTGATACTTGGAGGAAGGTGAGCAAACCATTCGGTGGCTTGACCACTAAGGCTTCGAGGAAAGAGTCTCATTAGATAGGTGTCGTCATATGAGACTTTGAGGCAAGTGATATAAAACTCCCTAAGGTTCGCCCTAGGGTCTCCCTTTCCTTTGTATTTGTCAAATTTGAGCATTTCAAAGTTTTTGGGAAAGGGAGGCATGTACAATGTCCTATCAAATGGGTAAGGGAAAATATCCTCGAAAGAATATTGCTTTTGTTTGTTTCCTTGTTGCATGTTGTCCACCTTTTGAATTAGTGTTTGGATGACACTTGTTAAATCCAGTGTTGGGGGTGGTTGTGGAATGTATGTTTGTTGATTTTGCATGAGTTGTTGGATATAGGGTGGAATTTGATTTTGTGGGATGAGGTTTTGGTTTTGTGGGACAAGGTTTTGATTTTGTGGGATGAGGTTTTGATTTTGTGGGATGAGGTTTTGATTTTGGTTTAGTTGAGTGAGGTATTGTTGATAAGTGTGAAGTTGTTGTAGAATGTGGGGTGGTATTTGTTGATTTTGATTAGGGTTTGGTTGTGATGTTTGGGTGGAGGAGGTAATGGGTGTTTGGGAAATAGGTGGAATTACATGTGTAACTGGATGATGGATTATTGACAGGAACATTGGAAGTGTTGTGGGGTTGTCTAGAGAATAGTTGTTTCATAAAAGCTATGGTGTTAGCGTTAAGCAGAGGCACACTTGTGGAAGCACTTGCGTGCACGGGGTTGTTGGGAATATTGAGAGTGATTTGTGGGATAGATGTTGTTACGTTTGATGTGGTGGTAGAGGTAACAACTGGGTTATTGATGGTGGAAGTGGTTGTGGTCGAGATGTTAGGTGTAGCGGATGTATTTGTGGGATTTGTGGATGTAGTGATGTTTGAGGCTTGAGATGTATTAGGGATGGTATGGCATGTAGAAGGTTGTGATGAGGTCGTGGGGTTGTTAGAGGAGGATGCATTATGAGGTATGCTAGCACCAGTCTTGAGGAACTTAAGATATCTATTAGGATATGATCTTAGGACTTTATCAAGCATATTCATGGAATCGACATCTTGTGTAAAGTCTAAGATATCTTGATCCACTTGTATGGTGTTAGATAGTTGTGCTTGTGATGGGATGGGGAAAGGATTTATCATAGTGGTCGTGTCATAGGATGGCACTTTTTGGATGAAAGGGACATTATTTTGGTTAGTTGGTGGCATCCCTGTGCCAAAGTTATTTCTAAGATGGGCCATCTCTTGAATTGTGATCTTGTCATGGGCATGCAATGATGTGGATTCGATTGGGGGTGGATGAAGGTCAAGACCTTAGAGAATTGATTTAATTTATTGGACCCAAGGGTATGTGATGATGAAGGGAAACAAAGATTTAGGTTCAAGAGAATATAATCCCTAAAATCTAAATCCAAGGATAGAGGAAGTTATGGTATGATTTTGATTATAGGTTTTAACCTTTAGGAAATAAATCTCAAAAAGATGGCAACCTAAGGGTAAATGTCAAGGGTATTAATTTTCAAAAATTTTGGACCAAAGGAGTGAAAGATGGAATGGATTGGAAAGATGATTTAGTTTGGGATGGGTTGTTTGGATGATGTATCAACTAAGGAAAAAACTTTAGGCGATTCAGCTATTTTGGAGGATAGATTTTGATGATAGTTAGAAGGATGTTCAAAGCAAAATAGGTCTAGATTTTTTTGGATGTTGTGAGATGGATGATTCTTCTCATTCAAGGTAGACTTATGACCTTAAGCAAAAAAAGGGATGATTATTCTACTTGAAGGTAGACTAATGACCAACAAGCAAAATAGGATGTGAAAGGATAAAATCTAGATTCAATTTTTAGCTCAAAGGTTGATTTGGGATATGGTTGATTGAGTTTTTTATTATGGGATTTTTTTTGGATGTTTTTGATTTAGGATAGATGGATGAAGTTTGGATGGGTTTGTTGGATGATGAATTAAGGTCCAAAAGTAAAAATCAAATGGATAAAATTATGAAAGGGGATGGATTATGGATGGGCACAATAGCTTGATTTGTGAAGAAGGGTCCAATAATGAAAATGATTATTCTCTAAGGTCCAAATGGGAATGTGGATGAAGATTTTGGGTCAAAATGGCTACGGGGATGGTTTTGATGGATTTTGGGTAAGGTGGCTGTAGATTATGGATGTGTAGATTTCAAAGGTCCCAAAATAGTTTTCTAGGCACATGCGCAAGCTGATTTGAAAATAGCGCTAGAGCTTAAGGATAAGGTGCCACAATAGTGAGTAATGGCACCAAGGATTTGGAAAATGGCGCTACAACAGTCACAGGGACTATTTAGGCACCAAACAGAGGGTTTTTGGTGCCAAAATAGGGTAGTGATGGCATATTTTTGGTAAAAATGGGATTTTGATGTCAGATTTTAGATTTTTGAAGCTTAAATGATCGTGATTCTTTGGAAATGTCAAATGTTTCAAGGATGATTCAATGACTTAGGAATTTTTTGGATAATGTCAATGATGTTTTTCTTGGCAAGCATGCAAACACTTCAAACAAGAGAACACAATGGCCAAAGGTTTTGTTGTGAAAATGTGGAAATTTATCAAGAACTTGTACAACCTAAGGTGAGGAAAGGACAATATTTGTTGGATTCCCACTTGGATTACTCCAACTGCACTTAATTAGAGAGGATAGCTTAGAAGTTTGGTGGCATTGGTTCCCCTTTACACGTCACACACTTCTCGAGCACACCAAACATCAAATTCCTAAAGATTCGAAGATCTCAAGAAATTTGCTATCTCTACTTTGAACTACAAGAACATGGGACAACTTCAGAGGTCCGACGTCCTGTGCCAACAAATAGAAGGTTAAGGAAATCAAAATGAAGATAAAACACCAAATAGAATGATGTGTTTATGGATTACTGACGTGAACATTAGAAGTGTTGTGGGATTTGATGGGTTCAAATGTTGACTTCTTTTATGCTATTTATTATGCTTCCAGACTTCATAGCTATGCTATTTCAGATACTTTTCTAAGACATTACTACCATAATATGTTGTCTTTTATATATATTCTGCAAATCTTGAACTTAATATGCCAATATGAAACATGGTGATGATATTTGTCAATTGCATGAGTTAGACATAAGTATGTATGTATATAAATGGGATTTTGTAGATTAATTATGAAGGCTATTTTGTATGCATATGTTTTATGGATTAACCCTATGCAGTAGCAAGTTGGTAGCATTAAGGAGAGGAGAATTCGTAGCACATTGCAAGACAAAGCATTGAAGGAAGTCACAGTTAAGTGCCAACTGAAGCTGAACGTGATCATCATGGAAGAATAAATACAAGAGAAGAAGAAGAGTTTCTCTAAGATTCTAATCGCAGCTTATGTGTTTTCATTCATGAGCTGTTGAATAGGAATTTCTGTTTGAGCATGAATTTTCTTCCTTTGTTTCAGTTAGAATAATAAATTGATCTCAAACCTATACCTTGATATCTAAGGATGAATTGATGATCAAGGTAGTTGGTAGTTACATCGTACTCTCCCATTTCTGTATAATTTAGGAGGGATTTGTTCGATGGGAAGTTAAGATTTTCTTTCCAAGTTACTTTATTTTTATAGTTGCTCAACAATTACTCTATTTTTATCCAGACATGTTTTATTGAATACAATCTGAAAAGATCATGTTTCTGATATGAAGTGAATACAACTATGTGTTATGAGAATCTGAAGTAGATTTAGTTTCTAGATTAAGTGAGATAGTTCCCTGATCTAACCACTCAAGGTACTAACCCTCACTTTTTATCTTTCCTTATTTATTCATGTATTTCTAATTAAAACAGTTTCATGTTATTTTATAAAGTTGCATTGTGGAATGAGTAGGATATCTTGATTTCTATTTCTAGTAGTTGTGATCCATGAATAGAATACATATTTTAAGTCCTCCAGAGGTTAGTGTCAATTCTTTTATCATTCTGTGTATTTTGAGTTAATTCTGTAATTCTCTATTGAATATAGTTATCTTTAGCTTATGCTGGAGGTACCCGTAGCAACTGGATTTTTAACTGTTTTTGTTGTTCTTACATTTCTATGAACTTTAGTAAATTAAGTTAATTAGAATAAGTTTGTATGAGTTAGTTTAGGATAGAAATGAGTCTTGAAGGCATATATAGTGTGGGCATCATCATAAGCTTACGCTCCTTGGTCGATAATTTAATGTAGGAATGCAATGATAGAGTGGACTGTTCAGATAGGTTTACCCCTAAATTTTGTTTAAGTCTACAACGCATTAGTTTTCCTCTACATTTTTGGCGTCGTTGTTGGGGATGGTGCTACCTTCATAGTCTCATTAGTTTTATGTGCTTTCATAGATTAAATTTTGATTCTAGCATTAGAATTAATGAATTCATTTTTCTTCAAGAAACACCAGACATTATACTAACATTGTGCATGACCGTGGAAATATTAAGCTAAAACTACTGTATGCAGAGGCAAAGAGATCATCAAGGTAGATTTCTCCCTTCAAATTCTTAGGATAACAAAGACACACCTGACTTTACCAACTACACAGTAGAAAGCGCTGAAGAAGAGTTTCCTCTTACATTTTCATCAACACCTCCTACATCTCCATCAACTTCCTCCACAACCACAGAAGGGAATTTTAGAACCATGGCATATGCTGTAGTAGAGGATCCTCCAGGACAAGCAACGCTTGAATTCCCTATCCTAGACCAAGCATGGGCTGCTACTCTGAAAAATATACCACCTTCTGCATTGCCTATTTTCTATGGCTTGGTGACCAAAGATCTTGACACTTTCCTATTTGAGTTGATGCCCTATGTAGGAGTTATGATTACACCATTGATCCTTATAGACTCAAGTTGTTCCCTGCCACACTAAAAGATGCTACTTTAAGGTGGTTTATGGGGTCGGGGAAAGATGTCATTCCAGACTGGGATACCATGAAGATAAAGTTCCTAGCAAAATATAAAGATTATTGCAGAGGACATGATAGGAGGAGAGATGACATCTTCAGGATGTCACAGAAAGAGGATGAACCACTAGAAGGCTATGTTGAAAGATTCTAGTTTGCCTTGAAGAAAAACCCTCAAAATAGATTGTTTGAAGAACCACTGAAGCTGGTCTTTTTGAGGGGAGTTAATGATGACTGCATCGATGCCCTCAATCTCATTGGAACAGGGGTTATATCTCAACTTCCCTTTGAAGATGCCTGCAGAGCCTACATAAATTATTCTTGAACATTTTCTAGAAAACCAAGGGGAGAAAGAGTAGCCATCATAGGCAAGGCAACTAATGGAGTTTCAAGAGTGGAGATTAGTAACTTGTTGACCAACATGAAGGAGGACATTATTAGCCATATGGCTACACAACTAGACACTCTTCATATCAAGAAAAAATAAGCAGAGACAGATACAATGCTTACTAAGTACTACCCTAGTTGTAGATAGAGGAAGGCCAATTGTAAATGCAAAAGGGTGGCCAGTATCCAGCAAGAAAAGATTAAAAGGTTAGAATTACAACCATTTGAAGGAGAAGATGGGCAACTATTCTTCATAGCTTAAAGGAGACCTTGGCAACAAAGACAAGGTATGCCCTCTGATCCACTTAATTTTAATTCTCCCTTTCCTGCTACAAATCAGAACTTCTCTGCTTGGAATACTCAACAATGGCCTGGCAACCCAAATGCATGGCAAAACCCACAATGGACTACCTCCCAATGGCATCCTCCATAGGCTGGTTGGAACCAACAATAGCCAAATCCATGGCCTCAACAAAATTTCCAAGGTCCCAACTATAACCCTTAGTGGCCTACTCAACAGTAACAATGGCAACCTCAATGGAACAAAGGCCAACAATGGTAGCAAAATGCACAATTTCAACAACCAATGATTCCATCTTAGCCACAACAACTAGCTATAATGCCACCATCAACACCTCAAAATCCACCTCCTAGACCAACCCAAAGCCCTTCCAAACCTGCACCTAACCCTAACAACAAGTCTGTTCAACAGGCTTATACTAACGAGGTAATGCAATATCCCACCTGTGGGGTGGAAGTGAGTAATGTTCATCTTAGATTAGGGAAGCAACTTGCAGGAGCTTCATCTCCCCAAATTACAGAGCTTGAAGATGAAGAACCCATTGAAGAAGCCTCAAATAAGCCACCTTTGGAACTTGAATCAACCCAAGATTCCCAAACTACCTTACAATAGAAGCCTCCTTTTCCTGAGTGCTTGGTCATGCAAAAGCAAACAACCCAAACTGATACTGTCCTTCTCAGCCAGCTAAAAGATATAAGCATTAAGATTTCTTTAATCCAAGCCATCAAGGATATTCCCATCTACACTAAAACTATTAGGGATCTTTGCATAAAGAAGCCAGGAAGGAAGAGAATAGACCCTCAGACAGTGCATGTTTTAGGTAATCTTGCTGATATCATGTTGGGTAATATAACTATTCCCAAATACATAGATCTAGGTAGTCTAATGATGGATGTAAAGATCAATGGGACTCTAATTTTAAGAATACTTTGATAGATTTAGGTGCTGCAATCAATGTCATGACCAAGGAGACAATGCAGACACTCCAATTGAACAACCTTAGGCCTACTCAGATAGTCTTGCAATTAGCTGATAGGTCTACAGTCAAACTTGAAGGAGTCATAGAAGATTTGGTCATTGCATTAGATTCTTGGGAATACCCTGTTGATTTCATAGTTTTGCGGCTAAAGGTTAATCTTGCTGGTTATCCTCTTATACTGGGTAGACCATGGCTTGCCACTTCTGATGCATTTATAGGTTGCATGTTTGGTAACATGATCATATCCAATGGGACAATGACCAAGAAATTGGTTTTATATCCACCAGCCCAACCATACCATGAGCTTGAGCTGACTATTTGGCCTAGCCTAGAGGATGAGGACACCTATTCCCTGCAATGACTATTGAACATAACCCTTTATTGAATATTCCAGATGAAGATGAATTAATTGCTCACATTATACAAAATAATTGTGGGAGCAACCACAACAGCAAGACTGCCTATCTTGCTTACAAAACCCTTTGAGCAACATAATACCCAACAGTTCATCAGAAGAAGTCTCCCAAATCTTCCATGCATTATTACCTCAGCAATGCTTACCTGTATTACCCAACCTTGATTTGTCTTCTGTGTAAGAACTATCTAAACAGGTAGAAATCAAGCCAGGTAAGATGTTGAATATTAACAATACATTGACTGATGAACAACAACAATCCTTGCATGAAATATTGCATACACACTCAGCAACATTCACTTGGGATTACAGTGACATGAAAGTGATCTTGCCTTATGCATGCACAAAATATATATTGATGATGGCTATAGACCCATCAGGTAGCAATAGAGGTGCATGAACCCCGCCCTCAGAGAGATTGTAAAAGCTGAGCTTCAAAATCTTCTGGATGTAGACTTTATATACCCCACTTTAGACAGTGAATGAGTTTCACCATTGGTCATAGTGCCCAAGAAAGGTGGCAAATGGAGAGTTTGTGTTGATTACAGGGAACTGAATACTACTACCAGGAAGGATCACTTTCCATTTCCATTTATTAACCAAGTTCTTGGCTCTTTAGTAGGCAAGAAATATTTTTCCTTTCTTGATGGTTTTAGTGGTTATAACCAAATTAATAAGACAACGTTTACTTGCCCTTCGAGGACATATGTGTATTTTGTCTTTCCCTTTGGTTTGTGCAATGCTCCAGCTACATTTCAATGAGCAGTCCTCACTATTTTCTCTGATTTTGCCCATGACAACACGAAGATTTATATGGATGACTTCACCACATATGGTGACACATATAATGAAGCCTTACACAATTTGGAGAAAGTGTTGAAACGATGTACAGAGCACAACCTCTCTTTGAGTAATGAAAAGTGTTTTTTGATGGTGACACAGGGAATAGTCTTGGGACATTTCATCTCAAGTGCAAGCATCCAAGTTGACCCAAAGAAGATTGAGATCCTATCTACCCTACCTATTCCACAAAAACAAAAGGATGTAAGGAGCTTCTTGGGCCATGCAAGATATTATAGGAGGTTCATTCAGGATTTTAGCAAGATTGCTGCCCCTCTGTTTACTCTACTGACGAAGGACAATGAATTTGAATGGACATCAGATTGTTAGATTTCTTTTGAAAAGCTAAAAACATCATTAACACAAGCCCTTGTTCTATGAGGTCCGAATTGGTCACTACCTTTTCACATCCATACAGATGCATCAGATTTTTCCATTGGGGTAGTCCTAGGCCAACATGAAGGAAACAAAGAATATGCCATATACTATGTAAGTAAAAATCTACAAGGGGCTGAGTTAAATTACACTGTGACAGAGAAAGAGATGTTGGCAGTTGTTTATGCAATTAACAAATTCAGGCACTACATAACTAGTTGCAAGGTATTCATACATACCGATCCTGCAGCCATCAGATATTTGATGAACAAGCCAATAGTGGGTGGCAGACTTGTAAGATGGTTATTGTTGTTAGAGGAGTTTGATATTACAATTGTTGACAAACTAGGCAAGGCCAATGTATTTGTTGATTTTCTGTCTAGACTACCTACACAATCTTCAGAAGGAGTGGTTGATTCTTTCCCTGATGAGAATCTATATTCTCTCACTATACACACTCCATGGTATGCAGATATAGCCAATTATTTGGTTACAGGGCAGATTCCAGGATACTTCTCTCTAAGGGAGAAGAGGCAACTAGTTCACAAATGTTTTCCTTATTCATGGATTTCTGGATTTCCATTTTACACTGGGTCAGATAATATTATGTGCAGATGTATGAGAGAAGATGAGGTGTTTGATATATTGAAGGTCTGTCATGATGAGCTTTGTGGGGGACATTTTGCAGCCAAGAGGACAACCTTCAAAATATTAACAACAGGGTATTACTAGCCAACACTTCATAAAGATGTTATCAAGTACAGTAGGAGCTGTGATAGATGTCAGAGAATGGGGAGGCCTAAAAGAAGTGATGAGATGCCCTTGCAGCCACAAATCTCATTGGCTCCTTTTGACAAGCGAGGATTGGATTTTATGGGTCCTATATATCCTACATCCAACAACAAAGAATATATCCTGGTATGTACTGATTACTTAACTAAATGGGATTCTAGGCTCCCTGAAGCTATTTGGGCATACAGAACAACTTGGAAAACAACTACAGGGTTTACACCTTATGAGTTGGTCTATGGCAAGATAACAGTCATGCCTATAGAATTTAAACACAAAACCTTGAGGACAACAGTGGAACTAGGAATGGATTTGACCACAGCACAACAATAAAGGCTACAACATTTGAATGCTTTGGATGAAATCTGATTGGAGGCTATTCATCACACAGAGGTCATACAGAAACAAAGAGCAAAATGGCATGACAAGCACATCAAGACAAAGGAATTCATTGCAGGTGATTGGGCACTCCTTTATGATTCAAGATACAAGGACTTCAAGGGCAAGCTTTAGTCATGTTGGTTAGGGCAATATGAGATCAAGCAAGTCTTTCTTAATGGTGTAGTTCAATTGCAGACTATTGATACAGTTCAGTTTTCACTGCTAGTAAATGGGCACAAGCTAAAATTGTATAAAAAGCCACTTTAGAAGGATGACTTTCTTATTTCTCTAGCTGCTCACTATGGTCCTCCTGACACTCCTGATGACAATGATGTGACACCAAATGATACACCTTCAGATACTAATCCACCAACACTATCCAGTAATGTGAAGGTTGAATTGCAATACTCAACCTCTATTGTAGAAACATAATTTTCTTTCCTTTAAAATCACATGCACACACAACACATTGTACATGATGACCACTGTCAATTTCAGAGGGACCTATTTTTCACATATCATAGGGACCTGCAGCAGTTGGGCCCTGGTTTCCTATTTCTGAACATATTTAGTCAGGACTTGTGTTGCGGGTGCTTGTAGCAACGAGTGTCTGCAGAGATTTTCAACTATTTGGCACACATTTCATTCTTCTTCAAGTGCATTTCCTTACTACTCCACATGCTTCAATCACCTATAATCCAACGGTTGCAGCATGTTTGTTCAAATTGTATTAACCGGCTGTTACAACAACTTTTACGGTCTGTCAACTCGAATAAATTCTTATGTACTCGCCACCCTCCCATCTACTCTATGCGTATCACTTCGCTCGTGCCAATGTACTAATCTCTTTTTCCAAGGCAATCCACTCCATGCTCTTCATAATCAAATCACATAAGGTAACCTTTTAATGATTATTTTCAAAGTTCCTATTTATATTCATTATTACTAAGTGTTTATCTTATGCATGCAGCAATATATCACCCCTTTTCATGTAATCATTACTCTTTCATCCCTGCACATTTGTTCGTGAAGTGTGGTCACTTCACTTTTCAGTTGGGGGGAGGGGTATATGGTCATTTTTTAAGTTTTTATTTTTCTTTTTACCATCAATCAAATTTTCTTTAAGTTGCTGTCGAGGTTTTCCTATGTTGTTTTCCATGATAGTCAACCTACCTTGAATTGTGAGCTTGTTATTTCCCTGTGAGTGAGTGAATTTCAAATTTTTTAAAGCTATAGTTGGGGGGTGAAAGTATTGACAGGCAATTTTCTGAGGTGGTAAAATTGAAATTAGGCAGAATTAGGAAGAATTGAGAAGTGATAAGAGTGCAGAATATAGGTGCAACGGGGGGTGATGTAATCAGAAGAGAACCATCAGTGCATAAGGAGATATTGGAAGATGTATTGGTTCTCCCACTCTTTACTAGAGTGGGGTGGTTAGACTATTTTAGGAAATTAACAGGGTATGACAATTATATGGAAAGGGATTTTGCAGCAACTCTGTAGTATGACGAAGCGATAATGAGGGGATTAGTTGTGGACACCTCTAAAACAACTATTTCCCAAGTCACTAGATTACCATGAATAGAGTCTGAGTATCCAGCCCGTGCTAATGCAGTAGCGACGAGGGAGGAATTTTGCAAGGGTGGTGAGAACCTGAATTGGACCACACAAGGTACAAAAATATTATCCCTTCCTTTCTTTTGGGGGAAATGTGCTTCATATATTATCAAATATATCACTTGTGATGGTAGCCATAACCTGTTGTATACTGCACACATTAAATTGTTGAATCACATGCGCCATGACAAACTCATTAATGTTCCCAATTATCTGTACAATATATTGAAGAGAATGGCATTTGAGTATCAGAAAAGACAAATAGAGACTAAATTGTCTCATCTTTGTTTGGTAGCTCTACTGGTTAAAATAAGTTTGAGAATCCAGCACCCACAAGTTAGTTGGGATGCTTTTAAACAATGCAAGGATATTTTTGAATTGCTGGAAGTAGATGAGCCTCAACAGGAACTAGAACCAGAAGTTGAACCTAATGTTGAACCAGAGGTTGAACCTGATGTTGAGTCTAAGCGAGAAGAGTTGCAGGAGGAAATTCCTCCAAAAACTATGCCAATGACAACAAAAGAAACCTCAATTCCTAACCCTAAACCCATGAGGGGAACTATGAGAAATGATGCCTCTACTTCTTCTAAGAAGAAGAAGAGTAAGAAGAATGTAGAGAAGCATAAGGGCATTGAGAAAGAGAAGGGTGCAGGGAAAGGAAGAAGAAGAGAAGTCAAAAAAGGATAAAAAGTGAGGATAAGCCAGAAACTGTCACACTTAGGCGTTTAGGAAGATTGAGGAGGTAGAATGTAGGAAAAAGAGTTGACGAGGGACAAGGGGAAGCAGAAAAGGAGGAAGCACAGCGGCAGCAAGATCCAACATTGTTGGACACAACTTCAAAGAAGGAAGGAAATGTCCCTGGGAATACTCCTATTGATGCTAGTGTACTTGCCAAACGTAGAAGGTATTTTTCTTCATCCTCTAGTTCTGATTCAGAGGACATTTTCATTGCAAGAAAAATGGGAAAGACAGTCCCTGGCAGCCCTGTTAGAGAAATTTTTAATGTTGCTAAAAGTAAGGATGAAGGTTTTGATGTTGAATAAGAAAAAGAGTTGTTTGAAGATAGAAATATGAGGCAAGAACTTCAGGAAGCCCTTAATAGAATTAAACAATTAGAAGAACAAGTGAAACAGAATGGAGAGAAGGATAGGGAGAAAGAGATAAGAATAAAAGAATTGGAGGCAAAGATTCAGACATATGGTCATGGATATAACATGGATCTCTTAGCACAAGTGATTGAGAGTAAAATGGAAAATGAGGAAAAAGAAGCTCCAATCCTGCAACCTCCTATAATAAGACCTCCAACATGCCCCATTGTTCTATCTATGGTTTTTGAATTGATGAAGTTCAATGATGAATTCAAGCAAGAAAAAGAAAAATGGGAAAAGGAGAAACAAATTCTTAATACACCATTAGACAGTAAAAATGCTGAGTTAAAAAGGTTGGAAGGGAAGCTAACAGAGGTACTTGACAGGGCAATTCAAATCATAGAATGCAGACCTCCACCAAAAGTTTAAGCCTTATTTCTCAAAGAAAAGTTTCTTAGTTTTCAATTCAATAGATTCATCAATGATCAATCCATTTCCATCTATTCAAGACATGATTTTTTCCAATTATTTCAAGGAGTCAGTTTGGAAGAACAAGATCAACTGTGTGAATATTGTTTGCACAATTATTTGATGGATGAAGATACAGAGTGGAACCCCTTGATCTATGCTGGTGATCTTCAAGTCAGAGCACTAATGTCTTATCTCAGAAATGAGCAACTTAGAGGGGAGCTGATGGATAGATATGAGGAATAGGAAAAGAAAATGCCACTGCAGATTAGGAAACAAGCATTAGATCCCGAAGTAATCCTGACCCAATGGTTAACACTACTTTCTCATAAGGGTCCAGGTAAGGTAATTATGGATTTAAGACTCAGGGATTATAGGAGAATATAGCGGTTGGCAGTATCTATCATTCAGAATTGCAAAAGGTATGTTTAGAATAAATGGGATAGCTTGACCTAGAATTGTAGAAGAAAGAGCCTCATTCTCTTCACAGCTTTATGAATATGTTTTAGAGGTTGCGCAAGTACATCCAGATCTAAAAAAAAAAAGGAGTGGAATGGCTACCCCTTACTTATCACCCTCCTATTCTTCTTTATCTAGTGCCACATCGGGCAAGAGGAAGAGGTGATGAGTGCAGGCGTGCTGAATTAATCAGGTTGGAGAAACTTGCATGCTACAATGGATTCTGTCTCAAATAGGGAAATGGGGTCGGAGAAGATATGGTTTTGAGGCAGATAACTTTGCATTATAACCTTTTCCCCTAGGTGTTTTATTGAATATTTTGCTTGAGGACAAGCAAAAGTCTAAGTTGGGGGGAAATAATGGGTTCAAATGTTGACTTCTTTTATGCTATTTCTTATGCTTCCAGACTTTATACCTATGCTATTTCAGATACTTTTCTAAGACATTACTACCATAATATGCTGTCTTTTATATATATTTTGCAAACCTTAAACTTAATCTGCCAATATGAAACATGGTGATAATATTTGTCAATTGCATGAGTTAGACATAAGTATGTATGTATATAAATGAGATTTTGTATATTAATTATGAAGGCTATTTTGTATGCATATGTTTTATGGATTAACCCTATGCAACAACAAGTTGGTAGCGTTAAAGAGAGGAGAATTCACAACACATTGCAAGACAAAGCATTGAAAGAAGTCATAGTTAAGTGCCAACTGAAGTTGAATGTGATCATCATGGAAGAATAAATACAAGAGAAGAAGAAGACTTGCTCTAGGATTCTAATCACATCTTATGTGTTTTCATTTATGAGCCGTTGAATAGGAATTTCTATTTGAGCAGGACTCTACCTCCTTTGTTTTAGTTAGAATAATAAATTGATCTCAAACCTATACCCTAATATCTAGGGATGAATTGATGATCAAGGTAGTTGGTAGTTACATCGTACTCTCCCATTTTTGTATAAGTTAGGAGGGATGAGTTTGATGGGAAGTTAAGATTTTCTTTCCAAGTTACTTTGTTTTTATAGTTGCTCAACAGTTACTCTATTTTTATCCAGACATGTTTTATTGAATATAATCTAAAAAGATCATGTTTCTGATATGAAGTGAATACAACTATGTGTTATGAGAATCTGAAGTAGATTTAGTTTCCATATTAAGTGAGATAGTTCCCTAAGCTGGCCACTCAAGGTACTAACCCTCACTTTGTATCTTTCCTTATTTATTCATGCATTTCTAGTTAAAACTATTTCATGTTATTTTATAAAGTTGCATTGTGGAATGAGTAGGATATCTTGATTTCTATTTCTAGTAGTTGTGATCCATGAATAAAATACATATTTGAAGTCCTCTGAAGGTTAGTGTCAATTCATTTATCATTCTGTGTATTTTGAGTTAATTCTGTAATTCTCTGTTGAATATAGTTATCTTCAACTTATGCTAGAGGTACCCATAGCAACTGGGTTTTTAACTATTTTTGTTGTTCTTACATTTCTATGAACTTCAGTAAATTAAGTTAATTAGAATAAATCTGTATGAGTTAGTTTAGGATAGAAATGAGTCTTGAAGGCATATATAGTGTGGACATCATCATAAGCTTACGCTCCTTGGTCGATAATTCAATGTAGGAATGCAATGATAGAGTGGACTGTTCAGATAGGTTTACCCCTAAATTTTGTTTTAGTTTACAATGCATTAGTTTTCCTCTACAAGTTTGTCTAGAGAATAGTTGGTTCATAAAAGCTATGGTGTTGGCGTTAAGCAGAGGCACACTTGTGGAAGCACTCGTATGCACAGGGTTGTTGGGAATATTGAAAGCGATTTGTGGGATAGATGTTGTTATGTTTGATGTGGTGGTAGAGATAACAACAGGGTTATTGATGGTGGAAGTGGTTGTGGTTGAGACGTTAGGTGTAGTGGATATATTTGTGGGATTTGTGGGAATTGTGGATGTAGTGATGTTCGAGGCTTGAGATGTATTATGGATGGTATGGGATGTAGTAGGTTGTGATGAGGTCGTGGGGTTGTTAGAGGAGGATGCATTATGAGGTATGCTGGCACCATTCTTGAGGAAGAACTCAAGATATCTATTAGGATTCAATCTTAGGACTTTATCAAGCATATTCATGGAATCACCATCTTGTGTAAAGTCTAAGATATCTTGATCCACTTGAATGGTGTTAGATAGTTGTGCTTGTGATGGGATGGGGAAAGGATTTATCATAGCGGTAGCATTGTAGATGGCACTTATTGGATGAAGGGGACATTTTTTTGGTCGGTTGGTGGTGTCCCTATGCCAAAGTTGTTTCTAAGATGGACCATATCTAAATGAGGTTAAGGAAATTAAAATGAAGATAAAACACCGAATAGAATGCATAAAATCACTAGTTATACCTTCAAGATGAAACCCCAACTCCTTGCTAAGGTGGAGAGCCTTACACCCTTAGGATCTTGATTTACCCATGGCTTGCATATATGAAATACTCTCAAACTAACAAGTCACTCAAATCTAGCTCAAGAGAGATTTTGGCATAATAAGTTTGCTCAAATTGTGGATGATAAAATGGCTTGGATGATGGTGTATTCATAGGCTTTTTGGAGGGGGATTTGATCTAAGGGTTGAGATTTATTTGAGAGATCAATGGATGAGGATAAATGTGAGGTGGAGGGCTTAGATTCAATCATGGGAAATGGAGGGATGAGAATAAAGATGAATTTTTAATTCATCTTGGGAAGAGAAGTGAATTAAATGAGGTTGGGTGAGATGTATTAGATGTGAATTAAAAATTCACATGGGGAAGAGAGGAGGATTAGAAATGAATTAAAAATTCATTTTGGGAAGAGCACCAATTAATGAGTTATGACCTGTGTAAGGGGTGTAAGAGGTTATTAATGAAGTTTATGACAAGTGTGTATAAAAAATTGTTTTGTGGCATAAATATCAAATTTTTATTTGTGGGATGTGGGGAGGAGTGTTAAACAAGGTTTGACCAAACTAATCAAGGTGGTTAGTTTAATTAATATGGCTGTAGTAAATTAGTGGATGGGTTAATTAGGGATTAGGATTAATTAAATAATGTTTAATTCAAATAATCCTAGGTCTAGGGTCATGTAGGTTAGACTAGCTAATTAAATAATA
Organism: Cunninghamia lanceolata; assembly: GCA_027924645.1. NCBI lineage: Eukaryota > Viridiplantae > Streptophyta > Pinopsida > Cupressales > Cupressaceae > Cunninghamia > Cunninghamia lanceolata. Next base: position 511,223 of record BSBN01000465.1, read on the forward strand.
AGTATTTAATTAACTAGGGTAGGGATAGGCTGATTAGTAGGTTGAATTAATTAAATAAACATGATTTAATTAATTAATTAGTTTTAATGAAAGGAGTGAATTAAACAAATAAAATTTGCACATGTATTTAATTAATTGGGCTAATGTTAGTGAGGGTAACTATTGAATTAAATAAATTAATTCAATTTGAAAGGGGCAATGATGAATAATCAAGTGTTGAGACGAATAATTAATTAAATAAAAATTTAATTAATTAATTGGAAAGGGAGATTGGTGATGTTAGTGATGTTGGAGGTCAGTTAAGCGGTAAATACATTTTTAAGTGTCTACACTTATATCTGATTGTGTTGTAAAGTGAAAACTCTTTTCTCATATATAATGTAAATGTCTACATTCATATTACTATCTCGGTTACCTCCTTTGAAGCAGAAAAAACATAACAGATTTATGTTTGTATATGATTCTTATTATTTAGAATTCAAAAGATCTAGTTATCTTATCCTAGAACTCTTTTTGAACAATATAGTCAATACAGACTACGCCAGTTATATGGCTCTTTATATAATGGATTCATTTGATATAGTTATTCAGAGATTATTATATTCATTTTTATGATTGAGACACTTAGTGTTTTATTGAAACCATGCAAGTAGTGTTGTAGAACAACTAACGAAATAATAGGTTGAGTGGTGCAAATAGACACTCGTTTTATTATTGTGTATATGATTACTAGGGATATATATTTCTTTATGTAAGAAACAACCTTAACCGTAAAGATAAGATAATAGATATATATACTTGTCTAATTGTAATGTTTGATAACAAATCAATCTTAGTCAACATTTTAGACTCTTATGAACCATAGGGTTTGTTGTAATTATGATTTGATTGCAAAGGGTTATAGTCTTGTTATAAAGGATTGAATGATTTTAGTTGTCATAACATTGGAAAAGAATTTTCTACTTAGTCAAAAGTTGAAGATATTAATAATGAGCTCGTAGTCATGATAGGACCAAGAGTATAATCCTTTGGTTTATTAAGTTATTACTATAAGAACATATATATTGTTACTATAAGGGATAGGGAGGACAAAACCTAAACTTAACACCTTAGGGTATTTTTATACTAAAATAATTGTGACCATTATAGAGATCACGATTGAAGGGGCAAGTACCCTAATGTTGATTATTTATTCTTGCTAGTTGGATAAGAAATATTTACCTAATCAACCATGCTTAACCTTGGTAAGATGACCTTCATAGTTGCTATAAATCAACTTACGTTCTTGAGTGTTGATAAGTTTTGGATCTCGAGTATTGTAATGATGCAATGAGAATTCTCGTATAGAGAGATAATCCATAAGGTCTATGGATCATTGACAGTATTTGTAAACTTGTCTAAGTCAAGAAGACAAATATTGAAGCTGTCAAGACTATATAGTAAAACATAGTTGACCAAGTCAAACTGTAGGAAAATGATAGTATCTAAGTCGAGTTAGGGTGGGTGAACATTACGACTACGTTCATTGCTAACGTCTATTCATATTGAATCTTTGGCCAGAGTAATGCATACATCTCTGTGTGCATTGTCGGTTCACCGTATCTGGATTGCATAACCTATTGGATTGATCATACTTAGCTAGAGGGTATCTAAGGTTGTATGATCGATAGAGTTGTGTAGGATACAAAACTAGTACTTAGATGGCAAATTACTGTTGGTCACCTTTGGTCTATAGTCTTTGTGAAGGATAGGGCCACTTCCAAATGGAAGATGTGTGGGAGATCGCTGGTCTATGGTTGGAGGAAAAGCACTGGGAAGATGCTCTCTCTCTCTCTCTCTATCCAATAGAAGATATGTCGAGGCTTGCGATAATGATGTCAACTTTTTAGATCAGTATACCTTTGTGACTTGTGTTTATTAAGACTATGTAAAAACACTATCTATTGCATATATTTGTATTTGTAAAATATTTGTAATTGTAAAGACAGAATGTCGTCTTTGTATATTATATCATGTTGTTTATTTTAGAAAAGAAATTATGTAAATTGTTGCATCTTGATTTTAAGTTAATAAAAGAAAAAAAATCTATCTTTTTCACCTTGTATGTTTTATCTCATGGTAAATATTTATGTTTAGTCTTGTTTAAGAATTTGGGTGTTACTGTCATGCCCACATTTTCCATGTGGTCACAACACACAACACACGTGTCATAGCCACATCTGTCATGTGGTTATGACACGAAATATCAAAAATTTTCTCACGTTTCCCCTAGAAACCCCCTTGCATGCGTAAGCATGCTCGGTGGTGTTCGCTCAAGGCGAAAACACTATAGTCGTCGGCGGGGTACAAGTACAATTGCGTGCAACCAGACGCAAGCAGACCAACAAGGGGGTCTCTATGATGTCGTTAACGTCACTACAAGGGTTATCTTATCAAGGTTCCTAAATCTAAATCTCGGCAAATTCCGGCAACATAACGCCTTACAGCGTAAGTGGGAATTACTCAACACTATTTTACGCACGTGGTTCACTAATAGATTAACAACTTCCCATGACGCCTTGTTCCGACTAAACCGACTCGTGATCTCCCTATTTAATCATTTTTCAACAAGGCACGGTTGTCTGTCTCCTCTCTTGTTTCCTGAAATATACTCCTCCTTCGACTTAGCATTCTCAACAAGGCGGTTCATTTGCTCTCTCTTCCCTTTTCTCTGGGTCTTAATTTTGATTGTATTTTTATCGCGCTCACCTTAACTATTTCTCTGATAATTTAGTTTGTTTATATTTCGGTCTCTCTCTCTTTCGGTTTCTATGCTTTCTTTATGTTTATCCAGACCTTTCTTCATATTTTACATCAATCAGGGTTATCACTGTATCTATTCTTGACATTAATCCTAACTCCCGAATGGTCCAGGTCCTATAGACTGGTTTACTACTTCGCTGGACTCGGTCTCCTAGTTTTCTCCGATCTAGGTTTCTCCTCTCCGTATGTATTAATTAAACTTGTTCCTAAACAAATTTTGGCAGGAAGGTCCATCAACTTAGTTCTCTTATCCCATGTGGGAAATGCCGCACATTTTCTCCTCTGTGTTTTCCAATGTTAGTTTTTCTTCTTCCGACTCTCTTACAGGTTTACTTATATGGACGTTTACTACAGTTTGAGATTAAAATGGCCTCACATGGAATGTCTGTGATGGCTTCTTAAGTTTATTTCTAGTGATCTTTTAAGCAAGGTGACGTGTAATTTTCCTCTTCATTTTCCCGGTTATTGAAATTACGTTGATAGTTGAAACTTCCGAGAAACTCTTTCCGGAATAAGACAGTATATTCCTTTATGCTCTCGTTCAATTATAATTTTATTTTCTATTATTAACGTTAAGAGAAAACGGCCTCTCTGAAAGTCGTAATCATTTAAAAAAATTATAAATATGTAACGATATATTTATATGTATATATATATATATAAGATCGTATATATATAAACATACATATACTTAATTACATTTCTCCTATTTAAAATTACTGTTGTTTATTATAATTACTATTATTACAATTATTAAGTTATCTTAATAAGTTACCTTTCTATTAAACTAGTATTAATCTTCTATTTGTTTTTTTTATATAATATATATATATATATATATATATATATATATATATATTTACATATACAATTATATACCATTGTTGTTATTAATAAGAGGTTCTCCACTTTATAAAATAAAAGCCAACCATGGAATATAACATAAATCCTTTGGTTGTTTTGTTCAACACATAAAATACGGTTTTAAACCCAATGAGAAGGAAGTTTGTATTGTATGCAGGGGAGGAAGAGGCATGGCGGCGGAGGCTGCATTGGACAGTGGTGGGCGGAGGCAGGCTCGGCCGAAGCAGGGAGGACCATGTCTATGGCCGTGGGGAGTACAAATGGTGGCGGGGCTTAATGTTCCGCGAAGGTCGCAGTGTGAAGGGCGCGGCGGGGACAGCGTGGCAGCGGAGTTTTGAGCTCCGCAGGGTGTAAAGGCAGGGGGATGTGGGTCCGCGGTTTAAAGGAAGGGAATGTGGGGAGGGCGAAGCCCCACCCACACCTTGTAATAAACAACAGCGCGGTGGGGATCTCCGACCCCACCGCCCACTGTAAACACCACCGTTGGCTGTGTATTTACACAGCGATTCAACTCGCCTCTCTTTTATTCGATTAACATAACTTTTTAATTCCAGTTTATTACTCTTGAATGATAAATAAATAACTATATATATATATGTATCATGTTCATGATATCACTTAATTTTCTCAACAATTTTTTAAAAATGATAAATAAATAACAACTATATTACATCTATATATATATATATATATATATATATATATTTCATTTTCATAATACCATTCAATTTTCTCCAATACAACAAATAGTCAGTTTCTCATATTCGGTAAAAATGGTAAATAAATAACAACTATTATATATATATATATATATGCCATTTTCATAAATCACTTAATTTTCTCAAATTGACAAACAGAACTATATACATAATAGATTTCCTCTAATCTTTACAAATTAACTGAAACCACTATTTATGAAGAATAAACTTAAACATTTAAAACTGTCTTTTCCATTATAACAATGAACTATAAAACTGACCTTTCAACTAATTAATCCAATCTATCCTTATAATTACAAACCAGCTCAGATTTGATTGCAAATAAGTAAAGATCTCTTCTTTTCACTAACACATTTAATACAGTAAGACTTTCTATTTAACTTCAAACTTTCCATATGAAATTCAAGGTAAATAAATTACATCATACACAATACAGTAAGAACAACTATTTCACTACCCTTAACAAGATGAAAGATAAGGATTTCCTTCTCCCAAACAACTTACAAAAGAAGTTATGTAACAACTAAGTAATAGTCACACCCAATAACATGACCAGGGAGGTTATTTCCTTCACTCCCAGGGTGACAATAAATTACAACAATATCAAGAGAGGTACTCTCTTTTACACTCTTTACAAAAGATCATGCACTAATTCTCATGACAAAGAAGAATAAACTGTTTCTTCATAAATATAACTTCTCCAAATCCAACCAGAAGCTCCAAGAGGAAACCTGCATATCAAAGACAAACAAAGAAGAAAACACCACTCATCTAGCTCTCCTCCCTTCCGTAGACCCGCAAGAGGGTCACCCCCGAGCTAGGGAGACCATACTCACACCTGGGTACTCAAGCACTCCACTTCACAACAGGGACAACAACAAACCCAAAGCACACAAACACCCGTGGGTAAATTACACAACACGGAAACTCAACTACAGTGAGTTTCATAAGGGGCAGGAGAGTGGACACACTCGACTCCAGAGTGTCACCCTTACAGATATTTTAACCAACACAATTTCTCTTGGCCTCAAACCAAGTTTGATCACAAATTTTTTTAGAAATCTGTATTTGACTCTCAAGTCAAAGATACAGTCACAGATACATGCCCTCAAGGCTTTCAACATCCCAAAAGAAGGAAACAGGTATGCACCCAAGGAGGATCTCTCCTCCCCTACCCCAAACTTGATGAGCATTTCTCCCAAGTGGGAGAAGCTCTGTCAAACAACCCGACAACAAACCCCACAGAAAACACATCTAAAACACAAACAAATAATCATCTTTCACACACTTTACATACACATTCAGATATACGAAAGAAAGGTAAAGACCAAACCAACCTTACAAAGCCCTCCTGGAATGAAACTGATGCAGAGCTCACTGAGTTCTCTTCCAACCTTAGCCAACAACTCCCTCTCCATTTCCTCACCTCCCAGCTAACTTTCCTATTTTTGGCAATAATAAAAACTCTCCCCAAAATTCAACTAACTCCCTCTCATCCCAAAAATTGGAAACAAATAACCCAAAATGCTTATCAGTTTAGAGGAATGGGGAGGTGACACTTGTCACCTCCTCACCCTCCCCCAAAACCACTATTCTGTCCTGGTGGCTTATGTCACTCACCCATCCCTAGAGTACTCCTTATCCCTCTCCTCATGTCATTTCTCTTACGCATGGGAGAAATAAAAGGAGTTAAAGGAGTAAAAGATAGGTGACCCATGCCTCTTCTTCCCTCCTTCACATGGATGGCCCCACAACACATGGGGGAATCTCACTAATGGAGAGGGTGACTTCAAGTCAATCCTTCAATAATTGATGGGTTTGTAGTCATCTCTTACCTTGGGGATTGAAGAGGGATGGGTTGGGTGTTGGTACAATCCCATCATGTCCCCTCCATACCTCCAATTTTCGCCACTTAACTTCAGGGGGAAGTTAAGATGACTAGATGGAGGTTACTCAAGGGTTACCCATGCCAAATGGGCCCCTGGACCCATGGGGTATAACCCAGGGTCAACTTTAACCCATACAAGACACCCCTGGTCAAGGTAAAGCACAAGAAAAAGCCTCATAGATTTAAATAAAATAAAGAAATTCAAATTCAATCTTTTTTTACAACACAAATCATAAAATAGTGTCACATGAGGGTAACCTAACCCACTCGACCATACGAAAGACCACATTACAACATCACATCAAACACACGAGAGATCTTGGTTCCTCGTGGAACCAGATCGGCTTAACAGGGAATAACAAATAACAAGGTGTGGAATGATCTCCGAAATCTGTGGTTCGATTAGTAAATCCTGCACACTAAATTACAAGATCAGTATCCACATATAATCATCATAGCCGAAGCAACTTAAAAAAAAATGCATTATCATGACATAGTTTCTAATTAACATAAATGAAATCATATTACAATTTTCCATCATCACCTAATTAACTTTTCTGAAATGTAAACTTATCCAAACATCACCCAATTAGTTTTTCCGAAATCATAATAAAGTTTAATAGTTTGACAATTCGGGAACTGCTATCCCACAAATATAAAAAGTAACAATAACAGTAATGTAAATAGTCATAACAACAGAAGTAAAAAGGGCGGTCCTCACAGTTACATTGTTGAAGTAGTCTTTGATTTGTCATTGAGTTGGAGAAAGTGGGTGGTTAGGTGTAATGAGGTCGTTAACAACTAAAATGGGTAGTTAACTCCTGATACTATATTAAATTATTTTAATTTAATAGCATTTAAGTGCATGATGAGTGGGTAATTGGTGAGGTGGCATTTGAGGGGATAATTAAATAAATAAATAATTTAATTAGAGGTGAAAGACTAATTAGATAATTAAATAATAGAGTTATTTAATTATGCATTGAGGATAATTGAGAATTGAATAATAAAATTATTTAATTATGCATGGGAAGATGAATGAATTAAAGTAATTAAATATGATTATTTAATTAATTGATCATGGATAATATATATGTTATTAATTAAATAATACAACTATTTAATTAATGAATGAATAATAATGTTAGTGTGGTAGGGGTTAGAAGTGTTGAATTTTGGTGTAAAATATGTATGTTGAAATTTAGGTGTCTATATTTGCCCCTCTTTGAAGTGGTGTTGTGACTAGAAGAAACAATGTTATTTGAAAGAAGATATATATAGGGACTTGGTGGTAGGATATGAATGCTAAATAATACCCCAAGTGTCAAAGGTTAAGGATCCAATGATTTGCGTTGGTTTGGTTGATTAATTGATTTGATTCAAAGGATGATTGGACACTTGGGTAAATTTGAGATTAGATGATGAGAATGTAGACACCTAAATTTTATCTTATATTTTCAACACCAAAATTCACCACTTCTAACCCCTACCACACTAACATTCTTATTCATTCATTAATTAAATAATTATATTATTTAATTAATAACATATCCATTATCCATCATCAATTAATTAACAATCATATTTAATTAACATATTTTCATCCTTCAATTTATTAAATAATTCTATTTTTTAATTAATTTAATTCATTGACCTTCTCATGCATAATTAAATAATTGTTATTTAATTATCTAATTAGTCTTTCACCACTAATTAAATTATTTATTTATTTATTTATTCTACAAATGCCACCTCACCAATTACCTACTCATCATGCACTTAAAGGCTATTAAATTGAATTAATTTAATAGAGTAATGAGGAGTTAACTACCCCATTTAGTAGTTAACTACCTCATTATACCTAACCACCTACCTTCTCTAACTCAATGACAAACCCAAAAACTATTTCAACAACCCATTAATGGACCTTTATTAATCTAACCATTTTCTCCCTCATTTGATCACAACCATTGATCTTGTCTTTTAATCTTGACCATTGATTTCAAAAATAGAAAATCTTTAAATTAAATCTTATTTCCTTCAATAATTCATCATGAAGATGAAGTAAATTTATATTGTAATTTTTTTAAGGAGCTCTATTTTGAGCAACTACATTCCTTCATAGCATTCTTAATCCAAGAGAAATCATGCTAACAATGGAGGAGAGCTTGGAAAATGTTGGTTCATGTGTTTTTCTAGTTTGTTGACTCCATTTCAGCTCTATCTTGAGGTTTACATATAAATTTTTAGAATAGGCTTATGATTTCATTGGATTTTTGTTTGCTAATAGTTTTCTAAATTTTGCATGTTCACATTCTAGCAACTCTACTAGGGACTGAACCTAGAATCTCTAGTTATTTTTTATCTCAGGTAGAAAAATCCCATAACTTATTCATGTTGTCATCAATTAGAGGGTTTTGAGCACAAGTGACATTTCTTTGCAGCGTATCATTGACATGTATCTGTTCATTAGAATGAATGTTTATTGATTGTGTTTGAGTAATAGAATATACATCCAGAGTGTTTGGCTTGTTATTGTTTGAAAGAAAAATGTTTAAGCAATTTATTTGTCTCTACAAATCATCTACAAAAAATCTACTTCCATTTGAAAGAGCACTATAAAGCCTTGGGTGGTTCTTTGCAATCATGCATCTTGTAGAAGCTCCTTTGTCTTTTCCATTTTCATTCTTTATCTAATGAATGATAGTGATCATTATTAGGATTAGATCCATCACATGAATCTTTTCTAGCTCTCCCAAAACCCACTTCTATGCGATTTCCCACTACCTATTGACCTATCCTAGTCATGGTTTTACCTTATTTTACTTGTTGACATTTTACCTCATTTTAGAGACATTGTGGCCTATGAAGGCCCAAAAATGACCTTCCTCTTCATTTTAGCTATCATCTTCTTCTACTAATATTGTTAATTCCTCATGCTTGGAAGAATTCAATACTTGCTCTTTGAAGACCTCCATGTTTTAATATGAGTAAATATGTGCTAGAGTTTGTGAAGGATTCCACAACTTATATATAAGGTATTATTTCAAGATAGTAGAGATTAGATTGATATTTTCAAACCTCATATGACTTATCAAAAATGACCGCAACTTCTACAACTAACCAATATACACTCGACTATTATTAGTTCCTGCCAAGGTAAGAATACTAATGCATTCATGTGATGCAATTAATTCAATTCAGTTGACCAATGAGAATCTAATATTAAATTCATTTGGCAAAATGCCTAAAGTTGAAACTTAATTTTTTTATTTATTGATTTAATAAATGCAATTTATATGTTGTGCTATTGGTCAATTGGGTGAACAATAATGTGAAAAATGGAATTTTTAATTTTTTAATTATATTAAAATTTAGTTGACCAATGAGCATTGAGTATTAAACTCATTTGGAAAGATGACTATAGTTGAAACTTTAATTTTTTCTTTTCAATCTACCTTTCAAGTACCAAGTAGGTAAGTTGGCACAAGTACAAGGCAGTGATGGCTAACTGTATAGTCAATTTTGTTTTTCGTCGCTAGCGTACAAACAACCCGTGTTAAATAATTAAGTCCAGGATTCACATTCTTAATGAAAATCACTTCCTTGGTGGAGAGCGCATAATAAGAAATGTGATCGAAAGGACGTGAAATCCTAAATTGCCTATAACACTGTCATATGTACCCTTAATATAATCGACAAAGTTACCCCTAAATTGTTCTTCTCCACCACAAATTTCTGCCTAATCGACACTGCAATCCAAGCCATTATTAACAACATCATCGTCAACAACCCATAGTCAATTCTGCCCCTTTTTCTCGCCATTATCGTTTTCACCTGAGGAAAGCCCTAGGAAAAACATAGGGTTTTTGTCTCCTCCTTGTAATTTTCAGGCCTATCATTCAAACTTACCAATTTGGGTATATCAAATCATTTAAACTTGGCTAGGCCACTTTCCAAAATTTGGGAGTTTTGGAAGAGGGTTGTAAACCTAACCTCAACTTATCTCTTTGATTTTCAGATATATGACATGGCAACCATGAAGGTTTCTACAACATTGCAATTTATTGTTGTTTTGATAATGCTTATTTTCTCAGCAATTATTTGTCAGGGTATTCAAAATCCCACAAGAGGAGTAATATTCCACAGGTCCAACAATAATAAGAATGATAACAACAACTTATTATTGACATATATGTTTTGTGTGCTCCACCAACATTATCTACATCAGAATCTCTGACTATTTTTGCCCTTACAAATCCATTTCTGTGCCAACTGAAACAGAAGATTCAAGGTAAACTTGGATCAAACCCTCTTTAACAAAAAAATAGATTTAAACCCCATGAAATTCAAAATAGGTCTTTAAAATTATAGAAAAAAATTTAAAAATAAAACAAGAAATCTTCTGTTTGAAATTTTTGAGAAAATTATATCACATATACCAAATCAATTGTTATGGGTGACTTGCAGAATTGAGGAGACTAATAACGTAGGTAATGCTTTAATTTGTTGCGAATCTATAATTTTGTGTGTAAGTTTTATTGTTTTGAAGGTCAATGGAAGATGAAGATCATATGCTCGACATTGAATGCTTCTCATTTTTGAAGACTCAGAAAATGACCAAGCAAGCAGAAGAAGGAAGCATTCTAGGAGATAATCACCTTCTCACAGAGGCATGTGAGAAGGTGTGCGGTCTTTGCGGTGACTAGAAGGCTCTTCCTTGCGTCCCCACAAGGAGCTAGAGAATGATGTACAGGCTTGTGGGAGACAATTCAAGCAATTACCGCTTCACCGCAGGGGGTATTGAGTTTGAATGCGGGCTTGCAGTGAATTTGGGGTCTCTTCCCACATTCCCACGAAGCTCAACACACTTTAGTGTGGTTCCACTGTGGAGGAAAAGATAATATGGCTAAACAACTTGAGCAACTGAGTTGCTTTATAAAACGTGCCCGAATAAAATTTACGAAAGGAATACACTATCATGGACTATTTGTTGAGAGTTATTCTAAGCAATATGGCCAATCTACACCATTCTGTGTGGTGTATAGATAGACTAGGATAACAAATTTAATAATGAAATTTCACAGCTAGGCTGAGTTAAGAGGTTTATGGTCATCTCTTTTCCCTAATTTTAATTTAGAATCTGGATAAGTGGTTGGTAGGAGCAACTATCCATTCATAGTCCCTGATGCCAAAGATGGACTCATTTTAACACCAGGGGACCCAACTTTATTCAAGTTCTCCTTCCTAGTGACATTGCAGGAATATTATATCCGTCACATGGATGGATGTACCCTAGACACTGAAGGCAAAAAACAATGGGTAATCAAATGTTTAGAGGCTACAAAAGAATGAAGAGTATGAGAGGTGAGTCTCATTCTATAATTTTTCTTTTATTATGCCGAATTTCTATTACCTATTTTATGTTTCTTATATCATGGCTAATGATCATTTTCTTTCTTTGCATCAAATTAAACGTCTTTGAACAGGGACTATGCCTTGAGCTCTATACTGGTGATAGGGTTGGCCTGCTTTCAGATATTACCCACATTTTCTGGGAGAATAGTTTATCTGTTACAAGGGTTGATGTTACAAGATGAGGGGATAAAGCAGTGAATGTTTTCTATGTCACAGATGCCTCAGGAAATCCTATAGACATGAAGATTGTCGAAGCCATGAGAAAAGAGATTGGCGATACAATTCTACAAGTGAAAAATGTGCCTAGTTCTCCTAGATCTTGCCTAATTGATACTTAGAAAAGCCCAGGTTTTCTTTTGGAAGCTTACTTAAGTCTCAGCTAGAGCAGTTCTCCTATAACATTGGTCTTATCAATCTTAAATATGAGTGAAAACTTAAACTAAGATAAGTCATTGTTTATTCATCAGCCATTTTAAAGGGTGGATGCCATTTCTTTGTAGATCTATCATTATCCTTCTAGTGGCAAGTATTTACCAACTCTTTTAAGATGGGGCATGGCATGCCACTTGATTTGGATCAATACTATAGATGTGGGCTCTCCAGTAAGGGAAACTCTAATAATATTGTATGCTTGGCCTGGTCAAAGTGCTCCATCTAGATTTAATACATACCTATTTCAAATTATTGAGTCTTGCAAATGCTTTGCTATAATGATCACCCAACCTATTGCCTTGGAAAGCTACTACAATTTTGTTTCAGAGTTCATTATTTGCTCCTATTGGTGTATTCTTTGAATGTTAGCTAGCATGTCCTTCAATCGCGGTATGCATATGGTATTGCTTCCTTTGTTTAAACTTCTACATTACCAAATCTTTGTGGAGAAATTTCCATTAAGCAGACTTACAGGGATTTGGGGTGCTAAGGGATGTTGCAGGGAAATAACAAACCTCTAGATATCATCTGGTGATGTCACCAAATTTTGCAAACTTACTTTCTTCATCATCATTTTGTCTTCGAAGCACCCTTGTCATATGATCATGTGTGCCACCGTATCCTAATCCGAAGCTCCTACCCTTAATGCAGGTTGAGAATATGTTGACAAATGAGTGTTGATCGAGTTAAAGATCTATTCATTGCATTTGGTGGAACTTTCACATTCCAAAAAATGACTTTTGAGATACCCACCCCTTAGTAGACCTATTACAATATATATGTTTTGACAAGTCTTAGAAAACACAAAATAGTAGGACGTCCAAGATATGTTGATGCCATGTTCACGCTAGCTTAAAACGTGGGGGTAGGGTTTTGTGAGTGCAGACTTGCGGGATGCATTCCGAGCTCTCCCTACATCACCACAAGTGCCATCAAGTATGAGTGCGTGAGAGTGGTGAAGTTGGGACTTTTTTCCCACATCCCCGCCAAAGAAAAATAAGATGGATGCGGGAGAGCGGTGGGTTATAGGATATGCACAAATTGAACTTTTTGAGAAGACTTTAGAAACTATCAAGCAAATGCAATTGGCAGGTGTAAAGCCAGACTCCATAACCTTTGGCAGCATCCTCCCTGCTTGTGCCAAAATGGAAGCTTTGGAACATGGTATGGACATCCATCAAAGCATGAAGGATAGAGGAATTTTGTCAGATGTTGTGGTTGCAACTGCCCTGGTAGACTTGTATGCAAAATGTGGAACCATGGACAAGGAGAAAAAGATCATAGTAAATCATAGTAAAATTTAGCAATTTCCAAGATTTATTGAACAAGCCTTCAATTTACTTTGAGTTATCATGACTTGATGTATCATTTTGCCAAAATGGACTACCTTAAGAGCTCTCCCAGAAAGTAGTAGGAACCCCATATTGCAGAGAATGAAATGTGCAAACTGTATAGCCCAGGTTATATAGTACATTTTCTTCCCTGCATGGTAAATAATATACAATCCCACCATTGCCAATTTTGTAGAAAATAGTATACAGTTCTAAGTGTTCCAAAATCATTGAAGGAAGTTGGTTAAATATGAAGTTCATCTTATGAAATTAAAATAGCATTTATTATGTCTTCAAATACTATTATTGGAAAAATGTTTAGATAGTTAAGATAGATAATTCACATGATACTCAACTACATTGGAATCATAAATTTGCCAAGTCCCATTAGGTTGAGCTTAAACAAATAATTTATAAAATTTATCTCAATTTTTTCAATCAGTTGCAGAGGAAACAAGTCACATAGTTCTATATATAATCTATATTACAAAGGTGAGTGTTTAAGTACTCACCAAATACATGAGCAACTAAATCTCTTTATCTGATAAAGCATTGGCCATCTATAATATACAGATTTGCAAGCAACAAATTAGCATAGATTGAGAAAGCACCTAAACAACCATGCCAATAATTCCCCAGACCCTAGAATAGAGTTTCCATAATTTTAAGTAGGGACAATGTTCTTGTAGAGATTATTGGTAATGCCAAATTACATGGGCACCCTTGGCATGCACTTAGCTTCATAATGTAAAGTGTAGTATGTGAGTGCCTTGTTTACAAAAGCATATACTAATGGGTTCAAATTATTTTATTATATCTCTAAAAAGTAAATAGCCTAAGTGGTCAAGAACCACCAATGTGACTCAAAAAGAGTGCTAGCACAATGAATAAATATGGTGTGTGAGTGTACAAGTATTTTTTTCTACAAACCACTTTGATCTCAAGAGATTCAATTTAGTTTTAAATTTGCAATACTTTTTAACAATAGTAGAGGATACCTAATCTACTAGCAGAAAGCGACACCTCCTCTCCATATAATTCAATTTTTGCATATTATAACTATATTTAAATAAAAAATATTTTATTATATTAAACAATAATAAAGAAATTTTGATATATATTTTGATTATTATTTTTATATCTATTATTTTAAGTTAAAATGGATTTCAAGTAGAACACGATTTAATTTCTAAAAATTATATAAAATTTTTAAAATATTTTTAATATTTAACAATTGTATATTACATTTCATTATTTGTGATAAAGTTATAACTACTAACTAGTTTTAATCTCCAAACGCGTCCACATTTTGTGCATGTGCAAGAGTTGTTTTGTATGTATTGTATTTACAATTTTGATGGGAAAGTATATAATTATAATAATAATCTTTCCATTCATTTCTTTGTTGTGTAAATTTTAATAATAGCAAAACTTGCACTTCAGTAATTTAGTTTAATCGAATCCACGTTCACAGGATTCAAAAGGTCATTTCAATAGATGATATATAGAGGAAGACTCAGGTGTAGACTATGCACAGAGCCATATTGTATAAACCTTATACTATTTTAGAGCTCCCTCTCTGCTTGATTACCTTCCAAATTTAAATTGAGCCTAAGCCTACTAGCTTCTAACTAGTCATTGCTCACCAACTCAAGCATGAAATATTCAAATTTGCATGCTAGAGTGTTGTATAAGAAGATAAATCCTTGGTTCATTTTAAATTACTAGGTATCAACCATTCACATCGTTTGAGTATTATCTAGAGCATTGCATCAACATGTGAGATCATAAGAGTAGACATATACATTTGCATTTCTACTTGGTGTGTCTTCTAACTTGTTCCTCAAGGGACTTGACTAAGGCATAAGGTGGGAAGCTAGTCATCTTCCCTACCCTAGCAAAAGAAATTCCAACAATGATTCTAAGCACTACCATTTTTAGATATCACTGACAAATAAGATTCTAAAGACTTTAAGTGTAAAGGTCAAAGCTACAAACCATATTTACATTTCATATTTTTACCATGATTTGTAGTTGTATGTTATTCATTGACCTTCTCACATGACGGAGTTGTAATTTTCTTGGTGGCCATAACTTTGAATGCACCCCTCTTGACTGTGTCCTTGTGTAACACGATGATCTACTTCAAGTAGCATCCAACTACTTCAAGTAGCATCCAACTACTTCATTCTCCATAAGCTCTTGTGAAAGTTTCAATGCTCATATTGATCATTTTCTTTTCTTCAACTCTAGACACTAAACACTAATCTTTATAACCTAAACACTAACCGTTAATCTAAATGCTTTTGCTAGTAAATCTTTAAACTTATTAAGCCGAGAGGCTTATACAGTAAGTAATTCAACATTACAATGGCAAGAACCTGACGCAATGCGTCTCTTGTTAGCTTGGTCATGCTTGATTTTTTTGAAGTAATAATTGGTAGCACGAATTTGGGTTGTAGTTGGCTGATGGGAGGCAATATAATGTTGTGGTATTTTATTGAAGTTTCCTATCTTGTTAAGAGTAGCTTTCATGCCTATAATATTTTGATTCATATTTTCTCTTGATAATGTCAAGTTATCTTAGAAAATGGGAAAGGAAAAGCACCAAATCAGAAATATGTGGCATTAGAATCTCTTTTCCAATTAAAGGTACATTATGTAGCTAATGTCATGCAGGGTGAAGTGCTATAACAATTGCTTACATTTGCAATAATATATTTATAATAGCTTTAGCATTAATTACATTGTGTTTAAACTTACTAGAATATTTTTCTATAAACACATTTTACAATAGATCCACTAATATATTTTATACATGCGTTGTTAATGTTTAATTGATATTTTTTGTTGATTTCCTTCTATAATTATTTCTAAATTTTTTAGGGCTTTGTGTTCCTAATCCTTTTTGTGAGTGCAAAAAAATTTCATGAGGTGAAGACCAAAACTTTTTAAACACACTAATGTTATTTGTTGTAGGTTGCAAGTCAAAGATTTTATTTTCAAACACTTCACATTTCAATGTGGGCTTTGAAATTAATTGCTTGTTGTGTCTTCTTAGATTAGATTTATGTTTTAGTGGGATGAATTCACATATGCTCTCATCTCGTGCCACATAGGTGATCTTGAGGATTAAAAGTGATTCAACTTACTTTATTTTTTTATCCCAAAAGGTGAATACATATGCTCTTCCCTTGCACGTAATTGTGATCTTGGGAATTAAAAATATACATTTTTATTTTTAATTTGTAGCAGGCTTACCTAAGGATTTCATCACCTTAGGGGATGACCCACGCCCACATGTTCTAGTGAGGTATAGAAATTTAGGAGAGAATCAAAAGAATCTTCTATTGGAGGACATTTGTTGTTTGGCTAAACTTGCAAAAACTTTATACTGTGCAAAGTGATAGAGGAGAGTGGGCTACCCTCTCAAATTGAGCATTTAGACATACTCTTCATTTCATGGACTTGGGCTTCCTATACCTTTGGGTATTTTGAGGATATCCCCTAGAAGCTTTGTTTATCCTAGATTAAGACCATTTAATAATATATACTTGTAATGCACCCATAAGCAGTTAGCCTTGAGAAGTTACTCACCACATTCATCATAAGGTGAGTGTAAATGCCCTCTAGAACCGAGTGTGTATACTATGCATGTTCTCCCCTTACACCATAGAGTGATCTTGGGTGACCAAAAGCAGTTAGTTTCCTCATCATGGGACTTACACATCATGACTAGATAAGGCAACAAGATGGGATTATAAGCATATACACACCCATTTGAATAAAATAGGCTTGTTGGCATGTTTGTCTTGTCTTCTAGTTGTGTAAAGCCTATAAAGTTTCTAAAATCCAAAAAAAATAAAAAAATTCCAAAGGTCCAAAAATTTAAAAAAAAACTCCAAAATCCAAAAAAGATTAAAAAAAGTCTCAAAATCCAAAAACAAAATCCCAAGTACACTCTCATGTCACCTATAACTAGGCATCAAGAAAAATGTGACATGGAATTCCTTGAAGAAAATCCTTTTCTTCTTAAGAACCCATGTGTCCAAAACCCTTACCTAGTCAGAGAAACTTCTTGTCAATTCCCACATGAAATTAAAGAAGATAATGATAGTCTTCTCAATCAAAGCAATTATTCCCATCATGATCATGATTTATTTAACTTTGAACAAGGGTGTGCCCTCATAGATCGATTCATACACAAAAATAGGGATGACATACTTAGGAGTCTTGTTGAATTAGGAGTTGAATTGCCTATTGGTTATAACTTATATAGCCTTAATAACATCATAAACTAGGATCCCTCCAATCCAAATCCCAGTACTACCAATGTTGATCAAACTCATGTAGACCTCAATAATGATATTCCAAAATTGTCTAGCCTCAACCTAAAATAAAAATTATAAGGTGATCCGCAACATCAAGGCAAAACCAAAGCCTCATCACTCAAGTTGCCATGGAAACCCAATCCATTATACCAATCTAAATCCAACAATCAAAAACCTCAACAAAATCAACTTGCTCAAAACAACCAACCATCCAATTAGCACATCTCACCCAATCAAAACAATATATAAAATTAATCTAGTGGAACCCTTATTGAATTCGCTTATCCCCTTGCATAATGCCTTTGAAATTGGCTAAGTCTGAGTATAATTGGCTTAAAACCTAAACCCTTAGTCCTTTTTCTTATGCTTGCGTCCTTTTTTTGAGTTGACCTGTTGTTGGCAGTCACCTAGAGTTTAAGTCATAATGTTGTGTCTTATTTCCCATACAAAACTGACCCCTCGAGTCTAGTTATTGGCTAGTCTAGAGTGCCCAATATTTCCCAAGTTCAGGTCAAAGGTCTCTAAGGTTAAATTGACAGTTATCATAGCATCGCAGGCTCCAAATTTGTTAGATTTGTCAAAGCCGCACTGGTACACTGACTGTAGATTTCCAGGAAGGTGGGTCCAAAGCCTTATCATCTTGAAGACTAAGTCGTGCTCGCTCCTTATTGGATCGCATGAGCACATAGCAGGGATATGCCAAAGAATATGCTTTGCGACATTGCGATAGAGTGACACATGTCACATAGGTCTTGTCAAGTCCAAATACAATAAAGCATCAAGTCCAAATACAATAAAGCTAGCACTCAGCACGCTAATGCGAGGGTGGTAGTGTGGGTCCCTCCTAGTCTTAAGCTACTACGATGAGCCGCCACATGGATCTAGAATAGAAAGTTTTTATATATTTATTATTATATCCACACATAAAATCATCACTATCATCTATAATCATCTAAATCCATCTATTTAATCTATGCATACACCATCATATCAAAATCATGTCCATCCCATATCCATCAAAATCAATCATCTAATATATCCATGTAATATATGCATCCATTATGATATCTATCCATACATTCACATCATAACATCATGTGCATACCATACATACATCAAATTAATTTGCATTGCATCACATCATCTAAATCAAATCTATAATCACATCATTTCATCACATCACATGAATCAAATCAAATACACACATTACATAAACATTAATATAAGCATCATACTGCCAATAAGGGCGTGGTTCGGTGGTTAAGTCGCTCGATTGTAGTGATGGCCACCAGAGTTCAAACCCCCACTGAGCCAACGAGCTCGTAGGCTTTACACCTTCGCTGGGCCAACGAGCTTGCAGGTTTGAAGTGTTCTTGCTAGGGGATGAGGTCCCCCGTGTTATGGCCTCACTGGTTCATTGCTCCGGGTAAAAGCATTCGCGTGGAGCTAGAGGGCGTGTCGCACTAGCGTCGCCGGTCACGTTAAAAAGTTTACCAGGTGCATTTAAATATATATATATATATATATATATATATATATATATATATATATATATATATATATATATATATATATATATATATATATATATATATATATATATATATATATATATATATATATATATATAAGCATCATACATTTACATCCATCGAATGTGCATGCATAATCATTACATAGAATAAATAAAATCATATCCATACATAGCATCATATACATCATAAAAATCAAAATCAAAACATGCTATAACAGTCTCATTTAATATATCATCAAAAACTAAAGTACATTGGAGCTTCACTAAGCATATATCATACATATGTGCATCTCAAAAATACATCATACATCTACATGATCAAAATGCAAAAATGGATCCTAGTTCGCATGGGTAGCGAAGTTGGCTTGAGTCTTGGGTATGCTCCCCAAGGTCTTGGGTTTGATTCCCAACCTGGACTTACCCGATGCACGTGGTTTATGGGCTATTGTGTGCATCCACAGGGACTAGTCACGGGGACACTCTGGGTTAACAAAAAAAATGCAAAAATGGATCCATAGCATAGCTATGCCTGCTTGGCACTATCTGCATGTGTCCTTAAAGGAGCTCTGACTCCTCCAAGTGGCAATGGAGGAGGTGGTTGCATGCTGACTAATCTTGATCTATCTAACTTGGCTGACCAACTTTCTATGTGCTTAATGTATGAGAGTACCCTCTGATTAATTAACACTACCTACTCATAAAGAAACCTATAATACATGGCCTCTCTCCCTACTAGTATCCCTACTGAATCACTGCTGCATGAGCTTGAACTCACTTGTATCATAGTCTCTAATCCTCATCCTAAGCTCTCTATATCTATACATGCAGTCCCTCCCTCTCCATCACCAAGCTATCTCACTCGGCCTATAGGGTGTCCCTCTCAACCACCACCTAGTCTCTCTCTAAATACAAAGATCATCCCCCTCATCATGTCTTCCCTAGTCCTTTACTTATGGTCCCTACACCTCAAGAGTGTTGACACCCATCACCTCCTACCCACTCTATTAATCTCCTCCATGAGGAATTCCCTGTTGTGGTGCTTCATACATACCGGTGCCTCGACATCGCCCACCTATACATCATCACGTGCTCCGCTCGTTTCTCCTAGACTAGTACATTCTCCATCTTCTCCATGCTCCTTGCTCTTCTCAACTCCAAATTCTCTCAGGATTGAGGGTGAAAATGAATTATTTTTACCCCCTAGCCCTATTTATACACCCCAACCCTAATTTCCCCTTGATTAAAATTTTCACCCTCACTATTTTTCACCCCATTTCTTAATTTTTGGGCCTTTTTCACCTGTTCTCCATGCTCTTTTTACCTGATTGACCTCTTGAGGGGGCATCACCCCTCTATCCTAATTTATCATTTTTCCAATTGGTTGGGGCATCATGTCACCCCTTCCTCTTTAGAAAGCGATATATTTTATTTTTCTTTCAAATGACATTATTTTACCACCATTTCAAACATGGACAAACTATAGACACTTGAAATTGTCTCACACCATTTTTATCACCATCGGTTCATCAGTTAATTACTCTTCTATAGTTAATTAAATAAATTCCATTTATTTAATTAATTATTTTGATTTTCCTACTAATAGTAATCAAATAATTCTTTATTATATAATTAATAAACTAATTATTCCTCTAGCATTAATTAAAAAATCAAGACTATTTATTTAATTAATCAATCTTTCATCTATAGTCCAACCTTAATTAAATAAATTTAAATATTTATTGTGAAGATGGTGATCAAGTGGACACATTTGAGAGCCTATTTTTGTGGTGCAAGGTTTGTTGTCTTCCTTGTGCTAAGTGTGCTTCAAATCATCCACAGAAAAATGATATAAGAATGAATAAGGAAGAAGAAATGTGTCACCATCTAGTTTGCAATAGTATATGTGACACAATCAGTTGCCTAAATGAATAAGAAATAGAGAGACAATCAAAAGAACTTGGTTTTTCACTTGAGGTGTCTCTTGGTGCTATTTTTTGTGTTGATGATATAGATTGTAGCTTGATGATTCAAACATCGGTAGTTGTATCAACACCCATGAAAATTGTGTATGTTGGCCACTTATTATCCAAGAATTTGATGATGACTTGGTTCACTATGAGGCTTTCCTTTTTGAAGGTTACACTTTGAATGTTGTGAATGATAATGTTGTGTGTGAATTTGAATCATTTACATGGGCTCGGCATACAGATGAATAAGATGTTGAGTAGAAATACAAGTGCCAAGTTGAAGATCAGCATGTTGCAGCCCAACTTAAAGGTATGATAAAGATTGATTTTTTACAGTTTGACTTACAAGAGGATTTATCTCTTTTTGTGGATCAGTGGTGCGATTGAGCATACTTTTCTTTGCCTTGTGAATTAGAGGCATTTCCTTTTTGCCTCAATTCACATGTGGAGGTTAGCAAATATGACAACATAATAATTGATGATGGAGGTTTGTCTTCATCCATATGCTTTAGTGTTGACCTGAGTTTTAGTATTTCACCCTCTACTACTATGAACAAATGTAATATAATATGGAATAGGTCAAGTACCTATTTTGTGTGGTGGCCACGTAGAAATTATGTTCATGGTGGATTTAGCCTTTGCTCCATGGACAGTGGTTGCAGATCATTGTATGCACATCATGACAATCATATTTTGTTGCAACTAGTTGGCGAATGTAAATTTCGTTTGAGGGAGATCAGCGCCTTCATCCAACTTGTCTTTTGATTGAGGCAAGTAATTTCTTCCATCTTATGCAGTGTTGGTCTGCCCCATGTTAAAATTTTGATCTACAACCATCCTTTTGTTGTCCATGTGTTATATGTTTTCATGCCATTAATTGTGTGTGTTGCCATGTATATACGCCCTTGTTGTTTGTTACCCTTGTAAATATATTGTTTCCCTTGTGTTTTTTTCTTTTTGGTCTGCCTAGAGATGGTTGGTTCTCATTGTTCCAATGTTTACCACACGTCCCCAACCAGAACCAGTGTTGGCACCTGAATTTTCATTTCCCAAGCATGCACTAATTGTGCCCTAAGTCTATTTCAAAATTCATAAATTATCCCTTTGTTTGTCGCCCCTATTTTTGCCATGTTTTGTTTGCCTTTGGAGAGTGAAAAATGAAAAATTTGACTAAGGCATTGAAAAAAAAAGAATGAAGAGAGTGGAAGGCTAGTAAAAGGAGATGACAGTTCTTGGTCATTAGTGATTCCTCGATAGATAGGAATAAGGTCAAAAGGAAGGTCGTTGGCATGTTCCTAGTTGTCGGTGAATCCCTGATAGGCAAGAACAACGCATTAAAAATGTAGAAGTAAAATTTGAACCTATTTTTAAAGCATGTTTTTTGCAGGGTTGGACATGTCCCTATTTTCCCCAAATTGTGCCATTAATTCTATGATGAATGTAGATGAAGGTGGATTGAATTGAATGTCATGGTGGATGGAATTTATTGATGGCAGGTCATGGTAGGTGAATTTGAATGCTAGATTTTTTTGCCCTAATTATTTTCCCACCTAGCATTATGTTGTAGCATTCTAACAACATGAATGAATAATGTAAAATGGATGGTCATTGAACACTTTTTGGAGGGAAACACTCGAGTGAATTTAGGACATCAAATGATGCCAATTTTAGGCCACAAGGAGTTGGGTGTGTCTGACATAGGGTAGGAATGTTTTTTAATGTGCATCCGAGTAGTGGTATGTCTTCATGACTATTTGTATGATTCAGGGGCATATGTGACAGTAGCTGTATGTTCTCCTTCACCACATTTTTTGGTGTCATTGTAATAAGGATTAGATAAATGTATGACAACATTGTAATGTAATACAAAGGCCTTGTATTGGTCTCTTCATTATTACAAATGAGTTATGCAATTTAGTTATGGATTAATAAGTATATCTATTGTCAATGATGTAATTGTTTATCTGTATGAAAATACATGTGATTCTGTTGATCCTCTATCATATGCATGTCTTGTTCCCTGTTATTCTCAACTCAGTTGCCCAATGGAGTAGGCATCGATACAAGCTTGGTGAAGGGACAACATTATTTTTAAATCAAACCCCTCGTTCTTTTAGTTTTAGGAGTAGGAGTAGGGTTAGATTAGTTTCTACATGTTTGTGATTCAGTGTAGTAACCAAGGATAAATTTGACGCAATGTATTTAATGTTCTAATCTATGTGAATCATGATCATGTTGTTAGATTTAGGGAACACAACTGAGAGGGGGGGTGAATCAGTTGTGCAAAACTTTCTCCAATTTACACACTTAAATCCTTTTAGTGATTAGCAGTATATTAAAAATGAAACATAATGCATTCAAATAAAAAATAGAAACTCATCAACACATGAGACACCAAGATTTTGACGTGGAAAACCCGGTCAAGGGAAAAACCACGGGGTGATTAACCCAAGAATGTATTCTCTGTTAGAAGAATAAAAAGAACAAATGGCACATGCCAATTAGGGCTCACTGCTCGAGCACACTGCTCATAAGAGGCTCACTGCCTACAAGAGACACACTGTCTACAAGGAAATAAGTATCACATACATGAACTAGAAAATAGCATCTTCACCATGCTTGAATCAGTTCCATTAAAGCCTAAAAACCTCTGCTCTATTTTTCGCTCTCTTCTTCGCTACCACACTTGCATCTCCACAAGACACACTTTGGAATGACTTCACAATCCCTTATTTATACAAGGCATCGACTTAGGAACAATCATCTAAGTCGGAAAACACTTAGAGATCATCCAGAAGACGTGTAATACATCCGGTCGGCCAGTCACAAGAGGAACACCAATATCTAGTGGTTATTCTTTAAATGCAAACTCTAACTTCAATGCAGACCACCAACATGAATTGGACATGATCTAATGATCATCATAACCTTCCCTGAATCACCAAGAACATCCGCACTTCATCTGCCTTTTGGAATTCTTCTCTCCTTCATCTGGAGCTTCAAGAACACAGTCTGTCATCACTATCACAAAGGAATAGTCTCTTCCGGACCTTCAAATCATGAACCAATCTAGTTGACACTTCACAGGGATGTCCTCAACACTTCCTCAAATCCGCAGAACGGGATAATGAAATTCTGGATCTCACCGGACCTATCTGTGGCACTCTGTCTCCTCTGAACACCTACCGGAACCGGTTCTACTTAAGTAGCCATAACTTCTTCAAATCTTCATGTGGACCTCTGCAAACTTGACTGGATTATCTCAAGACTCATATCTACAGACCCTTTAAACCACATCTTCTAATCCTCAACCTTATTGTCATCACTGTTCTTCACTGTTCCTGATTGAGACTAATTATCTCAATATCCTCAGCACACAGCTTATCCAATGCAACATGAGTATGTTGACATCAATGACAACACCATTTATCCTCATACTTGCAACAATCTCCCCCTTTGTCATTGATGGCGACATATGATGTGAAAAACCATCAAGACAAGAACTTCTCCTTTTTGTCACTGCTCCCCCTATCAGCAACAACCCTTCACATGTCTTCTCTTCCTTTACTGCTCCCCCTTTGATCATCAACCACTTGTTTTTCACATGTCTTCTCTCCCCCTTTGACATCAATGGCAAAAGACTCATACTTGCAATTTTAACACATCAGAATCATACCAGCTGCTCCCCCTGAGTAGCAGCTCCCCATCATCAATCTGGATCAGAAGATATGACTGTGATATCCATCAGACTGATGCACATTAGTGCATCCTAGTTCATCACCGGAGGGGTAATAACCCCTAACTTTTCCCTGAGATACTCCAAAGAGTCCTTGGGAAGAGGTTTAGTAAAGATATCTGCAATCTGATCCTTAGAGGGCACAAACTCCAATCTGACTTCATCCTTATTCACTTGCTCTCTCAGAAAGTGAAACTTGATAGATATATGCTTAGTCTTAGAATGCAACACTGGATTCTTAGAAATATTTATTGCACTTGAATTATCACAGAAAATTGTGATAGGCTTCTCATATTCTACTTGAATATCTCTTAGCATCTGCTTCATCCACAAAACTTGAGTGCAACTACTTGCTGCTGCAATGTATTCTGCTTCAGTTGTAGACAGGGATATTGCCTCTTGTTTCTTGCTTAGCCAAGAAACCAATCTTTTTCCCAAAAAGAATGCTCCTCCACTGGTACTCTTCCGGTCATCTACATCTCCTGCCCAATCTGCATCTGTATATGCATGAAGAGAAAAATTATGATCTCTAGGATACCACAGACCATACTCAACTATTCCTTTTAGGTACCTAAAAATCCTTTTGATTGCCATGACATGACATTCTCTGGGATTAGCCTGGAATCTCGCCACAAGACCAACAGCCTACATTATATCTGGTCTAGTTTGAGTGAGATACAATAATCCTTTAATCATTGTTCTGTACTTTGTCTGATCTACCTTAGGAGAGTCATCATCTTTGCTCAACTTACATCTGGTTGCCATGGGAGTATTCATTGGCTTTGAATCTTCCATTCCAAATTTCCTCAACAATTCTTTCACATATTTGGTCTGAGAAATAAAGATTCCTTTCTTTGTTTGAGTAATTTGCAGACCCAAGAAGAAATTTATTTCACTGAGCATTGACATCTCAAACTCACTTTTCATTTGATTTGCAAAGGTTTTACACATACTGTCTCTTCCTCCAAAGATGATATCATCAACAAATACTTCAACAATCAAGATATTTTCATGATCAATTTTGAAATATAGGTTACTATCAGCAGTAACTTTGTTGAAACCAATCTTCAAAAGATGTTTGTCCAGTCTTTCATACTAGGCTCTTGGGGCTTGCTTTAGTCCATATAGTGCCTTCTTCAATTTGCAGACCATATCACCATGCTCAGATAATTGAAAACCATCCGGTTGTTCAATGTACACTTCTTCTTCTAAGTCATCATTCAGGAAGGCAAACTTGACATCCATCTGATACACCTTGAAATCCTTGAAGGCAGCAAATGCAAGAAATAATCTGACTGCTTCAATTCTTGCCACCGGAGGAAAGGTTTCTTCAAAATCAATTCCTTCTATTTGAGAGTAGCCTTTGCAGACCAATCTGGCTTTATTTCTGATTACTTCACCAACTTCATTTAGTTTGTTCCGGAAGACCCATTTGGTTCCAATCACATTCTTGTCTCTAGGTGTGGGAACAAGATCCCAAGTGTGATTTTTCTCAATTTACATCAGCTCTTCTTCCATTGCTTTAGTCTAATTTTCATCATTGCAAGCTTCATTTATTGTCTTAGGTTCAATCTTTGAAATCAGACAATATTCATCTGAATTTTGAGCAATTTTCCTTCTAGTTTGCACACCTTTGCTTTTGTCTCCTATGATCTGATCTTCAAAGTGGTTCAGTCTTACATACCTTAGAACTTTGGGAGTTTCTTGCACTTCTGCTTCTTGATCAGACTCATTTAGACCTATCTCTTCTTCTTGATTTACCGGATCAGTCTGAATCTGACTTTCAGAAGAGGATTGAGCTCCTTGAACCAGAACGCCATTCTGATCATCTTCATCATATTCATAAAATCTTGAGGGTTTCTCTATTCCCTCATCAACCTTCACATTTGTACTTTCTATCATCTTTCTTAGTCTCTTGTTATAGCATCGGTATGCTTTGCTTTGAGTAGAGTATCCCAAGAATATTCCTTCATCACTTCTAGCATCAAACTTCCCTAAATCTTCATCTCTTTTGATGTAACATTTGCTACCAAAGACTCTAAAATAACTTACAGTAGGAGTAATACCAAACCAGAGTTCATAAGGGGTCTTACCGGTATTGCTTCTGATTTGAACTCGATTAAGAGTATAGACTGCAGTGCTGACAACTTCTCTCCAATAGATCTGAGGAACATTTGCTTCCATCATCATGGTCCTAGATGCTTCCTAGATGGTCCGGTTCTTTCTCTCCACTACTCTATTCTGCTATGGAGTCCTTGGAGCAGACAACTATCTCTTAATTCTATGTTTCTCATAGAATTCTATGAACTCACCGGATGTGAATTCTCCACCTCTATCAGACCTTAGACATTTCAACTTTATTCCTGTTTCATTCTCTACCATAGCCTTGAATATTTTGAATTTCTCAAAAGCTTCTGATTTCTCCTTTAGAAAGGTTACCCACATCATCTAGGAATAGTCATCTATTAGCAGCATGAAGTATCTATCACCCTGAATACTTCTGGTTCTTGCCGGACCACAAAGATCAGTGTGAACTAAGTCCAATAGTTTGGTAGAAGACGGTTCCTTACTTTTGAATGTGACTCTGCTCAGCTTACCCAACTGACATTCCTTACATAAGCTGTTAGTAGGTTTCACCAATTTTGGAAGATCTCTTACAGCCTGAGTATTGCTTATCTTGATGATATTATCAAAATTCACATGACACATCCTTCTATGCCATAACCAACTCTGATCAACTTGAACAAATAAGCAGCTTTTACCAGTACCAACCAAGTGGAAGATATTACCTTTAGTTTGAGTACTGGATGCAATCTCTGTTCTAGATCTTTCAAAGATTTTGCATTTTCCATCCTTGAATCGGAGATCATAGCCTTTGTCCACTAACTGTCCAACACTGAGAAGATTGTGCTTCAACCCTTCAACATACAGTACATTACTAGTTTTGTTTCTTCCATTAAAAGAAATAGTTCCTCTTCCTCTGATTCTACCAGTAGAATTATCACCAAACTTCACCACTCCTTCATACCTTTCCAAATCTATGAACTTATTCTTGTCACCTGTCATGTGGTGAGAGCAACCACTGTCAATGACCCAATCATTCTTTTCTTCAACTTGGGCAGCCAGAGCTCTTTCTACAACTTTATGATTGATAGATACAGAGGATATTGGTTCTTCTTCCTTGATGGCAATAAACACCCATTCACTTCCAGATTTGTTTCTTGTCTCTGATTCATCATCTGTTACTCCTTCATTATCATCTTCTTCATGAACATAGTAACAATTATTTTGGAACCTTGATCTGTTAGGATTTGGTTTTAAAAATCTTTCCAGACATTTTGAGGCAAAATGACCAATCTTATTACAGTTAAAACACTTAAAAGGCAATTTTCCTTCATACTTACCGGATCCTCTTGGCAGTCTCTTTGCAATGAGGGCTTCAAGTTGAGCAGTTTCTACTTCTTCTTCTTCCAGGTCTTTTCTTGCTTTTCCATACCATGATAAGTTCCTTGATGAGTTCTCTCCCAGATCAAATCCTTATTTACCTTTCACAGAGGCACTGGCTTTGAATGCAAATTCAGTTTTGGGGGGATCATCTCCAAATTTGGTCATTTCAAAAGCAGCCAGTTTGCCAACCAATTGGTCTCTTGTGACAGTTGCATGGGATTTGAATTCATCAATGGCAACAACCTTGATTTTGTAAGAGGCAGGAAGGGATCTGAGAATATTACCAACAATCTCATTTTCATCCAATACTCCACCAGAATTTCTAATTCCACAAACCAGCTCATTCACTTTTGGCATAAAAGTGGTAATTTTTTCATCATCTCTCATCTTCAGTTTTTCAAATTTCCCTTTTAGACTCTGTAGCCTTGCACATTTAACATACTAATCTCCTTCATGCAAAAGTTCCAGTTTAATCCAGATCTCATAGGCAGTTGGAAGGTTAATAACATTTGAAAGCTCTGAGTCAGTTAATGCACTTAGAAGAGCCTCTCTGGTCCGCAAATTGTTTTCAGCATCTGTGATTTCATTTAGGGTTGTTGGACCACCCTGTGGAGGTACATACGCTTTTGTGACCATGGACCAGTATGCCATTCCCATAAACTGTAAGTGACATTTCATGCGACCTTTCCAAAGAGAAAAGTTGGTTCCATCAAACTTTGGACTATCCTTCTTGTATGACGACATCCTAGATCTCCTCAAGCGGTTAAGCTCCTTTTAGGGGAACCTAGCTCTGATACCAATTGTTAGATTTAGGGCACACAACTGAGAGGGGGGGTGAATCAGTTGTGCAAAACTTTATCCAATTTACACACTTAAATCCTTTTAGTGATTAGCAGTATATTAAACATGAAACATAATGCATTCAAATCAAAAATAGAAACTCATCAACACATGAGACACCAAGATTTTGACGTGGAAAACCTGGTCAAGGGAAAAACCACGGGGTGATTAACCCAAGAATGTATTCTCTGTTAGAAGAATAAAAAGAACAAATGGCACATGCCAATTAGGGGTCACTGCCCGAGTACACTGCTCACAAGAGGCTCACTGCCTACAAGAAACACACTGTCTACAAGGAAATAAGTATCACATACATGAACTGGAAAATAGCATCTTCACCATGCTTGAATCAGTTCCATTAAAGCCCAAAAACCTCTGCTCTACTTTTCACTCTCTTCTTTGCTACCACACTTGCATCTCCACAAGACACACTTTGGAATGACTTCACAATCCCTTATTTATACAAGGCATCAACTTAGGAACAATCATCTAAGTCGGCAAACACTTAGAGATCATCCGGAAGATGTGTAATACATCCGGTCAGCTAGTCACAAGAGGAACACCAATATCCGGTGGTTATTCTTTAAATGCAAACTCTAACTTTAATGCAGACCACCAACATGAACTGGACATGATCCAACGATCATCATAACCTTCCCTGAATCACCAAGAACATCCACACTTCATCTGCCTTCTGGAATTCTTCTCTCCTTCATCCGAAGCTTCAAGAACACAGTCTGTCATCACTATCACAAAGGAATAGGCTCTTCTGGACCTTCAAATCATGAACCAATCTAGTTGACACTTCATAGGGACGTCCTCAACACTTCCTCAAATCCACAGAATGAGATAATGAAATTTTGGATCTCACCAGACCTATCTGTGGCACTCTGTCTCCTCTAAATACCTGTCGAAAACCGGTTCTACTTAAGCAGCCATAACTTCTTCAAATCTTCATGCGGACCTCTACAAACTTGACTGGATTATCTCAAGACTCATATCTACAGACCCTTTAAACTGCATCTTCTGATCCTCAACCTTATTGTCATCATTGTTCTTCACTGTTCCTGATTGAGACTAATTATCTCAATATCCTCAGCACACAGCTTATCCAATGCAACATGAGTATGTTCACATCAATGACAACACCAGTTATCCTCATACTTGCAACACATGTATGCTCACACCTTGTAACTTGTGTAAGTAAAGTTGAAGTGGATTCATATTGGAGATATAAATGTTGTTATCTTTCGTGCATGTGCAAGGTGTTTAATAAGCTATATTGAGGTTTGTAGGTGGCTGGTTGTTCTTGGTTTAGTGACAGTGTTTGGAACCAAGTCAATGAGTTGGGTTTAGCCACCAATTTTTAGTTGTTCATCTAGTTATCGAACCTCAAGGAACATTATGCTAAGTCTAAGATGAGCTCGAAGTGTAGGAGAGAAAACCAACTCTCATCCATTAGCCCAGAATCATCCTCAACCTATTGATAAGATACTTTCCAATCATCTTGATGACATCCTTGGCCTAGGTGATTGGGTAATGTTTTAGGGTTTTAGATCTTGGTTATTTTTGGAACCAACACCTCCATCTCGATAATATAATATAAAGATTGAGTCTAAACAAAAAACCATGTGTGGTTTCCAAAACCATGAACCAAAACTAGGAGCCCAATTTGGGTGCCCAAATTGGTTTTCCCAAGTTCAACACTGTCCCTCATGATTAGTCAACCTATTGGGAATAATATGAAAATCTTGATGTCAAATTCCATCCGTCAAAATTGGATGTTCCAATTTGCTCTATTCAAATATCTTACAAGATGTTCTTACACATCATAATTACCATTCAAAGGTTTCTTCTACATCCTTCCAAGTCCACTTCTTAACTCTCTCTTACATGCTCTTGCACGCCTTACAAAATATTATGCATCTTACAATGCCATAGATTCTCTTACACATCTTACATGACAAATGCTCTTACATGCATCATAATATTCATGCCGCATGACATAGAGTGTCATACCAAGGAATCTTAAGTTTCTTCCCAAGTGGGGCATCATTTTCCATGTGGAACAATATCTACAATATATTACAATTACTAGATAAATACAATATCCACTTGAATTTTCAAGGTTTACAACACCTAATCTTAATAGTTTTAATTGATTTGGCTACCCACTACCTTATTGACCAGTTGGGGCATTTATCTAAAATTAAAATGTTAATATTTGTTATTATGTCCTCTAATGGCTTGTTGACGTAGAGTCAAAAATTGTATACTTACACTTTTCACTCTATGTCACACTCATTTTAGAGTCCATTTCCTCTAGACATGACTAAGAATCATTTCGCCTAATTTCAAACGTAAAGCCCCTCAATGATGTTCCAAGCAAGATAAACAAAAATCTCTCTACTATTACAATTTTGTTCCCTATAATTTATAATCTTATTTCCTCCAAGACACTAGCACCCCCATGCTAGTGCCCTTCATCACCAACACACCTATGCTACTGTGTAGCTTTCATTCTAGATCCCAAACACCTTTTCCCAAACTTCCCCTCCTACAAACTTGTATTTCTTGCCTTTTTTTAACCTTAGACACTAACACTTGTACTAGTATCCCGTAACATTTCAAACTTAAATCTCCTACCTAAACCCTAAAATATCTCATAGCATGAAACAAATGGTGAATCCCATACCATGAATCTAATAAACAATTATACATTAATCACCCATAAACCACATGGAATGAAGTATTTAATGTGACTATTCCTAGAGTGATTCATACGTAAATAGTACCTAAAGTTTGCCTACCCAAATTAACAGACTTTTATTGTAACATTCTATTTTTGTAAATGTTTAGCATGTCTACATGAAGCTTTTTCAAACAATCCTCACTAAATATGTTCAAATTGGATCCACTGTCTACTAAAGCATGTTTTCTTCCCATTTTACCATGTCCAACAACTATATGCAAATGTACATTCCCTTGACTAATATTAGGAGTTGGAAGCTTGTTAGAATCAAAAGTAAAGTGTCATAATTATTATGAATTGATTCTAACATTGTTACCACTTTAAAAGATTTGTATTTGATTTTACTCTAGTATTTTCTAAAGATTTTTGCAAGATATTTCTATATGTTTTAGATGTATGCATTAGATCCCCTAGTGATATCTTATTTTGACTGTTCTATAACTAATTTATCATGGCATACTCCTTATGTGCTTTGGTAGTTAACATAGTTGTAGGAGAAAGGTTGAGGTTAGGAGGTGGAAAGACTTGTTGATTTGATGTTTGTTTTTTACCTCTAGCCAATCTCTTATAAGTGTTCCCTATGGTACTATCCATGGTAGTCAACAAAGATTGTGCATAGCACTAAAGGATTTTTATTTAAATAATGAAGTAATCCATGTAAGAAAAAGGGTCAAAAAGATGAAGACATATAAGGAACACAACCCTTGTTTGAAGGTTTCACTCACAAAATAATAGGTTTAACACTACAAATAAGAATGGTAATGAGTATAATTATATATTTGTTAGAAAGATTGAATAAATTTCATGAGAAATTTGTGTGATTACAATAGGAATGTTCACATTGTGTGGAGGGGTATGTACATTCAAAGGTGTGGTAACCTTATGTATCATAAATGTATCCATATGAGTCTCTAGCAAAGAGCCACTAGAGATTGAAGGAATAGAAACATTAGGAAAGCACAATACAAGGAAAGAAGAAAAATAATATATGAAATAAAAAGATATAAAAGTAAACACAGTGTGAAATAAGCCATTGCAATTCTCTAGCTTTTAAAGTATTTTCAAATGCATTTAATAGAAAAACTTTATCATACACATGCTCATAATGTGAAGATAAAAATGATCTAACATGTAATATTGCATCTTCATTTCCACTAAATGTAGCTATCATGGATTCATTAATAATTATTGCATTAGAAACATAAGCCATGCTATCATGAAACATAAAAGAGAATCTATACAATATGAGGGATCCTTATGAGTTGCTTGAAAAGTGTGAGCATCATCAAGTGAAGCAACATCATGTGAATGTGACCATAAGTAAGATATATCAACAAACCAATATCACTAGTAATAGAAGGACAATCACAATTAGGCTGATCACTAGTCATAGGATGGGAAACATCAAAAACATCATCACAAGGAAAATCATTATCATGTGAGTGTGAAGGTAAATTATGTATATCAGTTAAGCACACATCACTATGCTCCTCAAGAAATAATTAATCAATAGGTGTGAAAATAGAATAATCCATGGATGTTTGAGGAAGACTATCATGAGATGTAGGATCATGAATATCATCATTAGGTATAATAACATCATCACATGAATTGTGACCCTTATATGTATAGATAGAACTTAGGGATATGCCATCACTATTTTTCACATAAGGAGTATGCACACCATGAATTATATAGAGTGCAAATGAAGTAAATTTCTCTAAGATAGAAGGGGAATGTTAACAAGGTCTGTGAAAGATGACAAATCAGATAAGCATTCAACTAATTCACTCATAGGAATGTAACATTGTCCTTTTGGTAAAAGGATGTGATCTCCTCAAGGATCAAAGGATAATATGTGATAAATTGTTAAAACACATTATGCTTCTTGATGTAAGCATGAATATAATCCTATGGTGAAAGTTCTAAAAAATAAAAAAACTATGGATGAAGGAGAAGGAAAAACTAAAGCAATAAAGGTACACCTTAATTTTAGTTCTAAAATGAAGATGAGAACAATTGTGAGTATGATACCAAAAATCAATAATCAAAGAATGGACAAACCTTAAGTGATGCAGGAGCATCTGGGTCCATGAGCAATCCTCATCATCCAAAATTATTTTCTTGCTTTCTTGCTTGTTTGTTTTCCTTCTTATTTTTGTTGCAAGAGTTGATGTTCAAATTTCTAAGAAATTCCTAAGGATTCGTGACAAATTGAGGGGTTCATCTTGTTAAGGAGCCAAATGGGTTCTCACAATTCAAGTTTGGCGAGATTCTGATCAAGATTAAGCAAGTTATGCTTTGGTAGAACTTTGGCACCTGTTTGCATTTGCAAGTCGTTCGAACCCTACCAAATGCCTCAAAAACTCTTCTAAGTCCATTTGACTCCATTCTCCCACCGGATGCCTTTACTCACACTTTGTGAAACTTTTACGCTCATCTAGATATGTAGACCTTGAGCATCTATTCGGATATATCCCTTTGCCCTTTGTATCCCCGCTAACCTAAACCTTTCACCAAATGACCAGTTGCTAAGTGATTGCAAAACTTTTCCATTAGCAGGACTTAGCAGGACTTTTCTAGTCAAGTGCATATATCCCCTTAACCTAATTTTTCCTGCCTATCCAAATGATCGTCGGATCTCCGTAATATCCCAATACCCCTCAAGATCCCACATTTCTCCTCCACAAATGATTTTCCTACACATGAACTTCTTGGTAGAGCTTTCCTTGCTTAAGGGATATATCCTAATGAACTAGCCATCTCCACATATGTCGATGACCCAATTTTCTCCATTGTATCCCGATGACCCTCAGATTTTCGCTGAACCGCCAAAACATGCCCAAAAAATGAAATTTTTTTTTTAATTGCCTATGTAGTTGATCAAGAGAGCCAATAAGAGGATGACACATATAGCATCACGTCATGAATGTTAGTAGCTGCCTCTTTTTGCATTTAAAGTGAGATTTTATGCTTTTGCAAGGATCTTCTTCAACAAGTTGACTTCTACTATAGTTTTTCTACAAGAGAGGGTTTCATGAAAGATTGGAATGGTTGATTTGAATCACTATTGGAATGATTGTAAGGCTTAGGCCAAGGCATGTATGAATGTTAACACTAGGATAATATGATATCAACCCTTCTTAGGGAGGTGAGACTTGTTGGGCATGTTGATGTTTATTTTTGCAGATAATCACCAACAATGGGAGATTCTGAGAACGTGGGATTGACTCTTAGAATAACCTCTAGATTTTAAAGAAGTTGGTTCTTCTCTAGGGTTTGTGGGAAAAGAGAAGAAAAGGAAACAGGATTACATATACAATACAAAATAACTTCCTAAGGTGATGCACCAATAATATGTTTTGATTCCAAAATAAGCACAGTGACTAAATCCTTTAAAATCTCTACTAAGTTAAAGAGCAATATGCATGGTTAACATAAATAGAATATCTAATAGATTTATATTCAAAGGATGAACTTAAAGAACTTGCAAGAAAGACTTAGAAAACATCATAAAATGCACAGAACAGAGGCTTCTTTTCATTAATAGCTCAAACAAAGTACATAAGGCAAAGAATATGCACAGATCCACAATGTTTCCCTTTCTTGAAAGATAATTGTAAAGGCTAATGACATATATCTGGTCTAACAGCACAAATTCTCTTAGCATATATTTCTTTATATATATATATATATATATATATATATATATATATATATATATATATATATATATATATATATATATATATATATATATCTTTCATTACAAACTCCCCTATTTATAGCACAAAAATGAGGCTCCAGACTCTAGCGGCAACTGAGACTCTCCAACTGCC
Source organism: Cunninghamia lanceolata (assembly GCA_027924645.1). NCBI lineage: Eukaryota > Viridiplantae > Streptophyta > Pinopsida > Cupressales > Cupressaceae > Cunninghamia > Cunninghamia lanceolata. The sequence goes on from BSBN01000465.1 coordinate 547,123, forward strand.
CACAAAACAAAACTGGTGTCAACGGGAGGTACCCTTAGTGGCCCACGCACTGAAGATTTCCTTGGATTCTGGGTCTCTGCTTCGACACTTCTTGTTACAATAGACAATCTAGGTCATCTAATATGCTAGATTCTCCCACTCATTCCCTGCATTCCTATTGATCGACAAGTGCATTAAATATGGCTCAAACCCTCAGTGCTTCTATCAGTGTCGTTGAGATAAGTGGCACCTCCCGCAGTCTTCAAAAAGACTACAAAATACATACATGGCACTTTGGCGCTCTCCAGATGAGGCTTTTTCCAAATAATCCCTTAACAAGTGTGTCATGTTAACACTTGGTGCTTTTTGCTGCTTCCATACTTAACAAAAAGGCTTAGCTTTTCTATGACAAATGACAGGTTCCGCCTGTTTCAAACTGGGACACATGGTGCCTTCGTGCTCCTTCACAAAACTTCACCAAAACCTTTCCTTCAAACATCCACCATGCCAACACGTGGTGTCGTTCGCAACTTTTATTAACCTTACAACTTGGGTCCCACCATAGACATACGTCACCTTATGACCCAAAAGACTTAACAAAAGGGGCCCAAACACAAAGACATGCAGAAAGCTCCACTTGATTCATAAAAAGGACACGCAGCAAGCTGGCGAGATTTTAAGATGCCTTCACAAAAAGCTTTCCTTGAATCTTCGCCATGCCGACACGTGGCCCAATCTATCAAGACTCAAAACTTTAAAAGGAAAAATAGAAGGCATATGGGCGCAAACATGTGTAATCTTCTTTGGGGCTCTTCGAATGTTGTAGCTAAATTGAATGATGACACTTGGCACATTCCATAGATACAGACCTAGCCACGTGGTGACTCCGTGCTTCTTCTGAGTTTCTTTGCCCTTTCGCATCTTCGAAACCCTGCCGCTATGACACGTGGCATCAGCGCGGGCTTGAAACTTATAAAACACTGATACACTGGAAACAAAGATGCATCAAAACATAGACTTTTAACTCTACAATTCTTGGTGACACACTTGGGACTCTGTGCCTACATAGAGAGAACCTGAAAATATTACAAAAAGATACAAAAAATTAAAATTATACTGCCATAGAAAAACATGGACTTAAAGTTTTTGCAATGCAGCCTAGTACCCAGACCACTTTGAATCTGACAGACTCTTTCTCTTTTGTAGAGCTTGGAATGCTAAATCTAGGTCAATGATATCCTTATGAGAGAAAGTTTGCAGGATCTGAACCATTGTATGCAATTGGAACTCCAAACAAGCCATTGGAATCAAGACTGACTCTACCTCCTTGACACCTAATGAATCACTTAGACTCTGGAAAATAGTCTAATCATTTTGCTTTGATAGAAGCAGTGTCTTTATCTAGTCTGTCATCAATATCATGCTATTATCAGGGAAAGGAGATGGAAGTCCCATATGCACCAATTTCTCTATATTCCCTTTCATACCTTTGACACCTTCTTTTAATGTGTTCAGGAGGGTCTTGCATCTTGTTGTAGCGTCATTGCAACTTAGAACTTCATTGACTCTTTTTGCTATAGTCATCCTATCACTGACCCCTGTTGTCAGCAAGGCTTCATCTGAGGCATCATAAAACTTGTGTAATAAAAGCTAAGAATCTGAGACCCTTACAAAAATATAGGACAAAGTAGCCTCTACTGCTGAAGATTCAACTTTTCACAAAGTTGTTGGGTATTCAAAAGAAATCTAAGAGCAGGCTTCAGTTGTGTGACTTCATTTGAGATCCTTTGCCATGAAGACACATAGAGTTCTTTCACCATTACAAGGAGTCCAGTGTTTTGAGGCCTTTGACTTAGTTCAATAGTCAATTGCTTTAGCTTCTCTTGCTCATCCATATATTGTGCTTGATAGACACTGCTTTGGTCTTGTTCTTTCTTAAGACTTTGTTGAGGATATGACATTTCCTGGGCCTTGTTTTGGCATTTCTTTTCTGCAAGAACTTTCTCTTGCTCAAGTGCACTTGCAATGGCCTTTGCTTGTGTCAATTTAGCCTGTAAGGTTGTGACCCTTGCCTACGATGCTTGGAACACCTATAATGACACAGTAGACTAGATATCCTTGTTTAATTTGTCAATTTCTAAGTCCTTAGCCTTTATTTTAGCAGAAAGGCAATTAATGGTCTACTTTGTCTTGGTCAGATCTACTTCTACCTTTTGTAACTTCCTAGTCGCTTTCAAATAATCTATTGTTACGACTGCAGAGGTTTCATTCATCAACTCCACCTTGTCCTGAGGCCTGAACCGGATCAGCTCCATAGCTACTGCATTCATAGTGTAGTCCTCTAGCTTCATCTACTCTAGAGGCTTGATTACATTGGGGCTCATGTGCATGATGGTCAGAGATTGTTGAATTGGATCAAAAAGTGTTTTCATCTATGGGGTGGCAGGCTTTTTGCTCTCCTTCATTTTATTCTTTTCCCTTCTAGGTTCCCTTGCTTTCTTGGTAGCCTCTGCTTGGCGTTGAAAAGCAAAGGGAGAAGCAATTAGTCCACTAGCAAAGAGATGACCTTATGGGAGGGTATGGCAGTGATTTGTTGGCTAGGGTCCGGTTGGGCAAAGGCTCTTCTTGGCATGGCTAGAGAGAGCATAGGTAAACTAAGAGCCTATGATATTGACAAAATTAATGAGCTGGAAGAGGGGGAAATGGATTGCAAAGGCACAACAGAGGTAGCAAGAGGCATGAAAGTATAGGGCATTTGGGTTTTCACCCCTAATGAAGAAGAAGATTGAGAAGGAGAAAAGGGAGGAGGTATACTTGTGGTGCTATCTTTGTTGCAGGAACTTGTTGTTGTAAGACCCCCATAATATCTTCTTCTTCTTCTTCCTCTTGTAATTTTAGCTTCTACTTCTGCTTCAGAGGCTTTTCTATTGTGTCCTTAGGATCTTCCTCCTCCATTTATTCTTGCATAGAAATGAGTGATTATTTTGAAATGGCCACTCCAAGACCCACAGATGTTGAAGCTCTTTGGGTCTCATGAGATGGTTGTTGTGCAACTTTTTTTTGTTCAATGACACTGAGAGGTTGTGGCTAGGTGGTTCTTGGAACTTGTTCAGTGGTTTCCTTTTTTTCCTCTATCTCCTCTTCGCAGATCAAAAGATTGATTGTGTCAGGGCTTGAGACAGGAGTCATATGATCTTCATCCTGTAACCTCTCCCACTCTTCATCATTTGCAACTTGCCTGAAAGTGGTAGTAATCTCAATAATCTCCTACATGTATTTCCAATGGACTGATATTTTTCAGGAGTCCAATCTTTATTTCTTAGAGTCTGCCTTAGACCATGGGTCATATTCTTCTTAGGGTCATACTCTTGAATGACGGTGTAAAATTTCTCCCATGGCTTGGGAGCTTCAACAGGCAGATCTGTCAGTTCCACATAGACATCCAGAGTATCCTTCTTTGGTGACCTCCTATGTTCCCAAAATTGCCGACTCTCATGAATGAAGATTGCATGAACCTTATTTTTTACAATCGAAGATGCCAAGAAATTGTCTAGATCATAATTCCATTGATCTTGTCCCATCAAGAATCCATCATTTGCCAGCTTGTTCTACAAAAGATACTTAATTTCTTTTCTCCTTATTGTGATTCCTGCCTTGGTCCAAGGGGTATTCTTCTTACTCCCAAAGTTATTGTCAATTATTGACAATTGGTGAGCTACCTCCAAGGCTATGACCCTAGGAGTTAAGACTTTTGGAAGCATGAATAGTTCCCTGACAAAGCCATGAAGTCTTACTATGGTGAAATGGGCCCCAAAGAAATAATCACAAGGGATTTTGAAATTTACCAGAAAACCCCTTATCCTATTGGTCATTCTATTCTCAATACCCTCAGAGTCCAATTGCTAAAAAATGGGTGCTACAAAATACTCTGCAAACTCATATGGGTCTGAGGTTTTTGAAACAATGGGTCCATATAGACACAGGAATAGTTTTTCTACTATCTACCTCTGGGTCATACATATCCCATTGCATATACTATTGAAAAAACTGGTAATTTTGATATAAAATTAAATGGAAGAGATATGCTGAGTACCTAAAAGTCTGCATATCTTTAAAATTGGACAGTTGTTCAACCAAGGCCTGTGAAATATGCTCTACAAAGTCAAATTTGTATTGAGTGGCTTTATCAACTATCTTGAGCATGAAAATAGCTGTCAATTGCCAATCATATACATTGGCGTCCTCGTCTTGGCTGAAAATGAAGGCCAGCATGGAGCAAGCATCCTGCACATCTGAGGTGAACCAGAGTTAGGCTAAAGGCAATGTGGGCAACTAGGTTTTGTCATCATCTAGATGCAACTTTGCATTTAGGAACCCGAGCTTTGTGCGTACACCCTGCCATATCCTCTGCATTCTAGGTATATCATAGAAACAGGCATCTCGATCATGATATAAACCTAACATGTCTTGAACGCCTTAGGAGTGATCTTGAGAATAAAGTTGTTTCTATGAATTGTTGAAGTTTTGGTGTCAAAAAGGGTCGCGCACAACCGGACCAACTCGGGATAAGAATGAACAACAAGGACCACAAATTGGCCCAATTGAGAGGTCCAAATTCTCATGCTAAAAGTCTTAGATTCGCCTTTCTTTACTCATAGGAGAAATCTTGCATGTGCCCCCTCTCTTAGGTTTTTTAGATTCTTTGCAGTATGAGGGTCGAAAATCCCATCGGCATAATCTTCCACCTATAAAGGGTCGACTACTTTTCTCTTCTCTAAGGCTTTGGTCCTTGGCTGATGCATATGGCTTGCTTTTTTTCCATTTCTCTAGTAAATCAAATAGACCCTCTTGTTTAGGCCCTTTAGCAGATTGTTCCTCTTCCATTTTTGTACTTTTGCTAAGCTCAACCTTTGCACAAGACTTCTGGGCTCTAGAAACTTAAATCTTGAATCACTATTACGACTGAAATCCATAATGAAGGCTCTGGAATGAATGGATAAAGGGAATTTCAGAAAGACTTTGGAACAATGATATGGTAAATGAAAGGCAAAGGAGGCATTTTAAACTTCTCAACTCTACCAGAGGAATTAATGCTGCATAAAATGGGCCATCATTATTAATGACTCTAAAGATGTGTGCCAAAGTGACAGTTAGCGAATACTCTAAATCTAAACAAGATCTTGCGCTGACTCTCATTCAAGGCAAGGATCTTTTGGAATGATTGGCTATCACCCTTGAAGAATGAGTACCTTTTAATGGCTCCGAGGAAAGGGCAAATACGAGACATAGAGGCCAATGTGCTGAGGACGTGTGTTCCAAGAACACTTATTAAGAAAGCAGAAAAAACAAACTGGAAAGGAAACAAAACATAAAGGACACTAACTAACTATAGTATAGGGGCAAATTTTGAATCTATGTGAAGTGTTTAAGGAAGATTCTGTTGACATGAATCTCTTTTGGTTCCCCTTCCATAGTCTCTAGTTCATATGCATTATGCTGCTTACAGGTACAAATTTTAAAGGAACTAGTCCATAATGAGTCGAACTTGCTATTACACTCTGGCTTAGAAGCTCTCTCATCCCATTTTAAGACCCAAGACCTGACCTCAAAATTTGGTTCAAAAGTCTTTTGGTCAAACCAACTCTTTACAGTCTGCTAACGGTTCATTAGGGACTCATGTGTTGACTCTCTCTTCTCTTGGATTTCCAGTAATTCTACGAGTCTCACATGCATCAGACCATTCTCTTCAATTTCCATTTGTTTAATCAATTGTAAAGCAGGAATTTCTATAGTTAGTGGTATAACTGCACTCTTGTTGTAGACTAGTTCATAAGGAGATATCTTGATTACTTGCTTTGGCATGATTCTGTCAGCCCATAATGTTGTATTGAGATGCTTATGCCACTCCATTTGGTGATCAGGTCCCATCCTTTCTATAAGTCTAATTAGATTCTTATTGGTTGACTGTGCCAAACCATTTCCCTATGGATAATAGTTGGATGAGGTCTTCAAATATATACCATTTTTCAAAGCAAACTCAAATAATTTTGACCCCAAAAATGCCTTAGCATTATCAGATATATTGGTGTGGGGTGGGCCAAAATGAGTAGTTATGCCTTCGACAAAGTCCAGGATAACCTTCTCAGTGGCTTCTTTAAGTGGGACAGCTTCGCTCCATCTAGTAAAATAGTTAGTGGCAGTAAGGATCCACTTGTGTCCCAAACTAGAGATTGGATAAATCATACCTATGAAATCCAATCCCCATTGTGCAAAAGGCTCATCTACAATTATGGGACTCAAGGGCAAAGCTGCATTTCTCCTCTTTCCAACATAGAATTGATAGGCCTGACATTCTTTAACCATTTGATGGCAATCTAAAAATAATGTAGGCCAATAGTACCCAGCATGTGTAATCTTGATGGCAGTAGCCTTTGCTAAAAAGTGTCCTCCTAATGCTCCATAGTGTAATTCATGCAGTATCTTTTGAGCTTCATCCCTTTCAACACACCTTAGTAAAATTCCATCAAAAATCTTTCTAAAAAGAATGTAGTCAATCAAGACAAAATTAATCCCTTGTTACCTATAGTATCTTCTTTTGTCAGGGGAGAGCATCCTAGGAAAAATACCAGCTCTCATGAACTGTATCCTATCATTTACCCAAGAGTCTAGATTAGGCTCTTGCAACTTTAGTACAATTTCATCTTCTACTCCTTTCATTGTTGAAGCTTCTATGTCTTGACAGAGTCCCCTTCCTCTCACCAATTTAGTAGGACTTACTTCTACATCATACTCAAAAATCTTAGTTATCCAGATAACTCTTTTTTCTATTATCTCACCCTCCATGATGTACTCTCTAACACTTGAATGAGCTACTAATATCAAGATTTTATTCCTTGTTACTAAGTGTCTGAAATTTTTAAGCCCTTTAACTATGGCAGAAGCTTGCTTCTCAACAAAATTGTACTTGGATTCATACTCTCTCAATGTCCTAGAGAAGAATGAAATTGGATGTTCTCCCTCTTCTTTGTCATCTTTTTGGGTTAGGACAACTGCAATACTATACTCTCCTCCATACATGTACATTATAAAGTCCTTAGAGAATTCTAAATTTTGTAGTACTGGGGCAGTTGAGATGGCCTTCTTGATTTCTTCAAAATCCTACCTTCCTTCAGCTATCCATTTGAAAGTTAGGTCCTCCTTTAACAACAGAGTAATAGGCTTGATCAATCCTGCAAAATCAAATATAAATCTACTAACAAAATTAATCTTTCCTAAAAAGGCATGTACTGCCTTTTTGTTGACAGGTAAAGATAAGTTCATTATGGCCTCAACTCTCTCTGGGTCAATAGAAATTCTATCCTTTGAAACAATATGTCCCAGAAGCTTCCCTGGAGGAACACCAAAAACACATTTCTTAGGATTTAAAGAAATCCCAAACTCTTGACATTTTTGAAAAATAGCTTCTAAAAGCTCAAAGTGGTCTTTGGAATTTTTTGTAAACACAGCGAGATCATCTAGATAAATTAGAATGATCTTATTTATCAGGCCCTTAAATGCTATATCCATAGCACGCTGAAAGGTTGAACCAACATTTGAAAGGTCAAAAGGCATTTTTGCATATGCAAAAGTCCCCCATTTGGTGGTTTATGTCGTCTTGTATTGGTCTTCACTTGCCAGCCAGATTTGATTGTAACCTAAAAAATCATCAAGCAAAGAAAACCTTTCTGATCTGGCTACAGTCTGTAAGATTTGTTCCATTGATGGAAGAGGGTAATGATCCTTTAATGAAGCTCTATTGAGATCTCTAAAATCCACACAGAGTCTAATGTCTCCATTCTTCTTTCTTACTGGCTCTAGATTAGACACTTTGGTTGAGTGCTTGATTGGGAAAATAATCTTAGACTCTAAAAGTTTCTGTAACTCATCCACCATTAGGGTTTCAATTTTAGGATTTACTGGTCTCTATTTCTGGTGAATAGGCTTTGACCCTTCAATGAGTTATATGGTATGTTGTGAAAGGAAGCTAGGTGTGCAGAAATCGCTTCCTACACTAATCTAATGAGGAGAGATGAGTGCAAATTTGTTTTAATCTTTACAGTTACAACAACGTTAACCCAACAACAGAGATATTGCAGCAATACACATACATGTGGAAAGTAGACAAAAGAGAGAGAGACAAGATATACGTGGGGAAAACCCTTATCGGGTGAAAAACCCCACACTCCAAAACATAGCTCAAATGTATTATAGTAAACAATCAAGGTTACAATACAATTTCAAAGCCGATGCTCTTGCATGAGGTGATCTCTTTGGGATGAGGTGATCTGGTAGCATAACAGTACCTGTCAATCACATAATACATCTCCTCTCCAAAGCACTTGTTTATATAGAAGATACAAGGCAAAAATGGCTCTATCTTGAGATGGGCATCCAACATGGCCTCATGGCCAGAAACCCATGCCTATGGACACTTGTCCAACACTATAGGATGTTCATGACACTTGTCATATCACCTCATCCCAAAGAGGTCACCTATTCCCAAGTTGGGGAATGACAGATACTCTCACGACACTTACGACTGTCATAGAATCCATCATAGTTGTCATATCTTACAGCTGTAAGAGAATCTATCATACACAAGCTAAAAATAGCATATTCTCTTACAACATGTCATAACCCTCCTTGAGGAACCCAAATATGCCTTCTTCTGAGATGCCCTATGACACATGTCTTCACCTATCATAGAATCTTCCATTTATGACTCTTACGCGTCATAGATTTGCCCTAGGAATCTGTCATAACCGTTTCGGTCAATATTCCCTTACACACTATCCAAGATGTGGATGCATGGCAAAATATTTCTACCACTAAGTGGGATGCCTATCTCCTCATGTGAGGACAAATTTACATGTTGTCACCTTCCATGGAGGATGACACATCACCGTGCCAACTCCCACAAGATGACAATAAGGATTTGCATCCTAATTACAATAATAGGCAATAAATAAATAAATACAATGAAATAATACAAGGAATTACCAAGGTTGAGACAACTTAATTCCCAATATTCTCCCACTTTTTGAACACCTTGTAAGAGCTAATAGAAATAACAGGATTTAACTGCAATAGGTTGAGAGGCCCATAGACTCCGAACACCATATGAACTTCTCTATGCCCACTGGTTTCGTCAATGCATCCACAACATTCTTTAAAGTGTCTATCTTCTCCATATTCACCTTCCCATCCTCTACCATGTCTCACACGAAGTGAAACTGTACATCAATATGCTTTGTTCTAGCATGGAAAGTTGGATTCTTTGCTAGGCAAATCACACTCTGATTGTCACAACAAATCGTAATCTTTCCTGCATCAACACTAATAATTGAACACAATCTCTTAAGCCAAATGGCTTCCTTGCAAGCATGAGTTGCTACCATATACTCAGCTTCTGTCATGGACAAAGCAACCATAGGTTGTCGCTTACTCATTCAACTAATTGCACCACCGAACATAGTGAATACATAAGCACTGGTGGATCTCCTATTGTCAATGTCACCCACCCAATCAGAATCCACGAATCCACAAATTCATGAATACAAACAGAATGTGAAGGTCCTGTAACATTACCATGATAGCATATGGAATAATTGAAAGTATCCCTCAAATATCTGAACACTCTCTTAACTGCATCCCAATGTAGCCGTCCAGGATTAACCATAAATTGACTAAGGACTCCCATTGCTTGGGCAATGTCTAGTCTTGTGCAAACCATAGCATATATCAAACTACCAACAGCATTAGCATAAGGTACTCTGCTCATGTCCTCCACCTCACTAGGAGATTTTGGACAATCATTAACATACAACTTTGTCCCCAAAGAAACAGGAACACACAATGGTCTACAATTTGTCATGCTGAACCTATCCAACATGGTCTTCACATACTTACTCTGGCTTAACCAAAGTTTTTTGTTAGCTCTGTCTCTTCTTATTTCTATTCCTAGAATGTACCTAGTTGCCCCTAGATTTTTCATTTCAAACTATGTTGACAATTGAGACTTCAAATTAGAAATCATATTCTTACCATTCCAAATTAACAACATATCATCAACATATAATACAATTATGAGAATGTGATCATTGTCAAATTTATAATACACACAATGATCTAATTTCGATCTTAGAAATCCAACCGACAACACAAAGGCATCAAACTTCAAGTTCCACATCTTAGGAGACTACTTCAAACCATACAAAGACTTTTTCAACTTGCAAACCAAATTTTCTTTACCTTTCTCTATGTACTACTCTCGCTGTGACATGTAAATCTCTTCCTCCCAATCACCATGAAGGAATGCTATCTTCACATCCATCTACTCCACCTCTAAGTCATAAGTTGTTGCAAGAGATAACAAGAACCAAATAGATGTCAGCTTTGCAACGGGAGAGAAAATTTCACCATAATCAATTCCCTCCACTTGTGAATACCCCTTTGCAACTAATCTGGCCTTGTACTTTTCAACACTGCCATCTACACTAAATTTCTTCTTGAACACCCATTTGCATCCAATAGGTTTATGTCCTTCAAGCAAAGGCACCAAGTCCCATGTTTTATTCTTTTTCAAAGAATCCATCTCATCTTCCATGGCCTCCTTCCAGGAACCTGCATCTTTCATTCCCATAGCCTCTGTCACAGTTATAGGCTCATCAATGTTAGTAAGCAAGGCAAAAGCACAACTAGAATCAAGCAATGAATAAATAAACCTATCAAGTTGCTTCCTTGTTCGTGTAGACCTCCTTAATCGCTGAGGTTGAGGTTCTACTTCTTCTTCTGAGCTTTTAGAGCTGCTAGAGTTCTTCTCACCATCAGGTCTCACAGGGTCTGTCAGTTTAGACTTCTTAGGGGTAGAAGGAAACTGAACCACATCCTCTTTCTTTCCTATTTCTTCTGGTTGTAGAACAATGGAAGAAGGTGTTAGCTCTCTGAAGATAACACTTCTGCTATACAACACTTTTTCAACCACAGGATCCCAAATCTTGTATCCTTTCACATCGACTCCATAGCTAATGAAAATACACTTAACAGCCTTGTTCTCTAATTTAGACCATTTCTCCCTAGGCACATGTGCATATGCCTCACAACCAAAAACACAAAGATGTCTAACTGAAGGCTTCTTACCAGACCACACCTCCATATGTGTACAACAAGAGCCGATGTAAGAGACCTATTTACCAGGTAGCAACTAGTGGCTACAGCTTGGGCCCAAAACTTTTGTTGGAGGATTTCTCCATTAAGCATACTCCTAGCCCTCTCCATCAGTGTCCTATTCATCCTCTCTGCAACTCCATTTTGTTGCGGGGTGTATGGAGTTGTCTTATGTCTCTCAATCCCTTGTTCTTTACGAAACTTATCAAAATTTGCCAAACAAAACTCACCATCATTATTAGTTCTCAATCACTTAATCTTTTTACTAGTCTGATTCTCAACAAAAGCTTTAAACTCTTTGAAATGACTAAAGACTTCAGTCTTGATTCTGAGAAAATAAATCCATGTCCTTCTACTGTAATCATCTATGAAAGATACAAAATATATAGATTTGGAGATCGAAGGAACACTAATAGGACCAAACACATCAGAATGAATAAGATCCAATACAATAGAAGACTTGTGAGAACTAGAGTAAAACTGAACACGGTTTTGCTTTCCATATATACAATGTTCGCAAAAGTTGAACTCAAGATTACAATCATTTAACCCCTCAACGAAGTTTTTATTTTTCAGGGTTCTAAGACCCTTCTCACTAATGTGGCCAAATCTCATATGCCATAACATAGTCTTTTCAGCAGGAAGCTTAACTTCCAAAGCATGAGCACCCTTGGGTACACAAGATGCACTACCATCAGAATTTGTTACAATAGATTTCTTCACTGCTTGTTTAGATGGTGGGGATGAAATGACTACAGCTCTTTTCTTCAAGTAAGAGGAACTATTGTACTGTGAAGTGCATGCCTCCAACTGAAACAGAGTACCTCTCCGAGTACCCTTCGCAAGCACCATAGATCCTCTAGTCATCTTGCATCCATCCTTCGAAAAGGCAACATGCACACCTGCATCATTCAACATACTTATAGAAATCAGGTTTCGTGCCAAGCCTAGGATGTGCATAACCCCAGTGATCCCCTTCACTCGTCCATCAATGAATTGGATTGAGACTCTTCCACGACCAACAATCTTCAGATGAGATTCATCACCCAGGTACACTCTTCCACCATCAAACTCTTCATACTTTGTGAACTAGCTTCGATGCGAGGTCATGTGGAATCATGCACCATAATCAATCAACCACACATCATCAAATGCATGGGTGGCCAGGGCTGTGATGAAGGCATCACCATCATCTTGTGACTTGTCAGAATCTGAATATGGGACATTCTTCTTCTTTTTATTTTCTTCCTTGCATTCCTTTTAGAAATGCCAAATTTTTCCACAATTCCAATAGAGAGCCTTGGACTTTCCAGGAGATTTGGATCTCCCATGGGATTTAGATATGCCCTTCTCAGCTTTCTTGTCCTTCTTTTTCCCTTTCTCCTTGGGTCTTCCACGAACTACAAGAATCTCTTTGGCTGCCTTAGAAGACTTTCTCTGCATCTCTTCAAATAACAGTGAAGATACCACTTCATCCATTGTGAAAGTGGATGTGGTGCTCTCAATAGCCATAACAAGATGATCCCATGAGTCTGGCAAAGAACAAAGCAAGGTCATACAATGATCCTCCTCCTCCATCTTCACACCAACGGATGTCAATTGTGCAATTAACATGTTGAAGGCATTCAGGTGGTCTGTAATAGATCCTCCATCCTCCATCCTCCATCCTCAGAGAATACTTCTTTCTTAAAAAAAGTTTGTTCACCAGGGATTTGGCCTAATAAAAATCTCCCAACTTCTTCCAAAGATCTTTCGTGGTCTTCTCCTTATGGACATTTAATAGGATGGAATCAGATAGACTGAGTCATATGAAACCCTTAGCCTTCCGATCTTTGAGAACCCAATCAACTTGTGCCATTGTAGCTGATTTTACACCGAATACGGTTTCCCATAGGTCACGATCAATAAGCATGTCTTCCATCTTAAGTTTCCATAACTCAAATTTAGTGCCATTAAATTTCTCCACCTCTAATCTTCTAGATATGCCTGCCATCTCTTTCCTGCAACAAGATTATAGAATGCTCTGCACAAAGCTCCCACTCAACCTAAGATTTGAAAGGAAGCAAGGTATGTGGAAAAAGCTTCCTACACTAATCTAATGAGGAAAGACTTATGCAATTTTTTTTTAACTTTTGTAGTTACAGATTAAGATGCACATTAACAGAAAGATAATAACTTTCAAATGCAAACACAAAACTCATAACACAAGATATACATGGGCAAAACCCTTTCAGGTAAAAAACCCCACACTCCAAAGCCGCCCAATATATTATTCAGAAATCACAAAAATTACAATATACTTGAAGATCAAGATTTTACAAGAGTATATCCAACCAGGGATCCAGGAGGTAACTCAACATCTATAAGATTCTTACATGCAACCTCCATCTCAAGTTCTTGATATATAGGAGATACAATACAGTACACTGCCAATGGTAATTACAAAACCATGAGCTAAAACCACCCAAAAGTGGCGCCCAAATTTTTTCCAATCAAAAAATTCCTTGTGATGTGTCAAACCACACACCAACATGTGTAACTCTCCCCTTTATAGCTATTTTATGTGTCCAACACGTTTTTACATTTCCCAAAACCGAAGGTCCAACTTGTGGAGGCCATAACTTTTGATCCGGGTGTTTGATTGACGAACTGTTTTATACGTTAGAAAGATCATGAAGTGCTCTACCACCCTGTAACCTGCTTCGCCAGTTACGACAATTTTTAGGACGTTTAGAGAAGTTTTGATACCCAAAATTGAGTGTGAAACTTTTTCAGCAGTTTCAAAAAAATAGAAACTTTAATATCTCACAATCTAGATATGATCTTGAGTCGAAACTCACCTAAGATGTTTAGTTAGCTGTTCCGCACCTTTTGGAAAAAAATTAGGTTAACCCGAGGTTAATTGAAGGACTTAATAAAAATAGTAAGTCTCGCTATTTTAAGCTCGTTTGGAAACTTTGAAGGTTCTAGACCATTTTCCAAGATAAAGGGTATTCAAAAAGACCAAAACTAGGAAGAATAATAATCTTTCGAAGTTGCAAGGTTGAGACACTTTTCCTAACAAGATTAGCTCAAAAAACCCCTACCCAACAACTAGGACCAAAGGTGATCAAGCTCTGATACCAACTGAAAGGAAGCTACGTGTGCATAAATCGCTTCCTACACTAATCTAATGAGGAGAGATGAGTGCAAATTCATTTTAATCTTTACAGTTACAACAATGTTAACCCAACAACAGAGATATTGCATAAATACACATACACATAGAAAGATCCTTTGCAGTCTTCTCTTCATGGATATTCAGGAGCACTGAATCATCCAAATGAAGTCTTATAAAACCCTTAGCTTTTCAGTCTTTGAGATCCCAGTCTTCTTAAGACATTGCCATTGGTTTTGTACCAGATACGACTTCCCATAAATCTTGATCGACAAGCATGTCCTCCATTTTGAGTTTCCACAACTTGAAATTACTTCAGTTAAACTTCTCTATCTCAAACCTCCCAAATTTGCTCGCCATCTCTTACCTGTAACAAAGATTTCAAAATCCTCTATAGAAGCTCCCACTCAAACAAAAATTAGCTCAAAAAACCCTCTACCCAACAACTAGAACCAAAAGTGATCAGGCTCTAATACCAACTGAAAGGAAGCAAGGTATGCAAAAAATGCTTCCTACACTGATCTAATGAGGAAAGACTTATGCAATTTTTTTTTTTTTTTGTAGTTACAGATTAAGATGCACATTAACAGAAAGATAATATCAACTTCCAAATGCAAACACAAAACTCATAACACAAGATATACGTGGGGAAAACCCTTTCAAGTAAAAAACCCCACACTCCAAAGCCGCCCAATATATTATTCAGAAATAAAAAAAGATTACAATATATTTGCAGAGAAAGATTTTACAGGAGTATATCCAACCAGAGATCCAGGAGGTAACTCAACATCTATAAGATTCTTACATGCAACCTCCATCTCAAGTTCCTGATATATAGGAGATACAATAGAGCACACCGCCAATGGTAATTACAAAACCATGAGCTAAAACCACCCAAAAGTGGTGCCCAAATTATCTCCAATCAAAAAATGCCATGTGATGTGTCAAACCACACACCAACACATGTAACTCTCCCTTTTACAACTCTTTTATGTATCCAACACGTTTTTACATTTCTCAAAACTGAAGGTCCAACTTCCAGAGGCCATAACTTTTGATCCGGGTGTCCGATTAATGAACCGTTTTATGCGTCGGAAAGATTGTGAAGTGCTTTATCACCTTTTAAATATCTTTGCTGATTATGACAATTTTGGGGACATTTAGAGAAGTTTTGATACCTAAAAATTGAGTTTGGAACTTTTTCAACAGTTTAAAAAAATAGAAACTTTAATATCTCACAATCCAAATATGATCTTGAGTTGAAACTCACCTGAGATGTTTACTTAGTTGTTCTGCACCTTTTGGAAAAATTTCAGGTCAACCCGAGGTCAATTGAAGGACTTACTAAAAATAGTAAGTCTTTCTATTTTAAGCTCATTTGGAAACTTTTGGAAACTTCCAGACCATTTTCTAAGATAAAGGGTATTCAAAAAGACCAAAACTGGGAAGAATAGTAATCTTTTGAAGTTGCAAGGTTGAGACACTTTTCCTAACATTCTCCCACTTGTCAAACGCCTTGCAAGAGTAAAGGGAGCATCAACACCATGATTTAATTGCTAGGGGCCTTGAAGCCCATAGACTTTGAACACCATCTAAACTTCTCTGTGCTCATAGGTTTTGTTAAGGAATCTACAACATTCATCAAAGTTTCAACTTTTTCCAAGTTTACCTTCCCATCCTCTACCATGTCACGAACAAAATGGTATTGGACATCAATATGCTTAGTCCTTGCATGGAAAGTAGGATTCTTCACCAAAAATATGGCACTCTGATTGTCACAACAAATAGTAATCTTCCCTGCATCAAACCCAACATTAGAACACAATCTCTTAAGCTAAATGGATTCTTTACAAGCATGAGTTGCTGCCATGTACTCAGCTTCAGTATTAGACAAAGCAATCGTAGGTTGCCGCTTACTCATCCAACTAATAGCGCCACCAAACATAGTGAACACATAAGCACTAGTGGATCTCCTGCTGTCAATGTCACCTACCCAATCTGAATCCACAAATCCATGAATACAAAGTGAATGCCGAGGTCATGTAGGATAACCATGATAACATAAGGAATACTCAGAAGTACCCCACAAATATCTGAATGCTCTCTTCACTGCATACCAATGTACCCATCCAGGATTAGCCATAAATCGAATAAGGACTCCCACTGCTTGGGCAATGTTTAGTCTTGTGCAGACCATCGCATACATCAAACTACCAACCGTACTAGCATAAGGAACTTTGCTCATATCCTCTATCTCACAAGGAGACTTTAGACAATCTTCAACAGATAACTTTGTCCCCATTATAACAGGAACAATCAAAGGTCTTCAATCCATCATGTTGAATCTCTCCCACACAGTGTTAACATACTTACTCTGGCCTAACAAAAGTTTTTTGTTTGCTCTGTCTCTTCTAATTTCTATTCCCAGAATGTATCGAGCTACCCCTAGATTTTTCATCTTAAACTGTGTTGACAACTGAGACTTCAAATCATAAATCAAACTTTTACCATTCCCAATGAGTAACATATCATCGACATATAATGCAATAATGAGAACGCGATCATTGTCAAACTTGCAATAAACACAATGATCTAATTTCGATATCTAAAATCCAATACTCAACACAAAAGCATCAAACTACTGGTACCACATCCTAGGAGATTGTTTCAAACCATGCAAAGACTTTTTTAACTTGCAAACTAGATTTTCTTTACCTTTCACCACGTAGTGCTCTGGCTGTGACATATACATTTCCTCCTCCAAGTCACAATGAAGGAATGTTGTCTTCACATCCATCTGTTCCACTTCTAGATCATATGTTGCTACAAGAGATAACATGAATTGAATAGATGTCAGCTTTGCAATGGGAGAGAAGATCTCACCATAGTCAATTCCCTCCACCTGAGAATACCCCTTCGCAACCAATCTAGCCTTATATTTCTCAACACTGCCATCTACACCAAATTTCTTTTTGAACACCCATTTGCATTCAACATGTTTTTGTCCTTTAGGCAAAGGCACCAAGTCCCAAGTATTATTCTTTTCCAAAGAATCCATCTCCTCTTCCATAGCCTCCTTCCAGGAACTTGCATCTTTCATACCCATAGCCTCTTTCATAGTTATAGGCTCATTAGTGTGAGAAATCAAAGCAAAAATACAACTAGAATCATGCAATGAATAACCAAACCTATCAGGTTGTTGCCTTATCCACGTGGACCTCCTCAAAGGTTGAGGTTGAGGTTCGTCATCTTCTTCTGAACTTTTAGAGCTACCAGATCTCTCCTCATTATCAGGTCCAATAGATGTTTTTAGTTCAACTTTCTCGGGGGTGGAAGGAAGTTGAACCACATCGTCTTTCTTCTCTTTTTTCTTTGGCTACAAGACAATAGAAGAAGGATTGAGCTCTCTAAAGATCATGCTTCTGCTATACAAAACTCTTTCAACTACTAGATCCCAAAGCTTGTACCCGTTCACACCGATGCCATAACCGATGAAGATACACTTTACAACCTTGTTCTCCAACTTAGATCTCTTATCCTTAGGCACATGTGCATATGCCTCACAACCAAATACTTGAATGTGTCTTAATGAAGGATTTTTACCATACCATACCTCCATAGGTGTCTTATCAACCAGTGCTGATGTAGGAGACCTGTTAACTAGGTGACAAGCGGTAGCAACAGCTTCAGCCTAGAACTTTTGTTCAAGACCAGCTCCACTTAGCATACTCCTTGCCCTCTCCATCAACATTCTATTCATCCTCTCTGCAACTCCATTTTGTTGAGGGGTATACAGAGTTGTCTTGTGCCTCTTAATCCCCTATTATTTACAGAACTTGTCAAAATCTGTTGAACATAACTCACCACCATTGTCAATCCTCAAACACTTAATCTTTCTATCCTTCTAATTCTCTACAAGAGCTTTGAACTCTTTAAATCTATTAAAGACTTCAGATTTACTTCTAAGGAAATACACCGATGTCCTTCTACTATAATCATCAATGAATGAAACAAAGTAAACATATTTTGAAATCGAAGGAACATTAACAGGACCAAACACATTAGAATGAATCAAGTCCGACACCTCAGAAGATTTGTGAGAACTAGAATAAAACTAAACACAGTTTTGTTTTCCATAAATGCAGTGTTCACATAAATCAAACTCAAGGTTACAATCATTCATACCCTCAACAAGATTTTTATTCTTTAAGGTCCTCAAACCCTTTTCACCAATGTGACCAAGCCTTTGGTGCCATAACATTGTCTTCTCAGCTGGAAGTTTCATCTCCATAGAATGAGCACCTTTAGGTACCCAAAAAGCACAACCATCAGAGGTAGATGCAACAGTATTTTTTGATGTTGGTTCCAATGGTGAGGATGAAGACTTTAAAGCTCTCTTCTTCAAAACAAAGGCACTATTACACTGAACTATGCATGCATCAAGCTGAAACAGAGTGCCAATCCGAACACCCTTAGCCAACACCATAGATCCTCTAGTCATCTTGCATCCTCCATTCGAGAAAACAACCTACACACCCACATCATTCAATTTACTTATAGAAAGAAGGTTCCATGTCAAACCAGGGATATGTAGAACAGCATTGATTCCCTTCACTCGTCCATCAAGGAATCGAATCAAGACTCTTCCACGGCCAACAATATCTAGGTGTGAATCATCACCCAAGTACACCTTTCCACCATCATATTCTTCATACTTTGAAAACCAACCTCGATGCGAGGTCGTGTGAAAATATACACCAGAGTCAATAAGCCACACATCCTGAGATGCATGCGTTGGTAAGGCATCGACAAATGCTTTGCCTTCATCCTGAGAGGAATTGTCAGAATATGAATCATGATTCTTCTTCTTTTTATTTTTCTCCTCCTTGCACTCCTTACGGAAGTGCCCAGGTTTGCTGTAGTTCCAATAGAGGGCCTTGGACTTTTGGGGAGACTTAAATCTCCCACAGAATTTGGATCTTCCTTTTTCTTCCTTCTTCTTATCCTTTTTCTTTCCCTTCTCTTTAGATCTACCACGAACCGCAAGAGCCTCCTTATCTGATTCAGAAGACTTTCTTCGCATCTCTTTAAACAACAGCGAAGAAACCACTTTATCCATCTTGAAGGTGGTAGTGGTACTCCCAATGGCCATAACAAGGTGGTCCCACAAATCTGGTGAGGAACATAGTAATGTCATACAACGATCCTCCTCCTCCATCTTCACACCAACAGAAGTCAACTGGGTAACAAGCATATTGAATGTGTTCAGGTGATTAGTGACAGGTCCTCCATCTTCCATCCTCAAAGAATACAATTTCTTTCGCAAGAATAACTTGTTCACCAGGGATTTAGCTTGATAAATGTATCCAAGCTTCTTCCAAAGATCCTTTCTAGTCTTCTCTTCATGGATATTATGGAGCACTCAATTAGCCAAATAGAGTCTTATCAAACACTTATCTTTTTGATCTTTGAGATCCTAGTCTTCTTGAGACATTACCGTTAGTTTTGTACCAGATACGACTTCTCATAATCCTAATCTACAAGCATGTCCTGCATTTTGAGTTTCCACAACTTAAAATTACTTCTGTTAAACTTCTCTATCTCAAACCTCCCAGATGTGCTCACCATCTCTTACCTGAAAAAAAGATTTCAAAATCCTCTACACAAGCTCCCACTCAAATGAAGATTAGCTCAAAAAACCCTCTACCCAACAACTAGAACCAAAGGTGATCAGGCTTTGACACCAACTGAAAGGAAGCAAGATATGTGGAAAATGCTTCCTACACTGATCTAATGAGGAAAGACTTATGCAAAAAAAAAAATTACTTTTGTACTTACAAATTAAGATGCACATTAACAAAAAGATAATAACAACTTCCAAATGCAAACACAAAATTCATAACACAAGATATACGTGGGGAAAACTCTTTCAGGTAAAAAACCCCACACTCCAAAGCCGCCCAATATATTATTCAGAAATCACAAAGATTACAATATACTTACAGAGCAAGATTTTACAGGAGTATATCCAACCAAAGATTCAGGAGGTAACTCAACATCTATAAGATTCTTACATGTAACCTCCATCTCAAGTTCTTGATATATAGGAGATACAATACAATACACCGCCAACGGTAATTACAAAACCATGAGCTAAAACCACCCAAAAGTGGCGCCCAAATTATCTCCAATCAAAAAATGCCTTGTGATGTGTCAAACCACACACCAACATGTGTAACTCTCCCCTTTATAGCTCTTTTATGTGTCCAACACGTTTTTACATTTCCCAAAACCGAAGGTCCAACTTCGGAGGCCATAACTTTTGATCTAGGTGTCCGATTGACGAACCGTTTTATGCGTCAAAAAGATCGTGAAGTGCTCTATCATCCTATAACCTGCTTCACTTGTTACAATAATTTTTAGGATGTTTAGAGAAGTTCTAATACCCAAAAATTGTTTTCAAAACTTTTTCAGTAGTTTAAAAAAAAAGAAACTTTAATATCTCACAATCCAGATATGATCTTGAGTCAAAACTCACTTGAGATGTTTACTTAGTTGTTCCGAACCTTTTGGGAAAATTTCAGGTCAACCCGAGGTCAATTGAAGGACTTACTAAAAATAGTAAGTCTCACCATTTTAAGCTCGTTTAGAAACTTTTGGAAACTTTGAAGGTTCCAGACCATTTTCCAAGATACAGGGTATTCAAAAATACCAAAACTGGGAAGAATAGTAATCTTTTGAAGTTGCAAGGTTGAGACACTTTTCCTAACAAGATTAGCTTAAAAAACCCCTACCCAACAACTAGGACCAAAGGTGATCAAGCTCTGATACCAACTGAAAGGAAGCTAGGTGTTCAGAAATCGCTTCCTACACTAATCTAATGAGGAGAGATGAGTGAAAATTTGTTTTAATCTTTACAGTTACAACAATGTTAAACCAACAACAGAGATATTGCAGCAATACACATACACATAGAAAGTAGACATAAGAGAGAGAGAGACAAGATATACGTGGGGAAAACCCTTATCGGGTGAAAAACCCCACACTCCAAAACACAACTCAAATGTATTACAGTATATAATCAAGTTTACAATACAGTTTTAGAGCCAATGCTCTTGCAGGAGTCTTCGACACTCATATCTGGAGACAATCCGGTAGCATAACAGTACCTTTCAATCACATAATACATCTCTCCAAAGTACTTGTTTATATAGAAGATACAAGGCAAAAATGGCTCTATCTTGAGATGGGCATCCAACATGACCTGATGGCCCAAAACCCACACCTATGGACACTTGTCCAACACTGTAGGATGTTCATGACACTTGTCATATCACCCCATCCGAAAGAGGTCACCTATTCCCAAGTTGGGCAATGACAAATACTCTTACGACACTTACGACTGTCATAGAATCCGTCATGGCTGTCATATCTTACAGCTATAAGAGAATCTATCATACACATGCTAAAAATAGCATATTCTCTTACAACATGTCATAGCCCTCCTTGGGGTGCCCAAAGATGCCTTCTTCCAAGATGCCTTGTGACACATGCCTTCACCTGTCATAGAATCTTCCATTTATGACTATTATGCGTCATAGATTTGTCCTAGGAATCTATCATAACCGTTTTGTTCAATATTCCCTTACACACTATCCAAGATGCCAACACATGGCAAAATATTTCTACCACTAAGTGGGACACCTATCTCCTCATGTGACGATAAATTTATATGTTGTCACCTTCCACGTAGGATGACACATCACCATGCCAACTCCAACAAGATAACAATAAGGATTTGCATCCTAATTACAATAATAGGCAATAAATAAATAAATACAATGAAATAATACAAGGAATTACCAAGGTTGAGACACCTTAATTCCCAACATGCTGGACAATGTCTCTATTATAACCATGGAGATCATCATAGGTCCAAGCCATTACCCTATCATATTTGTTGCATAAAGAGATTAGCTTATCCTTTTCTTCTTGAGTAGTGATATTGCCTACTTTCATCTTTCTTCCCTTGCTGACCTCAATTTCAAAATAGTCTTTTTCGCTTGCCATGAACTTCCTCTTGTCCAAGCTTGCATCATCAGGATCAAACAAATTTTCCAAAGTTATCAACCCCTTTGGAAGCTTATCGATTTCAGTTGGATTATTTGATCACCATATGCTTCCTTAATCTTAGGCTGCAACTGGTCTGCAAATTCTCTAGATTGTTGTAAAAATAAGAGAATCTGTAGGTCACTGTCAAAGACTTGCCAATTTTGGTTGTCAGGGATCGATGGACAAATAATAATCTTCACTACTTCATTATTGACCAGTAGATCACTCATTAGGTCAAACTAAGAGCCAATTTGTGCTAGTCTATCTGCTTCAGAGTTCTAAGATCTAGGTACAACCTCTATATTGAAAGCATCAAATTCATCAATCAAGTCCCAAATTCTATGGTGATATGACCTCATTCTTATATTTTTTGCCACAACTTTCTCTCTGATCTGTTTTACAACTAGTTCTTAATCACCTTTGACTCTTAGGTTCTTTATCCCTATCTTTTTAGCTAAGATTAGGCCATGTACCAAAGACTCATATTCAACATCATTATTTGTACAAGAAAACTGAAAGCGTAATGCTCTAAGGATCTTTTCTCCCTTTGGCGAGGTAAGGCAAATACCTGCTCTTGCACCATTCTTACTCCTATCTCCATCAAAATTTAGGGTCCAAATTTCAGAGTCTTCATCTGAATCTGCCTTCTTCACACTTTCATGAAGTCCTCATTATTTCAGGCATCTCTTGATCTTCCTCAAAGATGACATATGTTCCTGAACCTATAGAGTCACAGTTTCCATAAGGGTCACTCTGCATCATAGATATCAGATGATCATTCTCTTCCTTTTCATCAAGTCTAGTCCATTCCCCTATGTCTTCCATAAAAGCTCTATCTTCCCTATTCATCATGGCATGAGATGCTTCAAATTTTGGTGTTGATTCATCAATGATATGTTCTTTAGACAAAGGTTCAGACAATACCTTCATCTTGGTGTCATACTTAGTCTTCAAGATCAAGTGTGACCAATCTAATGACATGTATCCTCCTATTTTAGCAGTAAAATCTCTAGATAGGCATAACCCAAAGACAGGGGGAATGTCAATGATTACTACATCTTGTAAGACGGTTATATTTGGACATGTATACAACTGTAATGGGAGTTGCTTAATGATTCCTATGGTCTAAACTGACTTCCCATCTAATTGCATGACTCCTTTGGCAAGTGGATCATACTTTATTTTTAGGGCATCTGCTGTTTGCCTAGGCATGACTGTAGTGCTGGCCCCTAAGTCTATCATGGAATTATGTAATAGTTTCTTTCCCACTATTAGGGTCAAATAAAAAGGATCTGGCTTAGATTTACTTACTTCTTCCTTGGTGTTTACTAGAGCAACTGTCTTTTGAGGTGGAGTATCTTTGATTTGAATTTTTCCCTTGTCTGTGACTCCTTATTTTTGTATTAGCAGATTTTGGGTTAGCCTGCGACTACAGTGCTTCTTGCAACAACAACTTTTGTTCAGGAATAGCCAACATGTCCCATATGATAGTAGGGATGTCTTGCCCTTTCCACCACTATATTGGAGACTCCTTGATTTTGAGTTGCCATAGATACTTCTTGTCTTGAAGTGGGGAGCGTACCGAGCTTGGAATGAAGGCCCCCTAGTTATTTCATTGGGGTTTACCTCAGGTTGATCAACCATCCTTCTCTTTGACCTAGTGAAGTAATTAGACTGTACCATGGGCTTCTTGGAGGTTGAAGCCTCATTGACAAACACTGAATCTTCTTCTTCAATCCATGAAAATAGGGGATGTTCTGGGGCAATTTCTCTTTCCTATTCCATTGACATCCCTTGCATTTGGGCTACCATTGTTGCATTTTGAACACCTGGTGATTGATATGGAAAAGACTCTGAAGACAAGGCAACTTGACCCTCCATTCTTCTTTGCTCTGCTATCTTTTGCTGTAAATTACCTTTAGGGCAATCTTTGGGCATATGTGCATTATTGCAAGGAAAACACCAAGCATTTGCTTCTTCTGCCATATTATTTTGTCTAGGAACCATTTCCCTACCTGAATTAGTTGGGACTGTTTGTAATGGTATAGGCACTAGAATCAACAGATTGGATGTCTGAGGATGACTTGGTCTCTATGGGCCTTGGTACTAATTGGACTGATATGGAGGCCCGTTCCCTTGAAATCTTTGGTAAGAAGGCTGTGGGTAAGCAGTTTGTTGTCTCTTAAGGTTAATGATCTCATTAGAAAAGGTTATGAGAATACTCTTAACGTCGTCCATTTCAGATGGGGGGCAGAAGGTGCTAAGGTAGTGGGTATTTGAGGTGTTGGAAAAGTGTACATAGACACAGGAGCTATTGAAGTATTAAGGACTTCTTGTGGTAGAGGGATAGAAATTTTTGGAAACATAGGCATGGGAGGTCTTGGGGGCAACTTGCCAGCATCTATTAGACTATTCTCAGCTCTAATAGCCAATTCATATGCATCAGATAGGGTCTGTCCTCCTAAGGACTGAATCATGACTGAAATATCAGAGTTGAAGGCCTTAAGATAGAAAATAATTGCCATAGCTGCTGATGGCCTAGTTATTCCAGGAATTCTATCCCAATTTTTCTGAAACTAGGTGTTGAAGTCTGTTATGGCTTCTTGGGGTGCTCTCTTTATGGTGATCAGTTGTTGTAACAAAGATGATTTGTCACCCTTTTCACTAAATCTTGCAAAGAACGTGTCTCCCAGTTGATCCCAAGTCCTAATAGAGTTCGTTGTCAAGGACTTGTACCAATCTAGAGCCTTCCCCTTGAAAGAAGCTGTCAATAGCCCCATAGCCACATTTTGTTATGTGATGAAGTGTATGGTGCACACATCAGATACATCTTGAAGATGTTCCACTAGGGTCTTAGAATCTTTTCTTGTAAACTTGGGCAATGCTTTTAGGGCGTTAGCAAGAATTAGATCCCATGTGTCTGGTGGTGTTGGAAGAACAAGTGGGCTCCCATTGTTCTAATTTGCAAAGTTTCAGGGTGGAATAGGGGTTGTCATGATTCCTGGTACTCTTGTTGGTTGATTTGTTCTTCTTCTTGGAGTAGCTTCTAACGGGGGTAATAAGATTCTTGGGTTAGCAGCTGACTGGGCTCTAGTTGTTGGTCCACAACTCTGACTCCTTCCCAACCGCTGGCTCATAGAATTGTAATCAAGATCTTGTAAACAGTCCCACTGGGTGTGCCAAAAACTGTTGATGTTTATTATTGTAGATAATTACCAACAATGGGAGATTATGAGAACTTGGGATTGACTCTCAGAATAACCTCCAGATTTTAAAGAAGCTAGTTCTTCTCTAAGGTTTGTGAGAAAAGGGAAGAAAAGGAAACAAGATTACAGATACAATGCAAAACAACTTCCTAAGGTGATGCGCCAATAATATGTTTTGATTCCAAAATAAGCACAGTGACTAAATCCTTTAAAATCTCTGCCAAGTTAAAGAGCATTATGCATGATTAACAGAAACAAAATATGTAACAGATTTATATTCAAAGCCTGAACTTAAAGAACTTGCAAGAAAGACCCAGAAAACATCATAAAATGCATAGAATAGAGTCTTCTTTTAATTAATAGCTCAAACAAAGTACATAAGTCAAAGAATATGCATAGATCCACAATGTTTCCCTTTCTTGAAAGATAACTATAAAGGCTAATAACATATATCTAGTCTAACAACACAAATTCTCTTAGCATATATTTCCTTTTGTATATCTATATATATCCTTCATTACAAATTCCCCTATTTATAGCAGAAAAATGAGGCTCCAGACTCTGGCGGCAACTAAGACTCTCCAACCACCCACAAAATAGAACTAGCATCAACTGGAGGTACCATTAGTGGCCCACATGCTAAAGATTTCCTTGGATTCTGGGTCTCCTCTTCGACCCAAGTCTTGTTACAACAAACACTCTAGGTCATCTAATATGCTAGATTCTCCCACTCATTCCCTGCATTCCTATTGATCGACAGGCACGTTAAATACGGCTCAAACTCTCAGTGCTTCTATCAATATCATTGAGATAGGTGGCACCTCCCGAGGTCTTCAAAAAGACTCCAAAATACATACATGGCACTCTGGCGCTCTCTAGGTGAGGCTTTTTCCAAATAATCCCTTAATCATGCGCCATGCTGACACTTGGCACTTTCTACTGCTTCCATACTTAACAAAAAGGCTTAGCTTCTCCATGACACATGGCGAGTTCTGCCTGTTTCAAATTGGGACACGTAGCACCTTTGCTCTCCTTCACAAAGCTTCACCAAAACCTTTCCTTCAAACATCTGCCATGCCGACACATGGTGTCATCTACAACTTCTATTAACCTTACAACTTGGGTCCTGCCATAGACATACATCACCTTACAACCCAAAAGACTTAACAAAAGGGGCCCAAACACAAAGACACACAATAAGCTCTACTTGATTCATAAAAAGGACACGTGGCAAGATGGTGGGCTTTTAAGATGCCTTCACAAAAATCTTTCCTTGAATCTCTGTCATGATGACACGTGGCCCAGTCTATCCAGACTCAAAACTTTAATAGGAAAAATAGAAGGCATACAGGTGCAAACATGTGTAATCTTCTTTGGGGCTCTTTGAATGTTGTAGCTGAATTGAATGATGACACTTGGCATGTTCCACAAATACAGACCTAGCCACGTGGTAACTCCGCGCTTCTTATGAGTTTCTTTGCATCTTTGAAACCCTACCGCTATGACACGTGGCATCCGCGCAGGCTTGAAACTTATAAAACACTGATACACTAGAAACAAAGACACAACAAAATTTAGAGTTTTAACTCTATAGGGCATCATAGGTTTTTGGATATCAATTCTTCTGCTACAAGCTAGTTAGCTACTTAGTCATGAAGTCTCGGTTATTTGAAAACATTTGAGTGTTGATCATCTCTTTAAATTCTTTGTAAATGAGTCTCATGTTGCAAGTAAGAGAAGTCATTATTTTGATTCCACATATCTTTAAGACATATAAGTTTAGTAAAATAAGTTCTAGAAGTTACTTGAGTGGTAGGAAACCATGCTTGACAATGTGATGCATGGGATGGATCTTAATTGGAATGTTTGATGTAAATTATCTTTATGCTTGATAATCTAAGGTAGAAACCTTGTTATGTTGCAAGTAATAGTTTAATAATTGTTGTGTTTTAGTATACGCAAATATGAATTTAGCTTATGTGTGACTCCTATGGAACTTCATGGGATAAATTAGTGTTTTTGACATTCTTTCTTAAAAGTAATGTATTATTAATGTAGACAGTGATGTACATTTCTTGTTTAGCATGTATAGAAGTAAGGATACTTTCACAGAAAAGATAGAATCTAGGGTACAAATTATTTGTTGGTTATTTTGGTTACTTAGTTCTTCATGACTTAGATTTAGAAGCTTAATAATGAGATGTATTGTCAGTACATTGAGTTATTCCACTGTAATCTCTTGAGGGCTTCCAGAGGAAGCCTAAAATTAGAGGGGGAAAATGTGAGGCCTAGCTAGTATTGCACTTGAGACCATGGTATGGTACTTGTTGCAAGTATGTGCCTAACCGGTGTTGTCATTGATGTCAACATATATGTGTTGTCATTGGTGTCAATTGTGCTCTTGTTCCAATGCTTTCTTGTAATAAGTTAAGTGTTGAAGAAAATAAGTATTCCTGATATAGTAGAACAATCTAGTAGATTGCTCCGCATTTCTTGTAGAATGAATATCCTTGTCTGTAGATTGGAAGTTATTTGGATGCATGTCTGAAGATGCTATGTTCCAAGTTTGAGCCTCCAGTATGAATATTTGAGTGAGTTATGTTCACTAGAGTGAAAACTACTTTTTTCTATATATTTGGTGATGACAGGGAGAATTTATTATGACCTGCATTCCTCCGCAATTAAGTATTTAAGTCTATGGTTCTGGAATCAAGTTTGTAATGATGATAAGTACCTTCAACTCCAATGGTTCATGATTTGGTGGTCCGCAAGCGATCTTTTCCTTATAACAGTAGTTGACAGTGTTGTTTATGTGCTTTGAATTGAAGAATCTTCTTGACAATGCGGTTATAGATTGTGTAGTTGTTCCTAGTGATTACAATGTGCTTGTGGATGTCTCGTGATCGTGTTCCTACCTTTGAACTAGTCCACAAAGAGAATTATGGATTGTAGATGAAGACTGTTCTTAGAAGACTTAGTGATAACACCAGTCTTGGCCAACCTAGTTGTTTTCACTACTTGCAGAGATGCATTGAAGATTGTGGAAGCATGTTGTGGCGTGGAAGATTGCATTTGAGTCCTAGCTAAGACATAACATGATCTACATACATATTTACCTTAGCAAATTTTGTTTAGGTCTAGACCTATTTCTATGTATGTTTGTATGCTAACCTTGGAGATTGTTCCAATGGTTGATGAATGTAATGCTGACCTTGATGTACATTCCAAGGTTGATGAGTTGTATAAAAACATGTAATGTAGTTGTGAAAAAGATGTCCTTGTACGAAAATGCAAAGATAAGTGAAAAGGTGTAAAAGGAGTAGAGCAGAGGAGTTATACCAAGATTCAATGGAACTGAACCCAGGCATGGAGTAGATGTTATCAAATTATTTCACCAACCCTTGGCAGTCAGCCGATCTTGGTAGTGAGCCTCAACATTTGCAGTGAGCATAATGGGCAGTGAGCCTCTATTTTTTGGTATTGTTATAATATATATATTTCTATGGGCTAACACCCACCATGGTTTTTCCCTTTTAGGGTTTTCCACGTAAAAACTCTATTGTCTCATGTGTTGATGATGTTGTTGTGTTGAGTTTCTTATTTCATGCTTTCATGATTAAATATGAATAACAGTGAACAAGTGTTTGATGTGTTAATGTTCATAAGTGGTCAAAGTTTTGGAGACAACTGATTCACCCCCCCTCTCAATTGTCTGGTGCATTTCAATAATTGGTATCAGGTCTAGGTTCCTCAAAATAAAGCCTAACTGCTTGAGGAAGATCCAGGATGTCTTACAGGAAGGAAGCTCCATAGTTTGATGGAATGAATTATGCTCTCTGGAAGGTATGAATGAAAATCCACCTCCTTTGTCTTGGTTATGAAGTATGGAAAGAAACAAAGACAAAGTATACCTTGCCTCATAACGGTTTGCAAACTGAAGATGAAATCAAAGAATATGAGTTAAACATAAATTTGGAGATGCTCTATTGAGTGCCTAGTCTAACATTGAGTTGATAAAGGTCATGGATCTCGAATCTACTCATGAAGTCTGGGAAAAGCTGGAAAAACTATATGGAGATGATTTTGTAAAGAGTGCCAAATTACAGGGCCTAAAAGTGAAATATGAGGGTTTAAAAATGAACGAAGATGAAAACATACTGTTGTTATATGGAGCCTAATCAAACTCAAAGGTTAAATTTACCCCACTTTTATCGGTGTGGTTTCTCCCCAAATCATTAACGGGATCAAGGGGCAGTGCCCCTTGCAGACTCCCTATCGCGATATAGGGTGGGGTCGAGTGCAGTGCCATCGTGGGGGCTCGAGGGCAGTGCCCCTAAAACATCCAACAATTTTCTATTATTTTATTAAGGCATCAGGAGTTATTTTTCTATTGGTCGACATTAAAAAAACCCTATTTTTTGTAACCGATGTAAGGCTTGATAAAAGTGGCTAAGGGTTAGGGTTTCTGTTGATGTATTGTAGCATTTGCAGCGGCATTGATTTGCAAGGATTACTGGTTGTAATTGATTTGATTTACTAGATAATAATATTGGACTCTTTGTTGGTGGATATAGCCCGAGTTTGGGTGAACCATGTTAAAACTTGTCTCTCACTATTATTATTTCTGTGTATTTTCATTCCTCTATTTAATCTTTATTTGCATTTAATTGATATCTTCTGCCAGCTAACCCCAACACATACCTTCATGCAAAAGGTTGATGAAATTGTCAATGGAATAAAAGGTATGGGGGGAACTATTGATGAGAAGGAAGTTGTGATGAAAATTATTAGGTCACTACCTAAGTCCTACAGTCACAAGGTAGTTGCAATTGAATAAGTAATGACAATGCAAGATGTCACTAAGGATCAGTTGCTTGGAAAGCTTATAGCCTTTGAGATGAGATAGTTTGGTGATGCCCTATTGAAAGTTGAAACTGCTTTCAAAGATAATACTTCAGAGAAGATCTCCAGAGTAGAGAAGTACAAGGTAGAACCTGATGATGCTTTGTTGACAGACTGCAAAAAGGTTCTGGTAAGTTCAAAGGCAAATTACCTTTCAAATGTTTTACATGTGGTAAGTTTGGTCACTGTGCTTCTAGATGTCCTGAGAGAATTGAAAGAAATAAAAAAAGATTTGAGAGTAGACCTAGGGTTCCAAAGAAATGCTACTATGTTAGAGATCTTGATGATGAAGGTGTGACAGATGATGAATCTGATGATGCGAGTACTAGTGCAAATGAATGCTTGTTTATTGCAATTAAAGAAGAACCTATGTCTACTAATCTTGCTAGCTATGTGAAGGAAGAAAAACCAGTGGAAAAAAGTACTTTGGTTGTTCAGGTTGAAAAAGATAAGGATGAATGGATTATTAACAGTGGATGCTATTATCACATGACCAGTGACAAAAGTAAGTTTGTGAGTTTGGAAAAGTATGATAGAGGACTGGTTAGGTTTGGAGATAATGCAGCTGGTAAGATTTGTGAAAAATGACTATTTCATTTGGTGGAAAGCACAACACTGATAATGTCCTATATGTTAAGGGTTTGAAGCATAATCTTTTGAGTGTTGGTTAGATGTGTGATAAAGGTTATGATCTAAGATTCAAAGACAATGGATGCAAGATCATGGAAAGCTCCAGAATAGTGATTGTTACCGGTAAGAAGACCATATGTAACATTTACTAATTAAGAGGAACTAATGATTATTGTTTATTGGCTCATACATATGAGAGTTGGTTGTGGCATAGAAGGATGTGTCATATCAATTTTGACAATTTGGTGAAGATAGTTCTGCACAGGATGTAAGAGATTTGCCTAAACTTGTGAAGCCAGCCAACACCATTTGCAAGGAGTGTCAATTTGAGAAATAAACAAAAAAAGTTTCAAAAGCAAAGAACAATTATCTGTTAGATTGTTGGAGTTGGTACATATAGATTTGTGTGGTCCCACAAGAACAAGAAGACTGCAAGGTGACAGGTATTTTATGTTGCTTATTGATGACTATTCTAGAATGACTTGGGTCACTTTTCTAAAAGAAAAATCTGAAGCCCTAGACAAGTTCAAAGTTTTCAAGGCAATGGTTGAAAATGAGTTGGAGTTGAGGATCAAATGCTTAAGGTCTGATAGAGGAGGTGAGTTCACATCAAATGAATTCAATATTTTATGTGAAGAACAAGGGATAAAAAGATAGTTGTCTGCACTGAGGACTCCTCAGCAAAATGGACTTGTTCAAAGAAAGAATAGGACAGTTCAAGAGGCTACTAGGACTATGCTAAAGGAAGCTGACCTACCGGAAGTATATTGGAGAGAAGCCATACATACTGTTGTCTACATCCTAAACAGAGTTCAAGTCAAAGGTAACAACTCTAAAACTCCTTTTGAATTGTGGTATGGAAGAGTTCCTACAGTGAAATATTTCAAAGTTTTTGGTAGCAAATGTTATATCAGAAGAGATGAAGATCTAGGCAAGTTTGACGCTAGATGTGATGAAGGAATTTTTCTTGGTTACTCTACCAAGAGTAAGGCCTATCGGTGCTACAGTAAGAGACTGAAAAAGATTGTTGAGAGTGCTAATGTGAAGGTAGATGAAGGCAAGGAAAGAATATCAAATCTGAGTTGCTATGAATCAGATAAACCTGTGACTATAGTAAATGAAGAAAAAGTTGAACAAGAAGACAATCAGGATGAAGAAGAGGCTCTAGAAAGTGTTGTTAAGACTCCTAGGTATGTAAGGATTAATCATTCTAAAGATTAAATTATAGGTGACAAAAAAAGGTGTGTTGACAAGGAAAAGATCTGCGGAAGAAGAAGTGAATTACTGTTTTCTTGCAAAAGTTGAACCAAAAACTGTGAATGAAGCTTGCAATGATGAATATTAGATAAAAGCCATGGAAGAAGAACTAATGCAGATAGAGAAGAATCAAACTTGGGAATTGGTTCCTAGACCTGCTGATAAGAATGTCAGTGGAACTAAATGGGTCTTCAAGAAAAAGCTGAATGAAAATGGAGAAGTTGTAAGAAACAAAGCAAGGCTTTTGTGCAAAGGATATTCTTAAATTGAAGGAATAGATTTTGAAGAGACTTTTGCTCCAGTGGCTAGGATTGAAGCAATCAGAATATTTCTAGCATTTGTAGCTCACAAAGATTTCAAAGTGTATCAGATGGATGTGAAGTCTAAATTCTTGAATGGTGAGTTGGAAGAGAAAGTTTACATTGAGCAACCTAAAGGGTTTCATCTACCAAACCAAGGTGATATGGTATGCAGACTGAAGAAAGCCTTGTATGGACTGAAACAAGCCCCCAGAGCCTGGTATGCAAGGCTAGACAAGTATTTGCTACAATTAAGGTTCAGTAAAGGCACTGCTGACAACAATCTCTATTTCAAAATCAATGATAATCAAATCCTAATTGTTGTAGATTTCGTTGATGACATTATCTTTGGAGGAAATGAAATTATGTGCATGAATTTTGCAGGAGAAATGCAAAATGAATTTGAGATGTCTATGTTTGGTGAAATGAATTTCTTTCTAGGTCTACAAATTACTCAATCAGATAAAGGAATCTTCATTTCTCAGTCTAAGTATGTGAAAGAGTTGCTAAAGAAGTTTGGGATGGAGGACTCCGAACCAGTATGTACTCCCATGGTGATTGGTTGTAAGTTGAGAAAATTTGATGAATCACCTAAGACTGATCATAAAAGGTATAGATCTATGATTGGAGGATTACTTTATCTAACTCAAACCAGACCTGATATAATGCATGCAGTATGTCTTGTGGCAAGATTTCAAGAAGATCCTAGAGAATCACATGTGATGGTAGTCAAGAGAATCTTGAGGTATTTGAAAGGTGCATCAGATCATGGCTTATGGTATCCAAAGGATAATGATTTCACTCTCAGTGCTTCTACAGATGCAGATTGGGCTGAAGATGTTGATGACAGAAAGAGTACAAGTGGAGGTGATTTATTCTTGGGTAATAGATTGATTTCATGGCTGAGTAAGAAACAAGATTCAATCTCCTTGTCTATTGTAGAAGCAGAGTATATTGCAACATCATGTTGTTGCACTCAAGTGTTGTGGATGAAGCAGACTTTGAAGGATATAAGAGTTGTGTATGAAGATCCAATTGTAATCTTTTGTGACAATACAAGTGCCATAAACATTTCAAAGAATCCGGTGATGCACTCAAGAACAAAGCATATATCAATAAGGTATCACTTTTTGAGAGAGAAGGTGACAGAAAATGAAGTAAAGATGGAATATGTGTCCACAAAGGATCAAATTGTAGATATTTTCACTAAGCCTCTGCCTAAGGATACCTTTGAGTATATCTCAGAAAAAAGTTAGGGGTTATTACCCCTCTTGCTCTAAACTAAGATGCATAAGAATGCATCAGTCCAGTGATGTCCAAAGCCTCATTCTTTGATCTGGATTGATGTTTTGAGGGCTACCTCTCAATGGGAGTAGCAAGTGTTCCTAATATGTGTTCCTGACAAAGAGCAGTAGGTGTTACAGTAGTCATGAAAGAGGAATTTGATCAGAGCAGCAAAGTGCAAGTATGTGCCCTTTGCCATTGATATCAAAGGGGGAGAGAAATCATGTGAAAAACTCAGGGGGAGAAAGAGTGCAGATGTGTGAAGACAAAGGGGGAGTATCTTGTCTTAATGGTCATTACAATTTTTCACATCATATGTTGTCATCAATGCCAAAGGGGTAGATTATTGCAAGTATGTGCCTAATTGGTGTTGTCATTGATGTCAACATATCTATGTTGTCATTGGTGTCAACTGTGCTCTTGTTTTGATGCTTTCTTGTAATAAGTTAAGTGTTGAAGAAAATAAGTATTCCTGATACAGTAGAACAGTCCAGTAGATTGCTCTGCATTTATTGTAGAATGAATATCCTTGTCTGTAGATTGGAAGTTATTTAGATGCATGTCTAAAGATGCTATGTTCCAAGTTTGAGCCTCCGGTATGAAGATTTGAGTGAGTTATGTTCACTAGAGTGAAAACTATTTTTTTTCTATATTTGATAATGACAGGGAGAATGTATTATGATCTGCATTCCTCCGCAATTAAGTATTTAAGTCTGTGGTTATGGAATCAAGTTTGTAATGATGATAAGTACCTTCAACTCCAATGGTTCATGATTTGGTGGTCCGCAAGCTATCTTTTCCTTATGATAGTAGTTGACAATGTTGTTTATGTGCTCCGGTTTGAAGAATCTTCTTAACAGTGTGGTTATAGATTGTGCAGTTCTTCCTAGTGATTACAATGTGCTTGTGGATGTCTCCTTATCGTGTTCCTATCTTTGAACTAGTCCCCAAAAAGAATTATGGATTGTAGATGAAGACTGTTCTTAGAAGACTTAGTGATAACACCAGTCTTGGCCGACCTAGTTGTTTTCACTACTTGCAGAGATGCATTGAAGATTGTGGAAGCATGTTGTGGCATGGAAGATTATATTTGAGTCCCAGCTAAGGCATAATATGATCCACATACATCTTAGAAAATTTTGTTTAGGTCCAGACCTATTTCTATGTATGTTTGTAATTCCAACCTTGGAGATTGTTCCAATTGTTGATGAATGTAATGCGAACCTTGATGTGCATTCCAAGGTTGATGAGTTGTATAAAACATGTAATGTAGTTATGAAAAAGATGTCCTTGTGCGAAAATGCAAAGATAAGTGAAAAGGTGTAAAAAGAGCAGAGTAGAGGAGTTATACTGAGCTTCAATAGAACTAAACCCAAGCATGGAGTAGATGTTATCAAATCAGTTCACCAACCCTTACCAGTAAGCCACCCCTTGGCAGTGAGCCTCAACATTTGTAGTGAGCATATTGGGCAGTGAGCCTCTATTTTTCAGTATTGTTATAACATATATATTTCTGTGGGCTAATACCCACCGTGGTTTTTTCCTTTTAAGGTTTTCCACGTAAAAGATCTAGTGTCTCGTGTGTTGATGATGTTGTTGTGTTGAGTTTCTTATTTCATGCTTTCATGATTAAATCTGAATAACAGTGAACAAGTGTTTGATGTGTTAATGTTCATAAGTGGTCAAAGTTTTGGAGACAACTGATTCACCCCCTCTTAGTTGTTTGGTGCATTTCAACAATACTATTTATAATTGTCTATTTTAAAGTGTGATTGGACATGTTTGATACTACTATTTTTAGATTATGGATCTATGTGTTTTGATATGTATTTTTGGATTATGTATGTTTAGACATCATTTCAGATTACAAATGATATTATATGCTTTAATTTAATAAAATGTTTTGATTATGAAGTATTAAAAATTATGTAGTTAATTTCCATAAGAAGAGTATTTTAGATTAATTGTGAAATTTAATAATTAATTAATGTTGGATATTTTAAACATTTTAGTATTTATTTATTCGTTGCTTCGGCTATATTTTCCATGATGTACTGATGTTCGAATTAAGTTTTGTAGGAGGGCAATCCAGATCCCTTTAGTTTGGAGACATTTTCAAATGTCCAATTTAATTGATTTATTTTCATATTTTGTTGCATGAAATCAAGTGGTGGTGTGTCGAGGATATTTGGGTTTATTACCTTGGTTCTTTTATTTTAATTATTTGTTTGGTTATATTTTAATAAGTGGGGAAATATAATTTATTGGTTAATTTTAATGTTATCTCATTTTATTGAAATTGGTTATTTAAAAAACTTATATTATTCTATTTACCTTTTGGGATTTCCATTTGAAAAATGAAGGGGTTTTGTATGAAAATATTTTAATGGTTGCTATTAATTTTATTTTCATTTGTTTGAGAATGCATATTTAAAAGGTTGAATTATATTGTATTATTATTATTATTTTTTGGTCTTTTGAGTTTTCATTTGGGGGAGTTGAAAGATGGAGGTGCAATTTATTTTATGGAGGAATTTTATTCACTTCCTCTCATGATGTGTGTGTGTGTGTGTGTGTGCATGTTGGAGCTTGGTTTTCTTCTCCTTTTTGTCTAAATCTTTGTGCTTGAAGAATACTGGAGTGTGGAATTGGCTAGAAAGAAATGGCAATGGAAGAAAGAATGGACTATGGCTGGAAATTTTTTGGTTTCTAACTTGTATTTGCTGGATTAAAACCCCAATTTCTTGGGCTGATCCTAACTTGGACAGCCAAGGTAGCAATTGTAATTTCTTTAAATTTCTTGTTTATTTTATGTTAATGATGGTTATGGTTGTGATTCTATTTATGTGAAACAATGAAGTTTGTGTGAAGTTTTCTGTTGAATGTATCTTTGGTGCAATGTTGGCATGCATGTGTGTTTTGGGGTTGGGTGCGTAAAGGGAGCGGCCCTTCGAATCTGATGAAAGCCTCCCTTATGTGGGGTTGAGGAAGGTGTGGAGCCTCTCTTGGGGAAGTCATGGATATTGTGTAATATGGAGGATTTGAGGGTTTTGTGCTTAAAGGGTTGTAAAATGGAAGTATTGTGTTGTTATGGTTGTTGTGTTAAAGGGTTGTAAAATGGAGGTATTATGTTGTTATGGTTGTTGTGATGAAGGGTTGTAAAATGGAGGTATTGTGTTGTTATGGTTGTTGTGCTGAAGGGTTGTAAAATAGAGGTGTTGTGTTGTTATGGTTGTGTGGTGATGGGGAGTTGTGCTGAAGGGATTGTGTTGGTGTGTGGTTTTGAAGGGTTGAGAAGATTTTTGTTGTGAAGATGCTATGATCAAAGAAAAGAATTTGTATTGATTTATCCCCAAGAGAGAAGGGAATACCCTTTCTCCCCCTTTGCAAGAATCTATAATCAGGTTCTTTGTGTGTGAGTCAACCTATGTGGTTTTATGTTTTATTTTTCCTTTGATTCACTTGGGCATTTAGAATTTGTATCTCGCTCAGGGGTGGACTTGGTTTGCAAGTCCTATGGCTAGGAGGAGAGCGGGACTGGGCTTCTCAATTTTGTGTGTGCAGGTTTACAACCAGTTTTGTTGGATGAGAAAAAAATCTTTGTGCGAAAGTTAATCATTCTATGGTAAAAGAAAGTTATTAGATTCAATTGTATCGATTTTGTAATTGTTGTTGTATTAGATAAATTAAATGGAGAGTTTCTCTTATTAAAGATTCTGGTTTATTATTCTTCAGAAAAGTTCTATGTAATCATTTAGTTAAAATGCTCTATTATGGCCCATGTAGACAACAAATTATTTTATTGGTTTTGGCGTACAAAAAAAATCAATAACTATTGTATAAAATTTCATCGTACATTTTATGTTAAAATGTATGTATGATAGACAATTTTGGTATTCCGAATAAGGTTGATTTTTGTTTCAGTAGAATTAACTCATAGAATGTATTATGGAGAATGATTGAAAGTTTCAACTTCATACATTTTGATTTGGGAAATTTGAATAAATTGTTTTATTTACCCTTTTTTCGGCACAATCAAATTTTTCATGATTGACATTCTATTCAAAACCCTTTTGGGTTTTATTCCTCTAATTTTTACCTTTCTAAAACATTTTAAAGTTTTAAATTTCATTTAGAAATAAGGAAGATATGTCTATTTTAAGACTATTGGTTAGTTTTATTTTACTCATAAAATTGTTTTAATTGTCTACTTTAAGGTGTGAACAACTTTTGCATGTGTAGAAATCTGTTTAATTCCCTTCTAGGTTTTGTTCCCTTGTGTTTCATCTTTCCGAAAAATTTTGAATTTTGAGTTTTTGTTTAGAAATGAGAATGATATGAATTTTTTAATATTGTTGTTTCGTTATGCTTTTAAATACTTGAAATTCAATCACTCTATATTCTTTTCATTATCTTCATAGTTATCGATGTATATATAAATTGTATGATACATACATATGTGTATATATAACACTGCATTTGAAATTAAGATCTATGTATATCATTATTTTGGATATTTTGTTATTCTGGCGGCACTTTGTTTATGAGATTCGATTTTGTATATATATATAGTTTAATATCATTATCTTTCTCATTGTAATTTCAAAGTAAAGAAAGAAGTTAAATATGTTTCTTATTTTTTCCATTAAGAGTATATGCGTTCATATATAAATGATAAGGAATCTCATTAGTGATGATCATTGAAGCTAAGTTATGTATTTTTATCCTTGTTTATGTCACAAGTTGATGAGTTAAATCTAACTTAGAATAAAAGGATGATATTTAATTTATTTATTTATTTATAGTGTTATTTAATTAATTTGTTTAATCAATTCAATTCATGTACAATACCTGTAGTAGATTCATTAAACTAATTAGTAAGATATTTTCTTATGTAATTATAAACAAGTAGTATCCTCCTTCTAGCAACTTGACATCAGTAGGAGACTCGTTACCTTAGGTAAACTAACTCCTCAACTGTTTTAAATTAGTGTTTAGAAAAAATGAAAATTTTCTCATTTTTGTGTTCATGTCCAAACTTTTAGTGTTAGATAAGGGTGGGCATGACAATCTTCTTCAGCAAGTTGACTTCTACTGTAGTTTTTTTCTGCAAGAGCTAGGGTTTCATGAAAGATTGGAATGGTTGATCTAAATCACTATTGGAATGATTGTAAGGCTTAGGCCAAGGCATGTCTGAATGTTATTGAACTCCTGTAATGTTTCCTATTGCAAATGAATAAAGGAAGTTTTTGTTTTGTTATTTGTGTTTTGTTATATCGTTGCTTGGTTCAGTAGCTTGCCAAAGCGCCTAAACCTTGACCTGCATCATTAAGGCAAAATCCTAGGTGGTGTGAGATTGTACAAGTTCACCAAAATGTAGAGGAAATAAAGTAAACCCTAATATATTCCTCTACAAACATTATCTAAGTGTAAATAACGAATAAATAAATTAAATAATTAAACACTAGATAAAGGGAACTGAGCCAAGAAATGTAATAATAAATACATAATTGAAAGAAAAGGGGAGATGATATTGCTTATATATCTCATTGTGTCATGTCATCCTTAGAATTGGATAATCTGTTGTGACTGAAACAAAGTAAAAATATTAAATTTGGAACTCGAATGAAGTGTAGATGATTGTAACAAACTAAATTAGTATTTTCTAAGTTTAAGGACAATATTACATTCATGATTCTATCTAACTGGCACAATCTCATCAATTCCTATAAAAGTTAAAATCAATTTACCTTCACCTAACATTTGAATACATATTCCATTATTTATTTAAACACCTTTAGGATTTTGTTGTACAAGGATTTAAGTTCTAGAATTCCTGTAGAATAGTTACACCCCCGTGATTGTCTTCACATGATCAAAGACACAATGGTGCCATATGCCTAGGATGAAATACCAAGGTAGTATCTATTTGTGTGAATGTTCATGCAAGTCCATGATTGACAAATGCTTATGATTTATTTCTCTTAATTGAATATTATCTCATTTCATGCATGATAAATTGTGCTTTTGAAATATACCACTAATGACATAGGCCTTATATTTAAATATGACAACCTAGACCTTAATTTGAACACTCTGAAGCACAAGCCAACTGACAATAGTAAAGTTTTGGAATGAAGTCAACTTTGAATGGGGAAGAATTGATTTTAAATTTAGGTTAATGTGATTGCTTGCATAATTTCATTGAACATGTCTAGAAGTCGAAGTGTATGAAATGTGAAATGTATGAATGAAGGGAGGCTAAAGCAAAATTTGCATATCCATGCCACTTCCCATTTAGTTTTGTGCCTATTTTGAGGAAATGCATTGGTACATGTACATATTCACAAATGGAACAATTCTGTGTGAATTGGACTCATTCCCCTAGCCTTTATCCATCCACACATACACATATCCTTGTGAATTTAGCCTTCACCTTGTTCTTATACACACATACTTTTATACATTCTTCTTATCCTTGCATTTATCACATTCACCTATGCACCTACCTTTGTATAGCTATTACACACATGGATTTGACTATTTTATTACCTAGGGTTATTTTCATTGTTGTAGGGCTGATCTTACATTTGTGGACTTGACCTTTTCCTTTCCAAAACTCAAAATTCAAATTAGGCCAACTAAACTCGTTTATTTTATTGGCCCTTGGCCAACTAAACATGTTTTACAAAATTTGATGTTATGTGTTAGTATTTAAAGGTATTTAATTAAATTCATTTATCATCAACACACATTCAAACATCTTCTCTCATTCTAGAACATTTAAGGGGAAATTATAATTAAATATTTGGATTTGGTGTACTAAAAAGTGTAACGCATCTACATATATCATTTTAGGGCCCTTGCTTATTGTCTTTGAACTTTTATACACATTTTGGGGGTTGACCTAGGAGAACCTGTCTCCTTATGATGAAATGACAACTCTTCCAAGGTATTTTTAAATATTCCAAACCCCATATATCAAGAAGAACCAAAGGAAACACAAACCTATAAGGGGAGCAATAAAGCAGATTACTCAATTATGAAGAGTCAAATCTAAAGTCATAGAATGAGTCAATGATCATATATCTGACCTAGACCTTTAGATTGAGCCCAAATAAAACATAAGATCAACATAGAGTTTGCAACATTCATTTGATAAAGAGATCATGTTTCTTGAGCATATTTCAATATGATACTAGAATATTCATTATTGGAACATACTCTTCAAACATAGGGCTAAGTACCACCCTCCTTGGAATTTACTTTCTTAAAATAAAAAGTATACTTATCTAGGTTATCAATCACCAACTATCATTATTTAATCTAGGTTGGTTTGTACTTAAATGTTTACATTTACTCAATTAGCCTAGTTTAACACTGATGAAAGTTAATTTTCCTTTACATTTTTTGTGAACCCATTTGATCTTACATGACCTAGTTTTCTTTCTAGGGTTTCTTATTACCATTAGGGTTTTCATATCTATATTGTTCTAACTTCACATCTTATTTTAGATCTAATATATCCCTGTTCCATCCTCATGTTGCATTCATATCTTTTTAGGGTTTTATCTGCTTATTTATACTTCCTATGTACTAGCCACCCTACTGACCCTTACTTTGGCCTTAGGGTTTACATGTTGCATTTATTTAGATCTATTTTATATTTCTATTTTTCTAAAATTTTCTAATATGAGATTCATTACCCTTCATGTATTATTATTTACATTGTAATATCATGAATATTTTTTCCTTCTTCCTTGCAAAATTCACTATTTATATCAATATGGTTTATGATGATACATATTTTGTGGCATATAATAGTGACTTGGATCCTACTTTGTCCCTATATAGACTTGATAAACTATGGATCTTTCCTCATGTGATGTTATACCTAGTAAGCATATACT
Organism: Cunninghamia lanceolata; assembly: GCA_027924645.1. Classification (NCBI taxonomy): domain Eukaryota; kingdom Viridiplantae; phylum Streptophyta; class Pinopsida; order Cupressales; family Cupressaceae; genus Cunninghamia; species Cunninghamia lanceolata. Next base: position 589,064 of record BSBN01000465.1, read on the forward strand.
TCATGCATCTCATGATAGCTCTCCTCCATGTATCTCTCTTGATTCATTCTTCCTTGAGGAACCTAGTGTTGTAGATGCACATTTTTTGCCTTCATTAAAATATGATGATGAAGTACCTTCTCCCAAGCCTAGAGCTAAAAATTAACTTGGGATTGCCTATCTACGATGATTACCCTAGTGATGAGTTTTATGATGATTATAACTCTTTTATCTCTAGTGACGCACCTACACATGACACCCCTTTTTAACTTTCACACAAGGTTGATATTCCTTCTTCACTATCATGTAACTCTTACTTTATTGGTGATAAGTGTATTGTTAGCACAATGATAGTTCTTCACCTTCTTGTGACAAAGATGATAATTCTTTCTTTCATGATTATGTACCTCACACATGTCTTGGTGACACCCTTTTATTACCTTCACACAAGGTTGCTATCCCTTCTTCACTGTCTTGTGCCTTGTAGTCTATTGGCGATAAGTTTATTGTTTAACACAATGATAGTTCTTTAGCTTGTCATGAAAAAGATGGTGATTCTTTCTTTCATGATGATCATGTACCTCATGCATGCCTTGATGACACTTATTTTGACACTTGATCTAATAAACCTTAATTATGGTTTGATAGATTGCCCTACTTATATTTTGTTCCTGTATCCATATTATTTGTTCTTGGTCCTATGATCTATGTTCCTATTTTTTGCATGGGTTATGCAATTTTGGCAAGAAAGATTTCTTAAGAATCAAGTGTAATCAAAAGAATATAATCTAGAAACAAATCTATCTTGCCTATGTGAAACTTCATCCTCTGCTATCTTGGTCAAACTCCTAGTTTGTGCTATCATGTTGGTATGGTTTAGTATATCCATGTTAGAGTTGAAGAGGTTTCCCTTAGTGTTTCTTTTTATCATTTACTCGATATCAACAATCTTATTTCAATTTTTAAAGCTCAAATAATTGATCAATATGAGGTATGGATTTATTATTGGAAGCTTGGAGTGTATTCCCAAATATATTTGAATGTATATACATTGTCATATTTAAGAGTTGAGTAGCTTAAATTGTTAGGTAAATGAAGGTAATGTAGGAACATGTGGTAACATTTAGAGAAAATAACAAATGGTTGTTGTTTGCATCTCCATTTCCTCCCCTTTTCTCTTGGGTAGTAGATCTCCATGTGGCTATTGTAGTCCATTGATTTGTTTCAATTTTTAAGTGGATATTTAGTGTTAAGAAAGATGTCTCAACCTTGCAATTACAAAAAGTGTGATTTTTTGGTTATAACAATATAAAAACTCAATTTCTGGGCTATAGGGTTGGTTTTTGGCCAAAATACAATTTTTGAGTGGTTTGCATTGCCATCAGTGGTGCTTGGTGCATAGATCTCTTCAAGCTATTCAATTTTTAAAAAAGGGCCCAATTGACCCATCAAATCAAAAGTTATGGCCACTAGAAGTTGGGCCTCCCATATCAGAAAAGATAAAAATGTGTTGGACAAAAAAGATCTATAAAGGGGAGTTACACATATTGATGTGTGTTTTGACACATCATAAAGCATATTTGATTGGAGATATTGAAATCCTAAGAATTTGGGTACCATTTTTGGGTTGTTTTAGCTCATGGTTTTGTAATTACTGTTTGATGGCTTAATGTATTGTATCTCCTATATATTAGGTGCTTGAGATGGAGGTTGTGTGTGAGATTATTATAGATGTTGAGTTGCCTTTGGATCTCTAGTTGGTGATACTCATATGAAATCTTGCTCTGCAAGTATATTGCAATCTTGTTGATTCATGAATAATATATTGGATGGCTTTTAGAGAGGGATTTTTCTCCCAAAAAGGTTTTCCCCACATAAATCACTATGTTGTGGTACGACTACTAATTATCTTTATTTCTATATAATTTATGTAACTGTTGTAAAGATCTAAAAAGTTTGCATAACCCTCCTCTCAATATTAGTATAGGAAGTTGTTTCACTACCTTAGCTTCCTTACAAGTGGTATTAGAGCTTAATCACCTTTGGTTTCAGTTGTGGGTTGGATTTTTTGAACTAATCCAATTTTGAGTGTGAGCTTGTATAGAAGATACTATGTGATCTTGTTGCATGAATTTTTAGATAGTGAGTACATTAGGGAGAATAGAGGCAGAGAAATTTCTAGTAATAATTTTGAGATGTGGAAGCTGAAGATGGAATATCTATTAATTAATCGAGATCTATGGGATGTTGTTGATGAGAATGTTTCAAGGCATACAAATGCCACTTTGGCTACACAATATGCTGTTATAGACTGTAAATCCAATGGTCTAATCATATTGTGCTTGACAAGCTCTATTTTAATCAATTTCCATGAAGAGTCCTCTGTGAAGAAACTATGGAAGAAACTTGGTGATATATATCAAGCCAAATCTTTAGTGAACAAGATTTTCTTGAGGAATAAATTGTATTTCTTGAGAATGGAAGAGGGTGGATGAATTGTAGACCACCTGGAAGTATTCAATATGTTGGTGACTCAATTGGCATCAGTTGTTGTAAAAATAGATGAGGAGGAGAGATGTCAGATCCTACTTTGTTCTTTACTTGATTTGTGGGATTCTCTTGATATGGCTATTGGGAGTACTTCTGTTGTCTTGAAAGTTGAAGATGTTATGGGTTCTTTTCTTTCTAAAGAGATGAGAAGGAAGGTATCCATCAATCCAAAAGATGGATACCTTTTTTTAGGTCTTCCACAAATATTTAGGGCCTCTTTTGGATTGATGGATACCTTCTTTCTAAAGAGATGAGAAGGAAGGTATCCATCAATCCAAAAGAGGCCCTAAATATTCATGGAAGACCTAAAAAAAGGCAAGAAGAGCAAGAAGAATGACAAATCCAAGTCCAAGGGGAGTTCCAGATCTATTGGAAAGTCCAAAGTTATTTGCTGGAATTGCAATAAGCTTGAACACTTCCATAAGGAGTGCAAAGAACAAAAGAAGAAGAAAAAAAGAATTTTGATTCTGATTCTGAGTTTGAGAAGGAAGATGGTGACGCATTCATTATAGCTTTGGTCACTTGTGCAGGTAATGATGCATGGTTAATTGACTCACTTGTGCATCTTTCCATATGACCCCTAATAGAGATTAGTTTTCTGAATATGAAGACTTTGATGGATGTAAGGTGTACTTAGGCGATGATTCTCATTTAAATATTATTGGTCATGGTAAAGTTAAAATTAGATTTCCTAATGGTAGAGTAAAAATAATTAATGACATGTTGCATATCCCTGGATTAGAATAAAATTTATTATCTGTGAGCAAACTAATAGATGTAGGTGTGTAGGTAGCATTTTCTGATACAAGATGTAAGATGGTTATATGTGCTATGGTGATCACTAGAGGTATCATATTTGGAACATTATATAAGCTTGATGCATGCACTGTTGAGTGCAATAATACTTCTGTGAAAAGCAAGTCTGTGAGTACTTCATTGGAAAAGGAGGGGTTTCATCTTCAGCAGATGGTCGTGGCTTCTGGATACCTAAGGTTGCTCTTTCTTCTAAATCAAAATTGCTTGTAAAAAAGACTATGTTATGGCACCAGAGATTGGTCCACATTGGAGAAAACAGTCTCCTTGAAAAATAAAAACCTTGTTGAAGGGTTGATTGATTATAATCTTGATTTCAATTTTTGTGAGCATTGTATTTATGGTAAATAAAATTATGTTGAGTTTTACTCAAGTTCTCATATATCTTGTGGTGTATTGGATCATATTCATTATGATGTGTTTGGTACTGTAAATGTTCATTCCCATTGGAAAATCCACATATTATGTGTCATTTATTGATTATTATAGCAAAAGGACATGGGTATATTTTCTAAAGAGTAAATATGAAGTTTTTAGTTGATTTAATGAATTTAAAGCAATGTTTTGTTGTAGACTAGAAAGAAAATAAAATGTTTGAGAACTAACAATGGCGATGAATTTTTCTCTAATGATTTGGATAGATTTTGTAAAGATTGTGACATTCAAAGACAAAAGACAACTCTGTATTCTCCACAACAAAATGGAGTTGCAGGAAGAATGAACATGACACTATTGGGGAAGTTTAGGAGTATGCTTAGTGGTGTTGGTCTAGAATAAAGGTTTTGGGTTGAAGTTGTTTCCATTGCTTTCTACCTAATTAACAAGTCTCTTACATCAGCTCTTGTTGATAAAATGTCTATGGAGGCATGGCCGGGTCATAAGCCTTCATTGAGACATCTTAGGGGTTTTGGTTGTGAGGCATATGCACATGTTCCAAAGGAGAAGCGAACAAATTTGGAGAACAAAGTTTTAAAATGCATCTTCATCAGTTATAGTTATGGTGTGAAAGGTACAAGCTCTAGGACCCTATTGCATAGAAGGTAATATATAGTAGAAGTGTGATTTTAGAGAAACTAAGCCTTCTTTTGTTACATTGCAACCAAAACAAAGTGAACAGAAAGATGTGATTCAACTTCTTTCCATGATTAGAAAGTTGAATCGAGGCCCTAGATAAACAAGAAGTTGAGGAGATCTCTTCTAGCTCTGAATCTTTGAAAGAGGAGGAAGAACCTCCAACTTAGCTTGTTCAAAGGTCTACAAGGCATAGACAAGCACCTGAAAGGAATTCACCTGATAATTGGAAATGTATTTTTGCTTTAAATACTAATATAAATGAACCCAAATCTATAGAAGAGGCATTAGGTATGAATGATGCAGAGTCTAGAAAGATTATTATGGATGAAGAAATGGCAACTTTGAAAAATAATGATACATGGGATCTAGTACCATTGCTTGAAGGATGAAAACCTATTGGTTGTAAATGGGTGTTCAAGAAAAAGATTGGTTTGGATGGGTATTAAGAAGTACAAAGCACTATTGGTTGCAAAAGGTTACTCTCAAGTTGAGGGAATTGATTATAGTGAGATATTTTCTCCTATTGCAAAAATGACATCCATTAGATTCTTGCTTTCTATTATCGTATCTTATGATCTAGAGGTTGAGAAAATGGATGTGAAAATGGTTTTCTTTCATGGTGATTTGGAGGAGGATATTTATATGATACAACCAAAGCACTATGTGGTGAAAGGTAAGAGTAATTTAGTTTGTAAATTGAAGAAATCCTTGTATGCCCACAAACAGAGCCCTAGGATCTGACACCAAAAAATTGGTACATATGTGTTGAGTTTGGGATTTGAGAATTCTAAATCAAATCATTGTGTTTATTATAAATATGATGATGATCATTTCCTATTTATTGCATTATATGCTAATGATATGTTATTTATTGGTAAAGGGAAATGAATGATTTTAGAACTAAAGTCTCAACTTGTAGCTAAATCTGAAATGCAAGATCTTGGTGCAGTTCAACACATTCTTGGGAAGGAAATTAGAAGAGATAAATGAACAAAAAACTATGTCTTGGCTAGAATAAGTATGTCAATTCAATTTTATAGGGTTTAACATGCATGGTTGTAGACCATTGTGTGTTTCTTTTATAGTTGGAACAAAGATAACTACTTCACAATGTACAACATCCCTACCAGAGATGGAAGACATAGAGTGCAGTCAAAAGTTTAATGTATGTTATGGTCTGTACTATTAGAAATGAAGGTACAAACCACACAACAAAAATCTGATTCAGACCTTATTAATGTCCTCTAAATAATGTAGAATCAATGGAGATTGCAACAGAAATAAAACCCACTGCACATAAATAACATGCATTAAGAACTGAACACATAACATAGTATGTATCATGGAGAAAACCCTTTCTGGTAAAAAACTCAACCAAGAAAAGAGGATCCAAGTTGTATTATCTTCAAATATGAGATTATAATACATGCACTTCCTCTTCTTTAGTCTTTAATCCAATGACGCATGTTACTCTCAACTCTAATAAAAATGTAGTACAAATATCCTTATAAAAAGGGGTTGCCTTCTAGGGCAAGAAAACTAACATAATATTGACCGTCAGATCTATGACCTAATGATGAATGATCTAGATTTACAATGATAAAATATAAATAAAATATGGTTTCAGGGTAGCCCACGAACCCTCTGTCATGGGGATGATCCCCCTAGACCCCTTGCAAGGGAACCCCCTACGACCCCCCATTGCGGATGAATTAGTGTCAGGTACCGGATATAAACATGCGGCTAAAGCAAGATCGATGCTAGTGAAACCTCTCATCCCTTATGGGTGATTTACAAACAATAATAGGAAAAATAAATTACATAGGATTTACAAGGTTGATGACACCTTAATCCTAACATTCTCCCACTTGACATCATACATTATAAATACCCATAGGAAAACAATAAAAAAAATTAAGCACTAGAAATAAGGCCCATGGCCTCTTTGCACCAAATAAATTTCTCTGTGCTCACAAGCTTGGTCAAAGCATCTACAACATTCTCCTGAGTGTCTACCTTCTTCAGCTCAATTTGTCTACTTGCAACCATTTCTTGAACAAAGTGATACTGTACATCAACATGCTTAGTCCAAGTATGATACATAGGATTCCCAAACAAATAGCACTCTGGCTATCACAACCAATCTGAATGATCCTACAATCAAAACCAATACCTGTACACAATCTCCTCAACCAAACTGCCTCCTTAGAGACATGGGTAGCAGCCACATACTCTGCTTTGGTGGTGGATAAAGCAACTTGGACTACATTTTGCTCATCCAACTCATTCCTATGCCAAATAAAGTAAACACATATCCACTGGTGGACCTTTGACTATCCAAGTCACCTGCTTAATCTGCATCAACAAATCCATGTATGTCCAATATTTTTTCAACACTGTCAATGCCAAAATAAACCAAACATTAATCAAGAGTACCTTCTAGATATCTAAACACCATCTTTGCATAATTCTAATGTTGTCTACGAGGGTTAGACATAAATATGCTCAAAACTCCCATTGCTTGGGCAATATATGGTCTAGTGCAAACCATTGCGTACATCAAACTCCCTAGAACACTAGCATATGACACATTAAACATATCCTCTAAGTCATCCTCATTCTTTGGACACATATTTGATGCAAGCTTAGTACTAATGGGTAAAGGAACCCTAACCGAGTTACGGTCCTGCATACTAAATCTCTACAAAATGGTATTCACATACTTACTTTGTGATAACCAAAGCTTTATGTTACCTCTATCCCTTTTGATCTCCATCCCCAAAATATACCTAGCAGCTCCAAGATCCCATTTCAAATGCACTTGAAAGTTGAGCTTTCAACTCACTGGTCATACCCTTAGTATTGCTGAAAAATAATATGTCATCAATATGCAATGCAATGATCAGAATAGAATCATCAATACAATGAATGTAAACATAGTGATCCTCCTCAGTTCTAACACAACCCAATTTTAACACAAATGAATCAAATTTCTGGTACCACATTTTGGGGGACTGTTTCAAACCATAAAGAGACCTCTTTAATCTGCAAACCCAATGTTCTTTCCCTTTTACCTCAAAACCTATAGGTTGTTGCATGTAAATTTCTTCCTCAAGATCTCGATGCAAAAATATAGTCTTAACATCCATTTGCTCAACCTCAAAATCATATGATGCAGCAATAGATATAAGAAATCTAATGGAAGATAATTTAGCAATGGGGGATAAAATTTCACCAAAATCAACTCCCTCTCTCTGGGATTAGCCCTTGGCTACCAGTCTAGCATTGTACTACAGTGAAGCGTCTGCTCCAAATTTATTCTTGAAGACCCACTTGCATCTTATGGCCTTTCTTACTTTGGGCAAACAAACAAGATCCTAGGTTTTGCAAGAGTCTAAAGCCATCATCACCTCCTACATGGCTAACTACCAAGACTCACTATCATTTGCATGAATAGATTCCCTATAGGATCTAGGCTCATCGTCAATACTCAATCAAGTAAATACATGACATAAATCAAGTGGGCTATACCTGTCAACTAGGTTCTGTTGTCTTGTGGATCTTCTCAAAGGTGGAGTAATAGACTCTTTAGGTTCTTCTGCATGTTCATCTGTACGAACATCTTCTATTACAACAGATTCTTCCTCATCAAAACTTTCACTCGAGTCTTCTTCTACTTCTTCACCTCCTAATCCATCATTATGTTCTTCCTGAGGTGTATCTTCATACTATAATTCAAAATGCACTCTCTTCACCTTTTCTTCTTTTTCCTTTGGTTGTTCAGGTTTTGAAATAATACTAAGTTCCCTAAAAATAACATCTCTAGAATAGATAATATTCTGAGTTAGTGGATTCCAAAGCCTATAACCTTTTACATTATCACCATATCCAATGAATGTACACTTTTCATCTTTTGGATCTAACTTAGTTCATTTTTATTTAGGCACATGAACATAAGCCTCACAGCCAAATACCCTTAAATGTGAAACAAAAGGTTTCTTATCTATCCACATTTCATAAGGAGTTGAAACAAGAGTCTTACATAAAGATCTATTAACCAAGTAGTCTGCAGTACACACAGCTTCTACCCAAAAGCATTTGTTCAACTATGATTCACTTAACATACTTCTAGCTCTTTCCATTATTGTCTGATTCATCCTTTCTACCACTCCATTCTGTTGTGGTGTATATGGAGTTGTCTTCTGTCTAACAATACCTACATACTTACAAAATTCATCAAATTCCTTAGAACAATATTCCCCTCCATTGTCAGATCTCAAAACATTTATCTTATGATCTGATTATTTTTCAACTAAAACTTTAAATTCCTTAAATTTAGTGAAAACATTAGATTTGTGACACATAAAATAAATCTAAGTAAACCTTACGACATCATCAATGAAGGAAAAAATATCTAGATTTTCCAATTGATTCAACATCCACTAGACCAAAAACATTTGAATGAATAAGTTCAAATTTATCATTAGATTTATTACTGCCAGAAGGAAAGGGAGATCTATTATGTTTTCCAAACACAGTATTCACAAAATTTGAAACTCTCATCAGAATAGGATAAACTGTCTAGCAATTTTTTATTTAAAATAGTCTTTAAACCAGACTGACTTATGTGGCCCAATCTACGGTGCCACAACAGACATGTATTTTTAGTAGTAGCCTCAGATGCATAAGAGGCATTACAAATAGTAGTGGCTTTTAGCTTAAACAGAGTTCCCAATCTTTTCCCCTTCACTACCACCAAGTTTCCTCTCACCAATCTGCAGCCATGCTTATCAAATGTCATGTGCATTTCCAAATCATTCAACTTTGAAACATAAATCAAATTTCTAGCCAATCCAAGAACATGCAAAACACCAGGGAGGGTTTTAGTTCTCCCATCATTGAAACACAACATTACCTTCCCTCATCCAACAATAGGATATGTAGAGTTGTCCCTGAGGTACACATTTCCTCCATCTTACTCTTCGTATGTGGAAAACCATTCTTTATGAAGGGTCATGTGGTATGAGCATCTCGAGTCAACCAACCAATGATCATGAGAAACAACATTACATGCAGAAAGTAAAACCTCATCACCTGCATTCAAAGACTTGTCAGTAGCAGAATCCCATTGTTTCTTTAGGTTTCTGCATTCTTTTTTCACATGTCCTCTCTTTCTGCAGTTCCAACACTTGACTTTTTTCTTCTTTCCAGGAGTCTTATAACAACCCTTAGACTTATCTTTAGACCCCTTCTAATCTCCTTTTGGTCCTCTTTCCATAGACCTTCCCCTGACACTGAGAGCATCCCCTATACTATTTGAACTTTTCTTCCTCAATTCATGTGATAGCAGAACTAAAACAAGAGCATCCAACTTCATATTTACGAGGTTATCAATGATAGCCAAAATAATATTCTCCCATGACTTAGGTAAAGAACAGAGAAGCAATATACATTTATCTTCCTCATTCACATCAACATCTACAGATGCTAGTTGACTCAATAGCAAATTAAACAAATTCAAATGCTCTGCAACTGATTCACCCTCTTTCATTTTCATGGAAAATAATTTACACTTTTAAAAAAGATTGTTTACCATACTCTTGGCATGGTAGATCTCACCTAGACACTTCCACAAGCTATGTGTAGACTTCTCACTCGCAACATTCAACAGAACATAATCTGCAAGACACGGTCGGATTGTACCTTGTGCCTTTTTATTCAGTCTATCCCACTCATCTTGAGAAACATCATCGGGTTTCTTCTCTTTCATAACAACCAACCACTAATTTCTTTCCTCAAGAAAATCCTCCATCTTCAACTTCCATAATTCACACCCAATGCCATTGAACTTTTCAATGTCCAACCGAGAGGTAGAAGTAATAGTGGATGCAGCCATGATATCTACATAAGATTTGCAAATAAAAAACAACTAAATATCCCATGTAGCTAAAAAACCTTCACACTACCACCTAAGAATCAAAACTGGCCAGGCTCTGATACCAAATGTTAGAAATGAAAGTGCAAACCACAATAGAAATTTGATTCAAACCTTATTAATGTCCTCTAAATAATGTAGAATCAATGGAGATTGCAATGGAAATAAAACCCACTACACATAAATAACATACATTAAGAAATGAACACATAACACAATATATAATGTGGAGAAAACCTTTTTGGGTTAAAAACTCTATGAAGAAAAGAGGCTCCAAGTTGTATTATCTTCAAATATGAGATTATTGTGATGGAGTAAAAAGTGTCCACTTGTCTTTTTACCTCATCATGTAGCTCCTAAGTCCCCATGATTGCATTATACATTCAAAATGTTTATCCCAACACAAAATTGCCCAAGTCCCTTAGTTTAGGTTGGGTCTAATTTAAGGTTATGTCAACCTGGGACCTTTCAAAAGGTTTCTCCTTGTCGGCTCTTTTGGTTTGAATTCATGATTATGAGCAAGAAAGCATATATAAGTGTGTTTTTGGATTCATTATCAACTAGGTTGAAAAGAGCTAACTTGAGA